>JAYRBT010000139.1:36792734-36851424 GCA_036023395.1 Myiotriccus ornatus
CCCTCCTCCCTTCCCCCCTCTCCCCCCCCCCCCCCCGCCTTCCTGTCCACCTTTCAAGCTTCTGCTGTCTCCACGGCATCCCCTGGTCGTGTTTATATCCCTATATTTGCCCACGTATGTCCCGGTGCTTGTTCTGGGGGTGTCTGCGGCTTGACCAGAGAGGCCCCGTTACACCTTCTTGACAAGGATAGCAAATAAGTACTAATTCTTGCAATAGTCTTTTGACTTAAATAAGAGCTCGGGAACGATGGGGGAGTGGGGTTGTGAAAAAAAAACAAATTCTCACAACACAAAGCAAAACGAAGGGGAAAAAAGCGCCCCACCACCATTTATCTCCCTTGCCTGCAGGAATGCAGGCATGGTATCCACACCCGATAGCAACGAAGTCCTGTAGGGTCCCGCGTGTAGCTGAAAGTCCCTCAAAACTCAGTACTGCCAGCTGCCGATGGACTTGCTGCCAGCAGCGGGGTACAGGGCAGGTCCTTTGCTGCGTCAAATGCTTCCCAAAACCAAGACGAGCTCTAAAAACCCATGCTTCTGTCCGCCCAGATCGAACACCCTCAGGGTCCCCTGGGCCTTACACCACCGCTAGGGAGGTCCTTGCCTCCTTGCGAGGAGGCGACCGCTCTGTTTCGGGCATGCAGCCGGGCCACCACCCCGGGGCAACCGAGAGGTCGCTCCCTGGGAGGGCACGGGTAGAGGGATGTCACCCGGGGAGTTTTGTCGCTGTTCCTCTTCAAGGGGAAGAAAAAAAATTAAAATACTATGTTGCTTGAGACCGAGCAGAGTATCTCGCTCCCTCAGCCAGGAAACGAGGCCGTTCACCGATCCATGAATCCGTGTGTAGTGTGACAGGGCTTCAGGGACCCGGCTGCTCTACACCGGCCCCCTGCCCTCCCCTCTCTCTTGCTCCCCGCACCCGCACAGAAATGTTGCAGAGTGGGAAAGGCTACCATCCCTCCTCCTACGTGCCTTTCACCTCGGTAAAAGCTCCTAAAAATGTTTTGGCCCCGAGGAATTACCGGACAAGTCGGCGAGACGGTGATGCCTCCGGGTGCGGGCAGGGAGCGGGGCTCAGCGCTGCACTGTTATCAGGCCTCGGCTCCGCCGACGAAGAGCTGAGGCGAGGGCACTGACATCCCCGTCTACCATCAATTTACCTTCTGCTTCCCCATTTAGCTTTTAACGTCAAACCCTACATTTTTCTCGGCTCCGGCCTGTCTAGGGCTCTTGTGATTTAGCTGCGGGAATTGCTGCTCCTGAGAAAATAGCAACATTCTCGTTAGTGAGCAATTAAAAGAGGTAGTCCTTAGCGGATCCAGAGGAACTCACGGTTCTGATAATCTGACGTTTCAAAAATGGAAAATTATTGATGGGGAAATACGGGACAGGCGATTCGGAGGTTGCACATCGGAGCTGCTCGCCAGCCCCCGGCCCCGCCGCGCATCCCCCGGGGGAATTGCAGCCTGGTGACTCGGTGAAGGGAAGACACAGCATCTGCAGAGAGGCTGCCCGGAACTTGCCGCACCGCAGCGTTCGTAGCCATCCCTCTCCCTTTTTATTCTTTTGTGTATCGCAATAAAGAAAAAAGATTAATAATTGTTTGAGCAGAGAGTGGGGAGTGCGAGAAGCTCCAGTTCGTCAACTGGAAAACTAATAGGCGAGTAAAAGCAAACAAGGGGGGAGATTCTTCTCTCCAAGTGTTATAAACAGAGGCAAGTGTCTGTAAACACAGACCCACGCCGGAGAGCTGAGCCGGGCTGCCTGACCCGACGGCAGGGAGGGCACATCACTTTTGTCCGGTTGTTGTAACCCCGCAACCTCCCCACTGTCAACGGGGGCGACTAAACGGCGCAGGGGCTCCCTTATCTTTTTATGGGCAATTGGACATCTACCTACGCTTACGTCGGGTCTCGTCGGGAACCACTTCCTTAGGCGCGGCGGCACGGGAAGGCAGGCAGGTATGAAGCCTTGGACCTGAAGAGAAAGCCAGCTTGGTTTAAATCGAGATGATTTAAGTATGAGTTTAAAATACGAGCCAGAATTTCTTTATGGAAAAGATGGAAAACTTGTCGCTTAACCGGGAATGGACAAAAATACCTAGAGCAGCTTCCTTATGTGAAAACCTTTTAATTTTTCGCTTGCCTGCCTACGATACAGAAGCACACCACGCATTTCCCAGCTCTGAATGTCTGCAGCTCGCCCTGGTACCGGGGAGCAGCAAACTTGCCGGCCTGGGAACGGGACCCTTGTAAAGGAGTCCATAGACAGGGCGAGAGATATAAAGGAAGAGAGATCCTGCTGAGAAAGCAGAGAACCTACTAAGTAGAGCCAGAGCACAAACTGCTGCAGTTTTCAGTTAGTTAGATAAAAAAGGTTAAAGAACCCTATACTCGCTGTAGCATACTGGAAACGTGCAACCCAGGAGAGTTTTAGGAACCACAAAGTTAATATTAAGTTCACCGTAGCTCATTGTAAATCTCACATATTCCCTACAACACCACCACCTCCTCCTCCCCCCCGCCCTACGCCCCCGCAAATCCCTTGCCTTGTTCGCTCTTTATTCCTTGACGTAAAATTACCTGCTACATAATCACTCCGAGAAAAGCCCGTCGGCCTCTCTCGCCTGCCTCTGGCCCCTCTCCGGGAAGCCGCCCCCGCGGTCCGCCCCCGCTCCGGGCCCGCGCCTGGCACCGCCGCCGCCTGGGCTCCGGCGGCAAGAAAACCGCGCATCTCTGCTATTCCTGACCCGCCCGGGATTTGCACCCTTGTCCATTTCCCGTTCACAGTAGGTCTCCTGCATGGAGAACACCACCACAAGGAATTCCTACTCAGCTGAACTGCCGGTTTCTGTTCAACACTCACGGAGCAGCGAGATCCCTCCCTCTACCCCTCCTTTCACTCAGTCATTTGTTTAAAAATAAACTTAGGAGCCATCTTTATAATTTAGTTTACTTCCGAATATTTTAAATATTATGAAAAAAAAAAGCCATAAACAGCGCTGTTATTCAAAACATTTTGAGGTATAAAACATAAAAAGATTTGAATTTTCTTTTTTTTTTTCTTTTTCTTTTTCTTTTTTTTCCCCCTTTTGTTTTGTAAAAAACACACACAGTGGTTTATTGAGTACTTACAACGTTTACACCTTCAATATTAATTAGATTCCACTTTTTCCCTTACGGACGGAAGTGCACATAACCAATAACTGTTGAAAACATCTTCAAATACCGAACGACCACAACAAAATTACAACACTAAATACCGAGTCAATCGAAACATTGGTGCAACTGCTTCTGTTGAAATATAGCTTTATAATCCCATGAATATTTATATCCAAAAGGCCAAGTATTAAAGATACACTTCACATACACACTAATGCCAGGGAGGGATTTTTTTTTTCCTTTTCTATGGTTCTGTTTTCCCCATGTGTTTTATACAGAGCAAATAACATTCACAAAACATTTAGAGACATTACCCCTTACCAAGCTGGAGTTTCCTCTTCATATATGGAATGCTTTTCCCTCTCCTTCAAATATCCACATTTTGGGGGGGGGTTGGGGGAGAAATTGCACATAAATAAACTGGACGATTCCAAATACAAAGAGTCCTCAGAGAAGAGCTCACTACTGAGACTAAGAGGACGGCTCCTCCAGTCCCGCCGTGCTCACTGCTTGAGCTCCAAAGCCCAGACATGCTGCGGCCAGCCAGTCCTCCCTTTGGTTTTCTTATCGTTGCTGCTAACTGTGCTTTTCAAGATTTCGTTCTGGGGAGACAGGATGCGAGGGGAGAGAGAGAAACAGGAGGGGGAGAGCAGAGTTAAAAAAAGGTTAGATATATTCCTCCCCTTTCTAGGTCGCATCTGCCCTGCCTCGAGATCGAAGGCTACGAGGAGACCTGAGCTGCTGTCGAGGCCTGCGAGCTGCAGCGGACACAGCGGTACCCCCTCTACCAGGGGTCTCGCCGCGGGAGAAACCACCGCCCGTGGGAGCGGCCCTGCGTAGTGCGCGGCCGCCCGTGTTCCCGGCGGAGGCCGATCCCCGGCTCGGCGCCATCCCACTGCTCTCCACGCCTGGAGCATGGTGAAGGGGACTGGAGGCTGAGCGGCGCCAGTTGTCCACGGGGAGATGGGGATTACGATAAGGTACCGGCTAAAGCATACCCCCTCCCTGACTGCGGGGAGAGGATAGGCACCGGCACGTACCTAGCCAAAACATCGGATCCGCGACCATCCCAAATCTGCGGGAATCAATCACACGCAAGCGTGCCATAGGGCCTACACGAAATCGGGCTGCCTAAGTCGACCCTCCCGTAAAAAATCAAAAAATTTGAAGCGCCGAGCGCAAAGGCAGGAACGCCTATTGCTGCGAACCTCGTACTTGCCGACGGTTTAAAGCCAGGCTGGCTTAGCAGGTAATCATGCCTGCAGATTTTCATTTAAAGAGAGAGGAGGCTTGTCTCCTGCGGCATCACGGTTTGGGATCCGGGACAAGCAGCAGCCTGGGAAGTAACGTCCCCGGGGGGCCCTAATGTGGCAAAGTTTTCCTCGCGGCTGCTCTCAGACGCCGGTTCGGATCCGGACGCCGACGGCCGCCCGCAGCTGTGCGCTGTCCCACTTTTGGCCCTCAGGTACGGCCAGGGACGAGTGGTACCGAGGTGTCCCCCATGGACATCCCCCGGCCACTCTGCTCAGCCAGGCCCCGGAAGCCCCGGGATAGGGTGCCGGCGGGCAGCCGAGCAGCCTCCTCTCCGCGCCTCCCCTGACCCATCCCGCCCCGTCCCGTTCCGGAGCACTGACCAGCTCTTTCTTCCTCTTCTCTTCCTTCACGTCTGTCTTCTTGATCTCTGCCTTGAAGGCCTCCGCCTCCCCGTTCTGGTCGTCCTTCGCCAGCAGGTCCATGAGGTAGGCGATGTAGCTGGTGGCCAGACGGAGGGTTTTGATCTTGGAGAGCTTAGTGTCGGCGGGCACGTTGGGGATGCACTCCCTCAGCTCCGCGAAGGCGCTGTTGATGCTCTGAGTCCTGCGCCGCTCCTTGCGGTTCGCCGTGCCCCTGCGTTTCACCGGCCGGGGCCCCCCGAGCCCTGGCGGGCCGTTCCCGGGTGGCACCCCCCCGTAATGGGAGTGGTCCATGCCCGGCGCCCCGTTGGCGTACTCGGGACTGTAGGACAGAGCCATGCTGTAGTCGGGGGGGGACATCTCCGGATGGCTGCTGATGAGCCAGCCGTGGAAGTAGGGGTTCTCCTCGTGGCCGCAGCGTGTGGCGGCGGCGGCAGCGGCAGCGGCGGCGGCAGCGAAAGGGTAACCCTCATGGTGCACCACCGGGTGGTGGGGGAAGCCGCCCACTAGACTCATCCCCGCTCCCTAGAGCACCCCACCCCGTCCCCCCCGGGCCCCAAAACAAAGGTTTCCCCTCCCCGCCCGCCCCCCACCCCCCGCCGCAGCGGCGGGAGATGCTGCCCGCCGCTCACCCCTCAGCACTGTCCCGCTGCCCGCTGCCTCTCCATAGGGCGCTGCTGCAAAGTCCCCGCGGGTGCCCGAGCGATCCCCCCTCCCCGGGCGCCGCCGCCGCCGCTCATGCGTTGTGCCTCCACCTCCTTCTCCTCCTTGCCGAGGGCCGGGTCTTCGAGGAAGGGCGCACAGAAAAAAAAAATAATAATAAAAAAGCTATGGAGAGATGTCGACCAAAACAAAATGGTTTGGCTTCCCAGCCCGGGATCTTCCTCGCCTCTTGCTGCCCTCCGCTCTCGCCAAGTCCGTCGCGGCCCGGCCGGGTGGTACTTACACGCGGCCCCCCTCCATGCGCCCCCGGTTCGGGGCGGGCGGGCGGGCGGCGCTCCCCTCTGCCCTGCGCGGCGGCGGGGCCGTCAGTGCCTGGCGGGCACTCGCATCCCTGCCCTGCCCGCCACGGGGGTCAGCGCCCCGGCGCTCCTCTGGGGCATCCGCGCCGCTCTGCCGGGCGCGGCGGCGGCGGGACTCGGCGCGGTGCGGGGCACTGGCAGGGCTCCCCGGCCCGATCTCCATGTACAGCTACATGTTTAGGGCCGCTCGGGTTAATATATGTCGTCAGAAGCGGCGACCGCCAATGGCCGTGGCGGAGGCGGGGCCCGCCGCCCTCCGCAATAAAACTTTTTGATGTTCGCTCTGCTAATTGCCGAGCTCCTCTTTTAGGATTGGCTGCCCCTCCGCATCCCTAATGTAATTAAAACAAGGGGGGAAATTATCATGGAGGCAGAGGTTAATGCAAGTGTTTAGCAGATGCCTTACAGTAAAATCTGCATTAAAAAAGATATTAAAAAAAAGCAATAACAACCCCCCCCCCCAAACTAATTAAAACCTAAATATCGGATAATCTCAAACCAGGTACAGTATGGATCCAAGAAATTTCTTGGCAAAAATCTATGTGAGAGCTTGATAGGCTCTGAGGTTGCTTTGGCAAAGTGCTTTGTGCCGGTCCGGTAGAGGAACAAATAAAACCGGCTTCGGAGAGCGCACTCCATCGGTGCCCGGTTGTGACAGGCATGCCCCAGCAACGCTCCGGCTTATACTTGTATTGCTGGTTAATATATGCAGAGAGGCTATTAGTTCCCGTGAGGAGAGGGCGAAGCTACTCTGCCTCGCCTGTCACCCGACATGCGACCCGAGTTAGCACGGGCTGGCTCCGGCTGCGCGGCTGCTGACTGACCGAGGGAGCGGAGAGCTCGGGGTTTGGCCAGGGACAGTATTTTCTTCCTGAAAGAATTGCTTTGAGACACTAACAGTAAGCCTGACTTTAACCGATTCTTTTCCAGCCTGCTGCCTGCGCCTATGCACCTCCACCAGTGTTCACCCGGATGACTTACGCTCCTGAAATCGGTTTCATGCCTCTTTAACTGGTATGGTCGGTAAGTAACCGAGTATTTTTTACAGCATGTTCCGAGCTAATTTTCTAGCTTTTATTAAAAAAAATTTAAATATTTAGCCGCATTCCTGCTTCTGCAATAAAAAAGATCAGCATCTACAGAAAACAGGTTTAGTTATCGAAAGGGAGTAGTTAAATGTTTGTTTGACGGCCAGGCCAGGATGAAATGTCTCGTAGCTATTTAGGTGCTTTACTTCGGTAAGCTTGAAGACATTGCAAAAGAAAAATGGATCTCAAGCTGGAACTCATGGATAACTAGGAGTCGAAGCGAATTGTTGCCATCTTCAAATGGAACCGAGCATTACTAAATAGCTGCGAAATACCAAATACCCACCCTTAGCTGTGCCGGCTGACGTCTAGGCTGCTTCGGCATATATTTGCAATGCAATTCTACAATATAGGCAGTGTGGAAAACTGTGTCAACAGGAGCTGAGAAGTCATAAATTAAACAAAGAGAAAGATAGAGATGGAGAAGTCTGCGGAAGGAGGCAGCAAGAGCTGCAAGTCCAATTTCTTCAGCAGTTCAGTGTGCTCTGCGGCCCCACTGCAGTGGCGGTGGGGAAAACCGCGGGGGGAAGCGCTGGGTGTTGGGAAGAGAGAGAAAATCAACTCAGTGCCCGGGTAGACGAGGCAAGCTGAGCCTGGGCGGTCTCGGCGCGAAGAGGGGCTGCCGACGGGCTGGGCCTCGGGGGTGCCGCCGGGACACAGGGGCTTGTTGGGGCCCGGGGACTTTGAGGGTGAGTCTGCGGGCTCTCGGCAGGAAATGCCCTGCAGGGAGTGGGCAGCCTCCACGGACAAGGCCACCAAGGAGCAGCCTGCTGTAGTACCGGGGAGCTGGCTTCGTCGGGGAAATACCAAAGGCGAAGCGAGGCGCCGGCCCCGTGTTTCGCCTGGACGGGAGTGCAGAGCTGGACCTGCACAGTGAGGAGGCATGCACGGAGTGCAGACACGCAGGCGTACATTTTATAAGCATATACACATATGCGTGAGCGTCTGGGTGTAAACTGAGTACGAAAGTGAAAAACTAGTCCAGATGTAGAATTGATGTATACACACATATATCTCATACGTACACACACATGCTTGTAACCGACTGATGTATATCTGTATTTATATATGCACACGCACATGTGTATATATTGTATTATCCTAAGGAAATAACGTGTCTGCAGTGCGGATTTTTAAACGTAAGGATGGACCTGGGCAGACCGTGCAGGCAGAGCCCCGGCGCGGCCAGGCAGCGTGCTTCTAGTGCTCGAGACGTGATGTCTGCAGAGCGCAGCTTGAAAATCCACCCAGATCCTGCAGCAGTTCACCAGTTTTATTTTGTTGCAATATTTTCTTGATGTGAAGAAGAAGCGGGCGCTGTCAAGGCCGGAAAGTTATACTGGCTTGCAAACGGGGTTGTGTTTCTTTGCAGTCTGTCTGTTTGTGTAGGAGCTTTCCAATATACTGCAGGCTGGACTGCAACTGTGACAGTCTCTGTGGCAGGCCACTACGGTCACTCCGATAACATCTCCCATGATGAAGGAAACGAAAAACATGAGACAGAGAAAAAGTAATAAAATATACAGGAGATATCGATCAGAACACCAGTCTCCAAAGCTAGCGTCATTATTGCTTAATTAGCTTTGGAGAAAGAGGGTCCCTAGATAAAGCACCCAGCAGGATCTTATATTTTCCTCCTATCCTATCCCATCAGTTGTTTATGAGTTTTATAAATCGAGTTTTAGAGCAAATTTAACTCTTGTCTCCTCCCTCAGCTTTTCACTACTCACGGTGGCGGATCATGGGTTGCAGCCTTTTCTGTTTGATCCACGCGTTGAAAGCCGCTTAAGCACGAAGTATCTTTCCCAATACTACATTCACAGTCCGCTAAAAAGCATTAGCATCTTGCCGATCTTCCATTTATTGACTTGAATAGATTTTTTTTCTCGTTCACAAATCACATGGGGAAAAACCCCAACCAACCAAGGGATAAAAGAAAAAGAAAAAGAAAAGAAACTCTAGCCTTATGTCACTTTATTTCCCTGCCAAAATGGTTGCATGTTAGGCGGCGATTTATCTGAACTCTGTTGCCAGACAGGAATTTCCTAGCTTGCTATAATAAAGAAATTTTGATGGCGACTGTGCCGAGGCTGGTTTTCTCTCCTTCTTCCCTCTTTTTGAAATTTATTTTATTTTGTCGGGGGTGTGAGGGGGGGGGCTGTATCTTTGTTTTTGCCTTGCCTTTGATGCCTCTCCAGCACGACGGCCCTCCCCGGGGCTGAAGGGGAGGATGGGGCTGCCCTTGCCCCCCGATGGGTGCGCCGCGGCGCCCGGGGAGTGGGCGGCAGGAGCCCGAGGAGTGGGGCAGCGGCGGGGGGTGGCGGGCAGGGCGCCCGCTCAGCGCCGACGAGGCCACCCGCTGCCCTGCCCCGGCGCTCAGTCGCCGCCGGTCCGCTTATCGCCAGGTCACTTCTCTCCTCCGGGCCAAAAGTGGGATGGGATTTGGGATAACAGAACAACAGAGCTGTGCCCCCACCCCCAGGTCCTATGTGAATTAAGCTAAATTGCAAATTAAGCTAATTTCTCCGAATCAGTCGGGGAAAACCGTATGGAAACGGGGACGAGGTACCTACGCTGGGTGGTCGGAAACCCACATCTGCTGGGGACTCCTGTGCTGGCTGGCTGGGAGAGCCGCAGCCAGCCCGGGACAGGCCCTGTGAGGAGCAGGCCGGGGGCAGAGAAGCGCCTTGCCGGTGCCTGGGCAGCGACCTTCCCGTTCATTTGCTTCTTTACCGCACTTTCCCTTTGAGGAGAGCACGATGCCTGCGGGGCGAGTCTGGGGGACTGGAGGCCGTCCGGGGCAGGGCAGCAATGGGAGCGGCGGCCCCGCATCAGCACTGCGGTACCCGGTACCCGGTACCGACCACAGACCCGCCCGTCCCCGCTCCGTGCAGCAGCGCTGGGATCTCCCTTCGCAGTTTTCATTAAAGCAAAGAAACAGTCAGACACACTGAAGCATCCCAAGGGCAGGCACCCCACCCCGTCCTTTGCTTCTGAGGTGCTGCCCTAGGCGGGCAGCCCCCTCGACGGCTCTCCTCCCCTTAGCTCCCAAAGTACCGGGCTGCCGATTCACTCTCCTGCCTCCCGGCTGCCTACCACATCGCTCAAACACCGGGTGCACGGCTTGAAAAGCCGAGACGCGTTTGAATTTATAGAGTGCGTGATGTCACTGACCCGGGACCAAACGTATTAGAAAAGGGTATCGTTCTCGGGTGGATTTGGGGACGCTGGAGCAGCCCGTGTCCCAGGGATGCAACACATCATATCCCTGGGCCATTGCTTAGGAGTTCGCCAAAAGACCTAAACCCAGAAGAAAACGGATTTTTTAAAAGAGGCATGGAGAAATATCATTTGAAGGTCAACATGTCAGTGAGGGTTAATGAAAAGGAGTTGTGCCTAATGTGCCTGCTTGCACCCTGTCTTGCACTCACACAGCCTGGATTTCAGCGTCCCGGGCAGAGGGCGGGATCGGGCCCAGCAGGCCCGGATCAATTGCTGCCGTTGGAGGTGGAGGAACCCTGGTTTACGTTACTAATATCAGTAATGAACGTCCACATATTGCAGGTATGGTTATCTCTCAGCCGTTGTGTATATAGAAAAAAAAAAAGAAAAAAGAAAAAAGATCAGGGACGAGAAAAACGCAAGATACTGACCATTTCGTAGGTCTCAATGAAGTCGCAATGATTGGCGGTAAGCACGGGACCCTACGCGCTTAACTACTGCATGTGCAAGCAATTATTCGAGGATTGCTTATATTTGTGACCGAGGATTCAGAGTTGCATTTAGACCCTAGACAGGAATCACAGAAAGAAATGAAAAACATTACAGACTCCAAATAAGACCCTTTCTTTGTCAGAAAAATGCAGTGAACGCAGTGTGTCTCTATTTATTGGAATTGTTACATAGATATCTTCTATACATGCACATGTATAAAAACGCACATGTGTACAGACAAACATACTGGTTTTCCATGTAATATTGTTTGCATTCCCGGGAAAGAGCATCTTAAGATGTTCTTGAGCTCGACTCTGATGAAATAGCTCGTGAACAGAATGGACTTCATTAATGAGTATTTTGTCCTCCGTTATCTGAAATTCAGACGTTGGAGGAAGAAGAAGGTTAGGCTGGCACTGCTGTGTGTTTAGGCTAACCAAACTCAACATTTTTATTGTCATTTTTCATGGAAAATCTCCATTTAAAGAGGCTGGGTTTTAAGAAGCATTCATAGATCAAAGGTAACCTTGCTTGGCTTAAAAAAAAAAAAAAAATCCCTCTGGAGCAGTGAAAATTAACTGCAATTTGGCCCTAACTACAAGCCCCAAAATGTCAGTGTCGTCCTGCCGATGCCCCCCGCGCCGTGTACCTGCTACACTGCACCCTACTCCCGCTTGCCCGGGGCTGGCTGCAGCACAGGGACTCGTCTGAAAACTCAGCGGCTGAGTTCTGCAAATGTCGGCTGCACACTTGTTGGGAGCATCAGCTCGTACCGCAATTCCTCTGTGCGTATCTCGGTGTAATTGATCTGGCTGAGTGAGGTCTTTTTGGTAATTTGGATACACCAAGTCTCCAGTTAATGACATATAATCAGCCTTTAGGTCGCTTGGTCATTCTCTTATTACAAACCCCTCCTGCTCTCTCTGATCTCCTTTCAAACTAAATTTCACACAAACAAATAAAGCAAGACAGGGACAAGTCCTTAAAATGCAAGAGAGAAATATTGGAGATTTACTCGTGGGGAACTATAAACACTTTTAAAAAGAAAAAACCGAAAAGATAGGACAGAACATCTTATCGAGAAAGAAAGCATTGTATACAAAACACGGAGGGAAAACCGGTCTGGCTTCTGTTAAAAGTGACATAAAATTAAAATAAAATAATTACAAACAGAAATGGCATTACATAAACAGAAGACCGGAGACTTTATAAGAAATGCACGGCCGCGTATTGTAATTTGTTCGTACAGATGATATAACCTATCTGTGGATACGTAAAATGTTTATTTGCTTCACTTTAACCGGAAATTTTTATTTTAATTTTTTTTACTATTTTTTCAGGAAAGTTAAGAAGCAGGAAAATGGAGAACTGAGTGTCATGTACCTCCCCAGTCCTGCAGGGAAACGGAGCCGCGGCCAAAACCTGGGGGTGTAAATGCGACAAAAAAAATAAATATTTTACATCACCGTGTAGAACTTATTTTACTGAGTCAACACTTTGTTTTTCTGCTTTTCACTATTTCTTTCCTCTAGGGAGAGACAATGCTCAGTTTTTATTAGGTATACCTTAAAAGTTTATTTTGATTCCTGTCCAGGTGTATATATACACATATATATATACATACTTATATACACACACATATACAACAGGCTGACGGTGATGCGTGAGCAGAGGCTGGTGCGGTGGCCGGCGAGAGGGGCAAGCAGACACGCTCTAGGTAAGATCCCAGGGTCCTGCAGGTTACAGGCAGCTCATTGTGAAAGCAAGCCCCGTTTTTCCCAACTAAAGTTGATTTATAAAATCGAGAGCGGGGAGATCTCAATGTCGTTCAAGTGTTAGTACTTGGAGAAAGCAGCCTGCAGAAGAGGACTGTGATCCACACTCCCTCACAGGCGTTAGCGCCTTTCAAAGTATTATCAACATGCGTTTTACCAGAGGTCTCATTTGTGTGTAATATGGGGCTCAGACAGGCGCTAATTGAGCATGTAGCGTGTGCGAGGTTGAGAGAATGAGTGTCGGGGCAGGCTCAGACAGTAAGAGAAATCGAAACGATGGATATATGGAAGGGAGTGTCACAGGCCCCCCCCCAGTGGGTATTGGTGTGAAAAATATCGTTATTTGTTAAATACGGTCCCCGTCTTTTCAGCATTTCCAAGGGCCTTCCCCGCCCCCCCCCCCCCTCAGTCTTTGCTGCTGGGTTGAAGCATCAGACCGTAGCCACCCGGCGATCCGACCCAGTACATCAAAGGGCGTCGCGGGGCAGAGCCCCGACCCCGCGGTCCCCGCGGGGCTCACGCTCGGGGGCACGGTCCGCCCCCTCCGGGAAACACCGGGGATACTGAGCCTTACCCCGGCACTGCCCCGGCGGGGCCGCCGCCACCCCTCCCACCGGCCGGTGGTCGAAGTGCTGAAGGCGGTGGGGAGGCGGCGGGCTGGCCCCCCTGCCCATCGCACCTCCCGGGGGAGGGCCCGGGAGGAGACCAGCCGCGATGGGGACGGCTGGAAAGGGTTAAGCGCTTCCCCTCCTCTAGCTAGAGCCCCCTGAATGCCACTGCTTTCCTCTAGAGGTCTCATTAGGGAAACCCTAACTGCTATTTTCAACGTTTCCTCAATCAAGCGCCTTTAAATAGAGCTCCACAAACAAATTGGCGGCAAAAAGCGCAGATCTTGTCACGGGCGACGCCGATCCAATATTTCACTCTTGTTTGCTTTGTAATTACAGCCTGGCTTGTGGCTACCGGCACACCGGGGCGAACTCCCCTTGGCCCCCCGGCCTCTGCCGTACTGCCCCGCAGACACCTCTCTCGGGGCAGGGGGTTGAGCGGGACCGCCCGCAGGAGCCGCTGAGCGAGTGATCTTCGGTCAAAATCAAAAAATCAAACTGAAAAGCAGAATCTCCCCATCCCAGTGCTGAGCTGTGTTTTGTCTGGGTGTTGTTTTTTTTTTTTCCCCCCAGAGGCTGCTCTGAAGACACGAGCTTTCCAGCAGAGAAGATTTCCCCCGAGCGCCGCCTTGCCCTCCATGGCCGTCTGTCCCCACGCAGGGCAGCCCGAGCGGTTGGTTTGCTCTGCAGGCTTCGCTCCCCCTCTCTCTCTTAAAACGCTCTTATGATCTGTTCTGTTTTCCACAGCCGCTTATTCTTGTTTGACTGTTCTACAAAGCTTCTTTAAATCTTCGTCAGGAAGAATAAAAGTTAAAACTGCTTGGACAGGTTCCTATAGACTTGCGGGCTGGTGCGGGTCCACCACGGTCCCTGCACAACGACCCCCCTGCACACATCAGGGCTCGATAAGCCTCCTTACTGCGGCTCGGGGCAGCAATATCAACACAAATAGGAGCTAATTCGATTATGTCTGAAAGCCAGGGTGTCACAGAGGGGAATTTGGCGTTTATGAACTAAGCTGCTGTATTTGCTTTGCTATAAACCGACGAGAATATTTTATGATGGAACGGAACAGTACAATGAAAAAGGGAAATATGACAATAAATCTATTTTTATGGATTCTCTTTAGCAGCAAAACACGAAGATTCAACGTTTTTATGACTCAACTATTTTGCAGGTACATCTAAAGATACCTACATAGGAAAGAAAACTGCATATTCCCCCTTCTACCTGCCCTGGATGGCGGAAATCCAACTTCATCCCCCTCAGTTCAGTGGTAAAATTTCCTGTGCCTTCCATGGTAGTAAGCCTGGCACAAGAGTTCACATCTGACCATTGCAGGGATATCAGGGATATGCTTCTATTATTTATGGTGCTACTGGCACTACCCTTTCATAGTTTACTGATACACAAAACTTTCAGTCAGAAGTACTGCTCCACCTTCCATCTCATAACAAGCTCATTAGGGCGTTTTCTTTCTAGTTACTCCAGTACTATTGAGATAATTTATGCATCCATAAATTATAAATACTTTAATTTCATATGCACATTTTTTTTAATTTTAATTTTTATCTTTTTTTTTTTTAGAGAAATGATTTACATGCTAGCATAAAGATAGGTACTTCAGGGGAAGGATTGCCAAGTGGTGAAGGGGCTAATGCTCCTTGAAGTAAGTGCAGGTTCTGCATATAAATCCCTCTAAGGATTTAAATCCTGGATGTTTTTTCAGAGTCATGGTCCACTGTAAAAAACATTTATACATCCTCAAACTATTTTATACAATGCAATCATATTTGCATCTTTAATGCTAGACATATTTTTTTATCTATTTCCACACATTTTTTTTTTTTTTTTTGTTCTTTCTTATGACCAGGTCCTGATATTGCTTACCCTGAGCACCCAAATCCAGGTTTAGGTCACCTAGAGAGCAGTGAATAGCTGGTGGGTCCAGTGGTCTGCTGCTGGGCTGAGGTGATTTGGAAGTAGAGATTTTGAAATGCTTCACTATCTTGGCACACACACATGCATGTAGCATGATGCTTTCAGGGACTGGTCACTTGAAAGCGTAGCAGCTATGAAAGCAGAATGAAGATGCAGCATATGCAGTTAAACATATTCTTTTAAAATAAGTCCCTTTAGTTAATTTTTTTTTTCTCATGTAGTGCTAAATGAAAGTCACATTGCTTTTTTTCCTGTGCCTTTTTTTTTTTTTTAAGTAGAACAGGCAAGTGGAGTCAGGGCCCCAATTTTTTTAAGAAATGTTGTAGAACGATCAGCTCAGATATGTCAATTCTAATCATGTGTGGAACAACTCCTACAAAACACATCTATGGGAAAAAGAAAGATCACAAAAACTTACAAAAACTTACAAAAACAGACCTCATCAGTACAAGCTGAGCTGCTCATCAGAGCGGTACCTATTTCTACGGCTTGAATTTTTGCATGTGTCTACTATTGGTGGAAAAAAATTGTACATAGTTGAGCAAGCTCATATTCCACTGCCAGTCTTGCACAGGGAGGCAGAACACAGTGCAGGCTGGTTTTACTGTTCCTCACAGGGCAAAGTAGCCTGGACTGAGCTCCATTCTGTTGCACTAAAGGCCTGCAAGCACTTTTTTGCAGTCAGTTCAAGGACCTCTACTCTACACTGCAGTCTGCTGTACAGACAGAGTAGTGGGAAAAGTAAGTACTGTATGTGCATACATCTTTGCTTACGTGGAGACCAGGCTATGCCCTCCATACCCAGGAATCCGCAAGGGGCTTTTGATTCCGTTTGTGTACTATTCATAAAGATATGTCCTAGCTTGTAAAAACAGTACATGCCCATTTTTTGGAATATGTGCATTGCACACATCTGGGCTGCATGTGTGGAAAAGTAAAGGCACACACTATGAACAATTTTACATGTGCAATTTTCCAAGTATGGATCTACAGGTCTATGATATGGCACATCTACAGTGCAGAAAATGACATTCTTCTGCAAAGGAGGGCACCTAAAGTGGCTTTCAAAGAAAAAAAAAAAAAGCAGCGTTGTTCTTGGTAACACAGTTAGTAGCAGTTTATTTCTCCTTGTGGCTCCTGAATTTTTCTGCAAACCCACCATGATGGAGTGTTACTCCTAAACAGCAACATGCACACAGCAATCAAAATATTTCAGATATTCATTTCTGTAGGCTGATGTTATTAAAATTAAAAACATCTGCTTTAAAGAATGAAGTTTTTCTGGATGTAAATGCTTCTCTACTCCCACAGTAATTTCAGCTACTCGGGGAAACAAAATGTGATCCTAAACAGTCGTTGCATTGTTTGACACAGTAGCAAATGGAACAATGCTGCCCTTAATGTTGTTGTTCAATGGACAATTGAAATTGGATAAAGGCTTTCATCTGGGAACACTTTTCTAATACCTCTGTAGGTAATGGGAGTCCTATTGCGCACTGCTCTATGACCATCAGGCCCTGCATACTGGGCAAGATTCACCCTTGTCTCTCCAAGACAGCTCCTGAGAAGATGCGTTTGTGCCCATGATAGGCTTTAAAGTGCTTTTCTGTTATGAGTTCACTGACACAGTTTTGCAGCTGAGGAGATCAGTGAGTGGAAACCCAGCTGCTTGTGTTTCCGATGCTGTTGCCTAATCCTGATTAGAGGTTAGAAATTCCTCTGCAAAGTCAGGGAAAGAAACCTCCTCCCTTTTGAACACCTCTTAAAAGTCATTGTGAAAATCTTCAGTTCTTGTGTTAGCTTCTCCTACATTGAAGCTAAAGTGGGCATGCTTGTTTAAGAACGAGTAAACATGATGTTTATTGACTACCACATAGCACATTGATTGCTGTGCTAATGACAAGTGCAACGAACATCAAAGGTGGAGTTTGCATTGAATGCTGTGGTATTTCCATGATATATTTCGTTGCTTTTGCCAGTCAGGCTGATTCTGAATAGAGAAAAACCCCAGAAGTTGCAAAAGGTAAGTATCGATTCTGCAGACATGGGAATAGCTTAAAATGGAAGATAATGCTGAGGAGGACACTTCCCTAAACTACACGTAGGTGGTGCATGACTAAGAAAGCACTATGTGACACGTGACTGTGCACGGTGCTACTCAGAAAGATAGAAGTTAATGCCCTTTTCTTACTCTGATTCCTTATAAATCTGCCACTGGGTGAACCTGGGTGTATCAGAAACAATGTATAAATGGAGACCTTGACAAAATACCCTTTAGTGTAAACTAAGTAAAATAACACCAAATAACTCTATGTCTATCCATCTTTTAGAGAGGATTATAATAGCCAACATTCAATATTTAGTATATAATATTAATAGTTATTATATATCAATATATAATAATAATTAATCCAAATACTTTTCTATATTGTGGAATTGATACTTCTTTTGGATTGTAGGTAAAAGAATATGGAGACAGATTCTCTTTTAGTGGCTTGCAAGACCTCTAGGCCATTTAAAATCCTGATTGCCACTATACCTTCCCATAGTTGCTGTCAACAGGAAATTTGATATTTTTAGGATGGATACTATGAAGGTATAAATTAGATGAAACCACGACTTTAAATTCTTGTTTATATCCTATATAAGTTGATAAGCACACCTATATGTACATGTATACATATATATAGGAATCTGAAAAAAACCCAAACAACTCAGGATCTAAACATTTCCTTTCAGTATTTACATCTTAACCGTGCTAGCCAGTGTTCTAGTTCAAAAGACTCATTGGGATCTGGCAGGATAAGCAATATTTGCAAACCATCCAGCTCTTCAAAAATGTCTGATGCTGCTTACTTGGATTTCTCATGGATCATGGTAGTTGTGGAGGCAAGTGTCTTCATTCCATCCATCCATATGGAGTTTCACTAAGTAGCATTCACACAGAGTGCTTCAGATGTCGGTCACTGTAGAAATCTAAACTATTTGTGCCCTTAAAGCTGGAGATTAAAATAATGAGAAAAAGAAAATAAAATTCATTCACTATATCTGTCTTGAAGGAAATGTTTATAGAAGGGAAAAAGCTGATTATGAGACAAATGTGTTTCTTATGGTTATGGCTGTGAAACACTAGTTGCTCTTCTTGTCTGGAGTAAGAAGTGTTGCCAGTGGGCTATAGGTTATACACTTACTCTGAGGACAGGCAAACCACATTTTTCTTCCTTGATATATGAAGAAGAGAACAAGAATTTCCAGGTAGAACTCCACTGTTGAAATCTGGAGATAGGTCTGAAGGGGCACAAGAACACAAAGATTCATTGCAGTCCAGGGGATATTACCTAGGAGGATAGATAAAACTGAAAAGAAAAAGTTTTTTCAGTGACTTAAAACCACTGCAATTAAAATTATTATTAAACTAGATTAAATGAAGCAGAAATTTTCTTTCAGGTTTTAAAGCCAAGAATGTTCTTTGTGCCTCTATCCGTTTTTGTTCTCCATGTACCCTGTGCTGTTTACACAAGGATTATCTTGTTTATTTTACAGATATTATGCTTCATAGAAACTAATCAAGAGAATATTTCTTTTTTTTATGATAAAAACTAGTTGTCAAATTGCTCAAGTTGCTTTTATACAACATTCTTGGGTTTGTAGTAGTGTGATATTTAATAAAGTGTTTATAAAGGCAGATATGATAGTTTATCAGATCCTGGGCAGTCATAGTAACAAAACTGCCCTTACCCTGAGTGTTATGTACTTTGTAATTTACAACACATCATTTTCTAAATTACTTCATAAACTAAGAAAGTTGTCTACCAAAGAATCACTCTTATAAGAACTAAGAAATATTTTCCTAAATATTTTTTCTGTTACTTAGTCTCCATACAAATCATTAATAACAGCTTGGATTCAGACAGACACTCCCTGTAGCACACAGCACACGCACGCTGTAAGATATTTGCATGCAGTATAATCTATTTAAATTTCCAGTGGAAGAGACCCTTCAGTTTAAAATACTACATGTCTAAAATGCTATCCTGCACAAACAGTGGGATAAAGTGAAGGGAAATAACCAAAAGAAAGCTGTAGACCTTACAGTGGGAATCTAATGGAGCCATTCAAGTGGGAGTTAATAGTTGACGAGACCATGAATAGAGAACGGAGCCTTTCGTTTCTGTGTTGTTAGTCCAAGTCCCTACCGACTTACGTCGAGTTTGGTTGGTGGATTGACTGTAGCAGCACGTGTACAGGCTTCTTCAGCAGGAAACAAAGCCTGTACCCATGAGTCCAGTCTTCCTCTCTGCTGAAGGGCCTACCCTCAGAAAGCCATCCATAAAGCAACAGAAGACTTCGGTATGCATCCCAACTCAACACTAGCTTCTCCTCATTCTTCCTCAGATTTCATAGTCTTGTTATTCCCTACACATAATCTGTCTTCTATTGCATGGAAAAGGAAAAGAAGATAGACATTTACAAGCAGAGAACTGTTATTTGTAACTCACGACTGATTTTTGATCTGCAATTAGGCAATTACCTCCTTATTAGTCTAGCATTTACTTAATCTTCTTACTGGAAGCAGGTCTTGCAGTTATTCACGACATGCTTTTCTAGATACAAAACATTCTTATAGTCACTGTGAAATCATCATCCAGTTACACTTTCCCATTCTATATAGTTTACACTTCAACCTTCTATATCGTTAAGAAGGAAAAGCATCATTCATGCATGCTTACATTGCTCATCTTTATATTTTTAAGCAGCATAAATTAATGTCAAATTCACATTCCCATTTAAGAAGGTGTATCTTCTATCTGGGCAAATCCGGGCCTTGTATTTCTAATCAGCAGTCTGAATGCACAAAATTGCCATTGCTATTTGCAATAAGAACTGTGAATTTTAGTTCTTGATAAGGCTTTGACCTGAGAGAAGTGCAGAAATTACACTCTGCTGGAGTGCAAAAGAAAAAAATAAAAAAACCAACTGCAAGTTGTGCAAGAACATTGTTACTGGCAGATAGACTGAAGTGTTAGAATCAACTCTTTACCTGACTTTGTTAAGGAGGGACTCCAAAACAGCAGGTGGATGAATAGGTGTTTTTCTTATCCTAAACATAAAAACATGTAATTGATAAGCTTCAGACTTGGAATATGTTCATAGATAATGTTGCAAGCAGATTTATACTTCAAAGTTTTGTTTTCACAAGTTTATACAATCTGGTCAGAATAATATCGGAGTTTTCCTATGCACAGTTGATGTTGCAACAGAATGATTTTTCCAGAATGAAGGTATTTTTAATAGCAAATACCTGAGATAATAAAAAGCCTTCAATTCTAGATAGAGAATGGTAGGATTCCTGATGAATTCCAAGAATCAAACTTTCCTTTGTTCTACACTTCTTGAGCAATAATAGTTCTTGCCTACCAGCTGTTTAGAAAATGTAGGCAACTGATACATTTTTCCTGATGGGGAAGATTGAGAAGAAAACTGTAGAGGATTTGGTAACATTATGAAGGTTTGTGTGGAAATTTATCATGATGTGCTATTTCCTTTACTTTAAGAACTGAGGGCATGGAATAGCAGAGCAGGTTGTGAGTGAGACATCATCAGGTGAACAGATACCACAAAGTAGAGAAGAAGGTTTTATTTGGAACTGGGCACAATATGATGATTTAGAATTTAAAAAATATGAGCTGAAGAAGAGAGAAATTAAGGATTTTGGTTAAAACCAAACTTATAATAAACGTGTACTCTAAAAGAAGCAGAAAATAATAGATTTATTGAGCGGTAGTGAGACTACAGACTTTAAAGAGAGAGTCAGAGATAGAAACTGAGTAAAAAAAGAAATGGGAAATAAAAACAGGGAAAGAAAAGAGCAAAGTTGGAAGAACAGACTGAATAAAGAGAGAAAAGTACTACAGGGAAAGGACAGGAAAAGAATGCATAAGATCTGGAACATGAGAGGAGGATATCGTGTTAAAACAGGAAGAAGTAGGGGAAGTGACTGAAGAGTTGAAGGTAAGGCTTAAACTGCTCCCAGCAGGGAGGTACCCAGCAGAAGTGTATTGGCCATGCCTGCTCATGTCTGCACATGCCATGGGACACTGAGACCCTGTTCTATGTATTCCACCTGATTACTTTGCACCATTTTCTATTTGAAGTCTGATTGTTCCTTGCTGTAAACTGTATCAGTTCTATAGTTGCTTTAAGAAGATCACCTCTGTGGACAACCAAAAAACATTCCCAACTTGAGAACCACATATCCACAGTCCAGCTTCTGTTTTTGATGATGCCCTGAAACTGTTATGAGTGATGAAATCAAAAAGTCACCACTGCTACTGCTTCTGTGGTCCCCCTTCCCGATCCCAATGGTGTAACTCCTTGGTTCTTGGATCAGTCAGCACCATAGCTGCTGCTTTTGGCTCAGAGTAGTCCCAGAGCCGTTAGAAGAAAGTGCTCATATAAGATGTCTCCCTACTGAAAACCCTTAGTGAAAAATTTGTCAGAAATACTGGAATGACACTCTCTGGAAGCTTTCCAGTCCTTCAAAAACTAGTGACAAATCAGAAAACTTGTTCTTAAGCAATTTTTTTGCCCTCCTGTCACATCCTTAAATCCCACCAAAGTCAGAGAAAGATGGAGTGCATTTAAGAACAGAACTCGATTGCAAGTTAGCTCATTTCTGGTCTTTTCTGGAGATATTGTAAAAAGGTATAGTATGCAGAGTTACACAAGAAAACTTGTCAAGACCGTGCATGTAACACAAAATTCATAGTTGTAATAAAATAAAGGACTAAAAATTTCTGGGAGGTTTTCTTAAAGAATTAAAAAATTAATAAAAATAAAAAATGAAATGAAATGAAATATAAAATAAAAACACATGCAGATAATGGTCTTGTCTTTTCCTTGACATTTTCATATAGGTGTAATAGTGTATAACAGCATTTAACATTTCTTGTGGCTGCTTCATCTTGGTGGAAGGTGCTCCCACTTCAATCACATGCACCTTTGCTGTCTCCCATATAAAGTAAAACAGTACCACAAGGCTGAGCAGGGAGATGTGAATGTGTGTAGAGCTTCATAATGGTAGCAGAGTGATATCAGAGCAGGTCTCTCCACCAAGCCGTAGTACCTCCCACCTACCCTGTACAGTCTTTGCTGGCTTCCTGTGGAGTGGCACAAAGTTATTCAATGACCTCTGGACACTGCAGATAAAACCACCCACTGTAACTGCTCCCACAGTTACAAAGTCCATCAAAAAGGTGGATTCACCAGCTCCAACACAGGAAATTTTCTTCTGGTTTTTCTACTTTTGATCTAACCCCCTAATACATGTACCTTTAGAAACAAAAACAGCATTAAAAATCTCCTAGCAAATAGTTTAAAGCACGCAGGAGACAGTATGAAAAAGACACCAAGTCACTGACTACCCCACTGCTCTAACCCATTGCTATTGCACGTGGTGCCGAGGGCTGCCTGCCTCTGTGAAGAAGAGATCAGGCTGGAAAGCAGAGCTTTCTCGAGAACTTCCCCATCACTCTGCCTGTGTTGATAGGCTTGACTACAAAATTATGCATCACCAGTTTCATCCAGGACATGGCAACAACATTAGTGCCTTGGGACGCTCCAGTTCTGCTGCAGAGGTTCTCTGCCATTTTGGGCAAGGCGTGTCATTTTGGGCAAGCCAAAATACAGGTGCTTAAATACTCAAGCCAGTATTGGTCATCCTGGGAATAGTTCTTAGTTTATAATTAATCAGAGCTCTGAACAAGCACTGGAGATATTTATTTGAATGTAAATGTTTCCAATCCCTCTGCTGACTTTATAAAATCACATATTTTTCAGAAATGTCATCCAGACTAGGAAAGAAACAGCCTTCTTCACCGAGGTGGGGTTTGGATCATGGAGGTGGAGATAAAGGGTCACTTAGTCCGGGGTGGAGAAAGAGATGCAGGTGCTAGCATTCAAGAGAAGGCTGTGAGCTTCAGGGACACCTTCGTAAACTTAGGCTTTGCAGACTTAAGGCTACCCAACAGCTGGATTTCCTGAGCACAATCCCTTTTTCAGTCTGGAAACATTGTTTAGGCAAATGTTGATAAATTTATACATTTGTTAAGACTTCAAGATGTTTGGGAGCTGCAGCAGGTCAGGTGCTCTGCCCAGAATGATCTACAAGCAGGTTGTATACAGTGGTGGTAACCACAAGACTGCAAGAACCCTCACAGTCAGGCCAACACTTTCAGAGAGCATCATATTTATTATGCACATGTGATGAAGTCACTGCATGCCTGCACAGTAAGACTTATGCTTCTGGGGATTGTCTCCTGGACCTATTGCCCATGTGCTGCCCAGCCACTGGGAACATCCACAGAAAAGCCTCTGTAAGTCAGATTTACTGTGAATATGCAGAGCAATGAAATGCTGCATGTGCAACAGGACGTGTTGCTTCCTGAAGTGCAGGGTGGAGTGCACATACGCTGCACAGATTTCGCGGGCTGAAACATGGGAGTTTTACGCTAGCCAAATGCTTAGGTCTTGATGAGGGGCAAAATTTTAAGATGTGCTATGCACGAGTGCCACATGGAATTTGTTGCTCGGCACGGTGTTTCTGCACCGTGCTTCTGCACGGTGCTCGTTGCAAGGTGCTTCATATGCACTGAGCAAAAGATGTTCAGTGCCTTACTCATGCTGCCAGGTTCCTCTAGCAGGCAGGTGTTGCAGCTCTGCAGGTGATGCAGAGCTCGTGTTGCTCTGTGGCATTAGTCCTATGTCTTAATTTCTCATCTCAGTAGGAATCTATGGATTCATGATAACAAGGATGCCTAATAAAGATGTTGTTAAGATAAAGATTATGAGTCTTTCAGATTTTATACTGAGTAGGCAGTATGTAAATTATTTTTATTTCAAGAACAGCAACAATCCTTGAAAAGCTGAGAACACCTTAATGGTAATCCTCAACCCCTCAGAAGATAGCATTTGGTTACAATTAAAGAGAAAGTCTCAAACCACTTATTCATACCTCCCTGAACTTCAGATAAAAAAAAGAGATCCTGCTTTGAGTCACCTCGAGGTATTAGTTTTACAAAAGCAAAACAAAACTAGTGGAATTTTTTAAACCCAGACCATTCCAACTTTTGATCACTTTCAATACAATTAACTATTTTTATTTTATTATTTTTATTTCCACATATGAAAAATGTGAGCAGGCTAGAAGTTAGGTTGATTCTTTGAGGTTGAGCTGAGGTCAGCAAAAAATTGATAGCAACTTTTGAGAAGGAAAAAAATCATCAAAGCTAAAGGAAGCTTCTCAAAGTGGGATTTAATAGCAGCTATCATATTGCCTTCAATGGCTTGATAATTTCTTCTGCAGCTGTTTTATTTTAAAAGATTTCACCCCCATCCCACATGTATAGGACTATACACTGACCTAAGTACACACATTCAAGTACTTTGGTCACTCATGATAACTATAAACCCTTCAGTGAACTACCAGAAAGGTAGTTCAAATGGAAATGGTGAAATTCAATATAGCGTTTAACTAAGTCACTGTCTAAGGTTAAGCCCAAGGAACAATCAGTAACACTGGAAGGGAAGGCAAATATATTAATTAGTATGCGGACACCAGATATATGTGACTTTCCTGGAAGTTGTCAAATAACCACAGCGGTATTTCAGTGTGAGTGAAGCAAATGAGTCTATTCAAATATATAGTTTAATTGAATTCTACATATATGTGCGCTTGTGTGTGTGTTCATAAAAAACCCTAGATACAGATTTAGGTACAAAAGAAAAATTATCAAAAAAGAGGAGTTTTAGCTGGTAGTCCTGTTGCCTTTCTGCACAGGTGCAGTGAAATTCTCAAAAGCTGCTTTGTAGCAGGTACCCAATCTCCACTGGTTCTCAGAGTAGACTAGATTTCACACTTACTCTGGGCTTTTTGAAAACTCTGCTGTTGTGTGTTACACAAGCCATACCTGAGGACCTCATCTGCATCTTATACAAAGATACCACCATTTATCACAATAAATATGGTTTAAGTAAGACAGAGGGAGATTATCAAGATGATAAAATGATGAAAAGTTTGTGCACGCTGGTGGAAAATTATTGGCCCATATATGTGTTTATTATGGAATATTTCCATTGCTATATGTACTTTTTACATGAACTTTCTCAAAAGATGGTCAAGTAGCGTTCCAAATCTCAGTAGTGGAAGAGCAAAATTTTAAATCCACATTGGATTAACTAAAGAAATATTACTTTTTACTATTTATATATCTTTCCCCTCTGATATGAAAAACACACTAATAGTTTTGATGCAGTCTTCCATATGGAAATAGTATGGTACAATGCCTAGCATAAAGCTGAGGCTAAAAGAAGAATGAAGAAATGACCTCTTCACTATGGACTGACAGACAAAAATAATTTTACCACATCATGCAGTGCCTCATTTTGCAGCTGAACATTTATCAATAGCAACAATAAAAAAAATAATTTCTGAATGGTCTTTGCTCATCTCTTGCTTATTCTCCACTCCAAAATCAAACAGTGCTCCTGCAAGGCCAACCTATATTTTATGCTTTAAAAATGGGAACTCTCGTGTCCTGTGAAAGGTAAACAAATTGTAGGGTGATTGTAGAGACAATCGTATGACAGCAGATACAGATACTCTCAAGATTATTTTTTTTCTGAGCCTTATAGTCTCTTCCTGCACATACAAGTGAGCTGCTGGCATGAGATGGAAAATCTGTGAAACAGCTGACCTGTCTCCCAGCTTCCTATGTAAGTGAACAGTCCATATTCTTAATTTCTAAACTGTCTGAAATAACCTGAAATTTTTCCATGATCACTATAAATCTGAGATGCCACTGATTACTACTATCTGCAGTCATTTGCAATCACTTTATAGTCAGGGCTGAAAAAACTTACTGAAGTCTGTAGCTGAAATTCTGTCTCAAAGCAAAGTGAACTATGGGGGCAGAACAGGATGCTCAGGGCTTTGTCCAGTTGGGTCCTCAAAACTCTTGCGAACAGAGACTGTATAACCTCTTTGCACAATGTGTCCCACTGCTTAACTCTCTTCATACAATGCTTTTCTGCACAGTATCCAGAACATCCCATGCTTCAATTTACGCAACAGTTCTTACGGCCTTTTGATGGACTGGCATGTACTCATCAGCTGTGTTACCTGTCTGTGTGCTGCTTCCTCCCTTTCACTGCTGAGGAGTCCCAGGTAAGATTTACTATCTGAACTTGAATACAATGATCAGGCTAGGCTAATCTGAGAGATGTTTTTTATCTTTGTCTTTCACCAGTCTTGTGCTTCTGCCAATTGCCCAACTGCTGGTCTAACTAGCTTACTTTCACTCAGAACCCATAACCTAACAACTTAGAGGGTACCATGAGACAGGGTGATCATTCAGCTTGTTAAATGAAGACTGCGACTGAGGTAAACAGAATCATTAATTTCCGTCATAGCAGCTCTTAAATTCTTACAACATAAGAAAATGAGTAACTCACAGAGTGGTGGGAATGTTGCATATATGTTCCCCTTTTATATTGCTTTACAGCTAGTAGAAAGGTACTTTACTGAATCTAAACATTTCCTTTACTCTGAATGGAAGCAGTAAACAATTCCCAGCTCAAATTGCTGGTTGGTATTTTGTGGAGTATCAGGTACTATGGAAGCAACCACTGAGTCTTCATTAGTGTTGTCACAGAGAACACATAGGTCTGGATGGAGTAGACATCTCTCACACTCTATAAATAGTGGATTTCTTCCTCAAACTAAACTATCACCTGAGACTATCTATATCAGAATTGGTATATTTAGCCTTATTAAAGAATTACAGGATGAGATGATCTCTAACTATTCACACTGTAATTTTGATCATTTGCAACAGGAAGAAAGACTAATGATGCTAGGGAAAATATGAGTTTAGTTGTGTTTAATTGGAACTAACTGAATCTGTTCATTCACAGAAACTATTTTTAAAAAGCTCATAACAAAAGTTTCTAATTAATAAAATAAACTTTTTTTTCCTGTATGCTATGGAATGTTTTTAAAATACATGAAAGAGCTTTGTGTAAGGCACTGAATGTGCGGAAACCACTTTGAGCAGAATCTTCCAATCTATAATTTAGCACCTAGGTTTTGATTCATCTTTCTTTTTCAATTCTTAGGCACTTGTGGAGTGTGTTAATGTCAAAAAACCCTAAATAGTTAAAGCCACCAGCACTTCCCTCTGTGTGAAATCCTGTCTCTAGTAATGTCTGCTTCATCTTCACTCAGTAGTTTACACTTGACTTCTCTAACTTAGTTTCTATAAAATAAACCATTCAAGTCTGCTTAATGCTTCATTATTTTAAAATTACTTTGCTGTACGTTAGTTGTCCCGTTCAGATTTTTGTTACTGTCTGTAAAGAGATTTACGAGTCAAGATGTTTTTAGAAGTCATACATATAAATACTGGAAAGACCTAATTTGTCACTGGAAGTATGACAAATAAAATCTGGGATTTGAATGCACAAGAAATGTAGTTATTTAATAGCTGAGACCTTATGAAGTAATGATATTTTCTTTGATATCTGTTTTTGCTATAATAAAAGAAATCTCACATTAGTTTATAGGTCTTTTTTACAATCACAGTGATAGCCACTAGTATTATCCTTTAAGTGCTTTCAGCTATTTGCAGGGCTTTTATGAAGTTTTAAAAATAGTATCTGGTGGTTGTTCACAACTGAACAGCAAACTGACTGTGTGATAGTTATCTGTGTTTAAAGATAAAACCGTGAAGTTATTAGGCTACATTTATCTCTACAGTCCAAGAAGATGACATAGATTTAAAGGTACAGCCCAAGATCAAAGAACACAACAAACGATGCAGGAAATAACAATTTAAAAAGGAAAATTTCTGTAAAGCAAAAACTCATTTGTTAATATGAAATCTGGCTTTAAGACAAAAAGAGACATCGTTTGTAATAGGACTTTTTTATTTTTTTCTGTAGAAGATGTTCTATATTAGACTTGTAATTTTGTAGAAGTAGGGTTCTGTTGTAGTTTTTCACTTCAGTTTCTTAGGCATTGCAAACCTGCTCCAACAGCTACTGGTAACAAGAAGGTGACACCAAGCCTTTTAAATGGGGTTCCCTGGAAATTCAAGGCAGGTTTTCCTCTGCTTTGATAAGGCTGGGGAGCTGCCCTGCTTTTCCACTGTTCTGTCTGCTGGTTTCTTGGGATGAGAGCGTGCAAGCAAGGTGGAAGGCTGTCTGAAAGCTTGTTACTGCCAGACTCACCAGCATCTTTCTGCTGGAAAAACAACAGCATCCAGGGAGCAAGGAAAGAAGTCCAGATATGGTATACTGCAGGATTAGTCTGTTCTTGGATAAGATGACCTACCAGTCCTTCATTGAAAGAGTATAAAGAGAAAGCCTTTTCTTCAAAATACTTTAAGATCTTGCATTGTCTTATTCAGGTTTCCTGATGAAAATTCTTCCTCTTCTTCAGCTTTTAGAAATGTGATGAATTTGCATGTGTTGAAAACGGAACACATAGATATAGACACAAATGTATATGTTTACTTCTGCTAGGCTAGTTATGAGTTTGACTGCTCTCCACTCTCCTTCACCTCCTGTGAACCCAGTGATGAAGATCCAGTGCAAAGTTATTAGGCTATACCTATTTACCAACAAAGAGAAACACAAGTTATTTACTTTTCCTTAGCTTTAATCCCTGTCTGAATTATCCTGGTATGTTGTAGATGCTGTCGAGGTCCTTAATGTACTCAAAGGAACCTGTTTTCAGCCTTCATTTTAGCTCAGGATTTATTAATCCACTGCTCAATCTGTTGCCACTTTTGTATCTTTTGTTATGCTGTCCTTGGGTCTGGGTCAATTTCTTTTCTTCCTTAACAAAAGGTATTTCAACACTTCTCTACAGCTAGAACAGTTATGGGATGTTACCTGCCTTTCTTCATATATCTGCAAAAAGCAATGTAAACTTGGCACTGGCTGTAATAAATGTATGATGAGCAGTTTTACTGGCAAGAGAGAGGATGATTTTTCCTGGGACTATTATTCTCATGTGACAGGTCAAATGTACTGAGGTTCTTCAGTATCTTTGACCCTGCCATTCTGATATATATCAGTACTATTTGGGAACTCTTTTTATGTGTTAGTAATTGTTTAATGTTTCACTGAGATTTACAGTGTTTTAATACTAGAAAACAGTAAAATATTTGCAGAAATAAGTTGGCAATTCTCTTGAAATCTAGATGGTTTGTCAGCCAGCTGGGTGAAGGCATGTCAGCCCTGTAGAAAGTGACACAGACAGGATTGCTGTACAGTGTCCTTTAATCATAGAATCATAGAATCATTAAGTTTGGAAATGACCTCCAGGATCATTTAGTCCAACCTTTGAATGATCACCTCCATGTCAACTAAACCATAGCACTATGTGCCACACCCAGTCATTTCTTGAACACTTCCAGGGGCAGTAATTCCACCACCTCCCTGGGTAGCCTATTCTAATGCCTGACCATACTTTCAGTGAAGAAATCCTTCCTGATATACAGCCTAAATCTCTCCTGGTGCAGCTTCAGGCCATTTTCTCTTGTCCTGTTGCTGGTTGCCTGGGAGAAGAGACCAATCCCCATCTTGCTGCAACCTCCTTTCAGATACTTGTAGAGTGATAAAGTCTCATCTCAGCCTCCTTTTTTCCAGGCTGAACAGTCTCAACTGCCTCAGCCGCTCCTCATAAGGCTAACTCTCTAGACCCTTCACCGGCTTTGTTGCCCTTTTCTGGAAATGCTCCAGCCCTTCAGTGTCCTTGTGATAGTGAGGGGCCCAGAACTGGGGGGACAATCACTGCTCTAGTCCTGCTGGCCACACTATTGATGATACAGGATGCCATTGGCCTTCTTGGCCACCTGAGCACGTTGCTGGCTCATGTTCAGCTGCTGTTGTCCAGCACCTCCAGGTCCTTTTCTGCTGAGACACTTTCCAGCTACTCTTCCCTCAACATATGGTACTGCCAGGGAGTTGTTGTGACTGAAGTGCAGGATCCAGCACTTTCCCTTACTGAACCTCAGTCACTGGCCTCGACCCATTGATTCAGCCTGTTCAGATACCTCTTCAGACCCTTCCTACCCTTCAGGAGATCAGCACAACTACCCAGATTATTATTGCCTGTGAATTTACCAAGGGTGCCCTCGACCCCCTTGTCCAGATCATCAACGAAGATATTAAACAGGACTGTCCTCAAAACTGAGCCCTGGGTAACAGTCACTAGCTGCCAACTGGATGTAACTCCATTCACCATCACTCTCTGGGTTGGGCCATCATGCCAGTTTTTAACCCAGCAAGTGCACCTGTCCAGTGTTTGACTGTGTGACCCATCTTGATGACCAAGAATTATTTACACAATTATTTATACATGTAATACCTGAAAGGGGCCTTCTGTAGAAGTTTGGAGACTAACCTTGCTACATGTTTCAGGATCCACTGAGAGCTTCATTAAGAACAATACCATATAATTAAATCAAGAACATACATAGGGTAGCTGGTGCAGGAAAAGGCTTTAAAAATACAAGTTTAACTTAAATGTAGATGCAACATATGATTCTGTGTCTAAAAGAAAGATACTAGAGCTTCCAGTTGTTTTTCGGAGGTGGCAATGAATTTGCTTTTAGCTAGAGTAATCTCCCAGTTCTTACATGACTTATTGTAATTTCACCTGCTTAGGAGTTAACAGTGTGAAATTGCTAGTGCTGTAACTTTCTGCTCTATAATTGCTTAAATATTCCATTCCTTTCAGTATCAATAATTAATAATAATAATTATTTCTGTGCTTTATTTTTTTCAGTTATCAGAAGAACTATATAAAATTGAAGTACCATTGAAGTACCATTCTTCTCATGTTTCTGTTATTCCTTTGTAGAATTATCGTCTTTCTTAGCCTAATGCAGATATTATTTGCAGTTCATTCCCCCCAAAAGTTTAACAGGTAGCTTAATTTTTTATTACAAGTACAAAATCTAATTTTGAAATACAAATATGCAGCTCCCCATCCCAAAAATGCACACTCTCCTTTGACTTCAACAGCCCATTCCATCTGTTTTTCTTCAAAGTTATTTTGCTTTACGTATTCCATAGGTAAGCTCTTATTTGCTTTATTTAAAAGCTGTCTGTAATAGCTTAAATTGCCTTAGCACATGGGTATGTTATACCACTTCAAGCAGAAAATGTTTTTGTTTTCCTCCAGACTACAGAAGTTAATAATGCATCCCTATTTTCTGTTTTTAAATAACAGCTTAATAAGGGTGGATAAAAGACCCGGTAAAACAGATGGCCTTGGATGAGATCCTAAGTGTGTCAAATCTGAGTTCTGTTTGACTATAAGAAGGAGTACAGTGAACAGTCATAAGGAATTCACTGAGAGGGCTTAGCAGGAAGAACAGAGGTCTTAGATATTTAATATCAATAACAACAAAAGTATTTGTGTATGGCAAGGGGTTTTTAACTACAGTCATTACAAAGTAAGAGTAAAGGATTTAAGGTAGGATTGACAAGAGTCAGCAAGGGCTTAAAGGGGAACTGGGAGTATACTTGTGAGCATAAGTAAATAAAAATTACACTGAAATTATGTTCTCAGTGAAGAACTTTTATACTTATAAATAGGTTTGACAGTTGAATGCAGTAATCAAAACAAAGGAACTATGTGTGTGATATGGAAGAGAGTATTTTAGGAGTGAAAGAAATGAAAGAGAAATATCCCTTCAACTAAATGTGTGTCTCCAGGTAGGGAACAATCTCCTCTAAGTCTAGTTCAATAAAGTTCCGAGTAATATAAAACATTTTAAAAAAACTCTTCAAAGGTGTTACTACAGAATACACACTCACACGTCCCATGGAAGCTTTCCATTGCACAAAAGTTACTGAGATGTAAGTATGGCTGTATGTAGCAATGACTGCATTTATTTGTCATCCAGTTCTTACTAGATTCTTGAAATATAGTACACCTAAGTGAAATTTTATAGTGTTGATTCAATTAACTTTCACTGAATATGATATATCAGATTTATTTTCTTGTTTTGTACCAAATATGGCAGAACCACAATTACCATGAAATGGAAAAAACCCCTCTGTTGTAATTGACTTTTTAAGCAAAACAAGATCTTTTTCATGCAAATATTATTGCAGGACTAAGTCAACTGCAAGTATTAGAGGAAAATTAGTGGAATGGTTCAGCAGAAAGGTGTCGGATATAGTCCACAAAATATTTTCCTCTAGCACCATCCTAAGGAAAATTAGTAACATCCTCCATTCATCTTATTTGGGAGCCATGCTGATCTTAAGGGAAATGCATAGAAATCCAGTTTTCCAAAAAATGTTTGGTGCAAGGTGTCTTTAAAACAAATTTTAATTCTAAGAGTTATCCACTGTTACAGCTATATACTTTATGAAGTTTTTCTATATTAAATGACTAACCAGTATATTTCTTGCTGCTGTGATAATAAAGAAATAATTTATCTCTTACTTTCAAAAAGTGCTGTCTTTTTTTCCTCCCTGAACAACAAATCTTGCAGGGGTGGTGGAAGCATCAACACCAGTTAGAGAAAATGGAAAGAATACATCACTGGAAATCTTGGAAACTTTTCAAGAGTGTGTTTTTTTCGGAATAAATGAAGGCCTCTGAACTAATCCTCAGATGAAAAGCGGTTCATATACGTCTTTAATTAGATCATGTTATTGGAACACAATATTGTGATAAAGAAGATTTAATAAAGCATTTTGTCCTTTTATTACTTTTGTTTCATGCAACATAACTCCTTATCCAAGCAAGATGTTTGACTTCAAAGGAAGTGCTATCCACCCTCCCTTTGCTCAATAAATAACTCCCAGAGGAGTAAAAACAATATATGTTTGTAGCTTTGCCGATGCTGCTGAGTGGTGAGAAGATCAATCACTGTTTTTTTCTGTAGCTGTAGGTCGAAGATGAATCTCTTCCTTAAAGAAATTTCTGTATAATTTGGTGTCTGTCATTAACCCCTCACCTTCGTGAGAGAGCATCCTAATAATAAAATGAAATCAAGTGATTTCCCTTGCTGAAAAACATTCATCTGAGTGAGGGATGACCCTGCACAGAGAGCCTGGCCAAAATTCATACTAATAAAGGGACTGAAAGGTAGCTAAAGAAGTATGTTGGAAGTATGGTCAGAAAATGACCACTAACTTATTTTCTTCCCTATGAATATGTTGAGTGTGCTATTGACATGATAAAATAGCCCTTCTCTTCTATTTTCAAGGAGAGAAAGACAAAGTCTTTTCAGAAAGAAAGATTAGACTCCAAAGTTGTCAATACCAAAGTAAATTTGACAATTGAATCTTTTAAATCTTTTAGTAAAGACTAAAAGAAACCAGAGAAAACAAAAGGCTGGACCAAGTCTGAAAAGGCAAGTATTTCACCTTTCGCTGCAAGGTGTTGTCATCTGTCAAAAACAGCTTACCTGGCAGGGGGTTGTATTTTCACAGATTTCCAGAGATCATTCCTTTTTTTTTTTTTCTTCAGCTCATTCATTTCAGTATTTATTCTTTCTTGCAATAACTGTTCCTGAACCTTTGCTGAGTCTTCTGCCACTGCTACTGAAGCTCGCTTTGTCTTCTAGTTACTGTCAATGTAGAGGGTGGTTTATTCTTTTCTTCTTTACGTCTGTCTTCTATGTATTTGATGTTTCTCCTTGGCATTCTTTTCTCTACATCAGTACACGAGACAACTGCCTTCTTTTTTTTTTAAATTATTATTACACTTAAGTGTCTAATGTGTTTTTCTATCCCCTTAATTATACTTAATTATACTGAAAACTACCTTTCTTGTACCCGTGTAGCTAAGACTGGATGCAGTAGGGCAGCTAGACCTCTCCTGCATTGAGCAGTACTGAAGGTTTACTTCACCTGACTTATAGCCTGTATGTCTGTTAATATCTCCTACCAGCTGTATGCTTTTTCTTTTAATGGTAGTTTGACATTGATGGTTTATGTTCAGCCTGTGTTCCACAGTAACCAGTAAATTCTTCCCTATCCCAGTTTGAGATATCTCCTTGTTATTACGCAAATGATTACTCCAAAAAGTATGATATCTTTCTGTTTTCCACTCAAACACTTCTTTACTTTATCAAGATAATTCTGAATTCCAGTCTTGCCCTTCCATCTGTATTGAGATCTTGGTAGTTTGATGTCACTGTTTGTGTGTAAAATTTATGCATGAAGTGTATGTATATTCTGTAGTTTACACTTTGGATAATTCATGAAGGCATTGACAAGAATAAGTCTCTGGATAGGTCTCTTCAGACCTCCACTTTATCTGTCTTTCTGTTTGCAAAACAAACTATTGATAAATACTCTGTGGATACCATTAGCCAGCCACTGGAAAACTGAAAGTTAGGGAAGCAGGGAAATGAACATCCATCTACCTTATGATTAATAAAATCGTCTAGATAAAGTGGTTTGAAAATAAACCTCATAAAAAGCCCAAGCTGAAGAAAATTTTTTTATACTCAAATTTTATTCCTCAGCACCTGCAGTTCCCCAGGACTTGTGTGGAACTTGGAAATTTTCAGCTTTAAAGATCTGACTAATTATTTGTATATAACATCATCTGTGGAATAGAAAAAAAATGTAGTAGGAATAAACCTGTGTTACCAATGAGTGTTTTCCAGTCTAAATTACGTACAAGATTGCACCTGAGAGAGATACATGATATCAGACTTCATTCAACAGTGAATGAAGATATAAGCTAGTCGTTTTAAAATTGGGACTTTCTATTCTTTCTCTTACAGTTTACTTTTAAATGAAGTAGAATTTGGCAGGGTTCTTTCTGAGGAAGTGTGTGCTTTGGCAGCAGATTTCAAGGAGGAAACAGGATGGAAGAATGAAATTACCATTTACAATTTAACTAGAATTAAAGGAAGCAGGGGTAAGTTCTGCTTTTAGTTGCTCTACAGGCATTTCAGACCTGTATATATGTGCAACAATCTTCTGTGTTAAACTACTGTGTCACTTCCTGTTGCTTAAATTAAAACTCGAATTGAATTTTAATTTACCTATAATCCTCAGTATCCATTGCAATAACCTCTTCAAAGGCATCCTTGTGTGTTATTTTCCCTCATTTATTCAGCTTGTTTTAATATTGTTTGCTTTTCACTTTGTATTTTAACAAGCTTGCTCTTCAGTTTTCCAGTAATTTGCGATCACCCCCAAATGGAAGTTTATTTTATTTCAGTGTTTCTCTCACAACTAATCTGAACTTACATCTGGTTTTAAAGAAATATTTACATAGAAATAACACGAAATTGCATCATGTAAATATAGTGCCATTCAACTATGTAAATAGCAGCAAAGATGTTTAATTGATTATAAAACACTGGCAAAATGTAAACATTGCTTGGTTTTTTTCCAGTTTCTTTATCCTTAAACTTTCTGATACAAAAGAAGAGAACTAATTGATAACGCAAGATACGGTTTGAAGTGTGTTCTCACAACTGTACTTTACACATAGAAATATATTCTGGAAATGTTTGTTTCCCTGCTTCCACTGTCCTCAAGTTATGAAGTCCTTGATTTATAACTACAGTCATCACAGTGCAAAGTCATGCACTACTAAACAGGTAGAGGCCCTCTAGCCAAACCTTTCAAGGCTGTGTGCTAAAATAACAAAAGCTGCAAGATGCAGACAGATCTATGACCATTTTTTAAATAACTGCTTATTTGCATCTACCAAATTTAAGGAAGGAGAAAACCCCAGGATTGTAGATGAATGGGAAGTTGGCCAAAAAAGAGCAGTAAAGTCTAGGCTTCTGTCAGGGAGTGAAGACTGTAACCTTCTGCTGAGGTCACTTTAGGCACCAAAGTATAAATTTTTGAAGACAGAGGGGCCAGTACTATGAGACATGATTGCTACCCTAAGCACTGTGATCCAGAGGGCTATCTCTGCTTTTAATTGAAGGTTTTACCCATTAGTTTTACCTTGCTGAAAAGCATATCCACCTCTTTGACCTGTGAGAGTCTTTTGTTGCATGGGACTGGCAGTCTGACTTGTTGTTCTGTCTGTCTGCACTCATGTCTCATCGCTGCTGTGATTCATGGCATGATTTTCACAGCTTCAAAGGGAAGTTTAGAGACATCTGAAGGCAGTGAAGTGAGGAGCAGTCAGGTCAGGCAGCTCCATCATGGGAGAGGAAGAAAAAAAAGTAAGGGAAGAAATCCAAGGGCAAAGTGTGTGATTCATACTCGTTCCCCTTACCACTCCTATTCTCCAGTGGATGCTGCCACCACCTTTCCCAGCAGGCTCTACCAACGACACTGGTAGGTATGTCAAGGCATTCTGACTGATTTTGATATGAATTAAACATGATGAAGAATGAGAACACACAGTACAACTACAGATGGAAAGCTCACAGGGCAGGACAGGGCATGAATCTCCACCAGGGCTTATGGGTTTCCAGCCAAGCCAGCTCCTGGTGAGGCTGATTAGCCCCAGGGCAGGACTGCAGCAGAGCCTGATGTAGTTTAGGAGGCATTTACTTTACTACAATACTTTCCTACTTATGCTCTAATTTTGTGCCTAAACCCACTCACATTCTTACCTTACAATCAACTTATTTTTGGCAATAAATAGTACTTGCTGATTAAAAAAGTGTCTCAGAAATATTACTTCACTTCTAAACATTTATTTTTCCTTTAATTCGTGGTCCTGTTATATTCAGCTTTACAGCGTTCTGTCGTATTCATACTGTCATCTTCAAGACACCCTGGACAGCAATTTATTAGGCTTCCAGCTGCTGCCATTCACAGTAAAATGGTACTCAGTGTGTAGGCATAGAATTATTGCAGGAAAGAAAATGCCAGTGTGTACTGTCTTCCATCTTCTTAAACTGATTAGGAATAGGGGAAAAGACACTGGGTAGGGCAGTGTAGCACCATAATTATTAGTAAACTTAAACTATTATTGCAATTTACTTTCTCCCATGATTATTGACTTTGAGGTTTGCATGAATAAATATCAAGCTGTTAATTCTCCTTCGATTAAATCTGGATGGAAGCTGTGACCACATACCCATTACACAGTCTCCATGCTGAGCTATCATTTTCCAGTGGATGTTCTAACAAAGAACATTTGCTGAAAGACAGCTTTTTACAGCGAAAAATTATTGAATATTCACAACATTTTAGAACTGAATGTGAAAATTCTATCAGGATAAATTAATTCTGAAATCATAATCACCTTATTAGGTCCCTAATGTGACCTTATCAGGTCACAGTATTACTATTTAACAAATAAAACATAGTAGTACTGCTTGTTAAGTGAATCTTTCATTGAGGTATAAAATATGGCACATTCCTGTGTCCACATAATCTAAAAGTGTAAAGCAAGAGTTAAGCTTTAGGTGGGAATGAGGAGATGGAGGAAAGAGAAATAGATGACTTAAGCCAATAAATAGAATAAACTAGAAAAAAAAATATGTTAATCTTATCAAATTATCTAGCTTGGTCATGAAAATACAGTTGGTGCATAACCACACCAGCTTTCAGTTTTGTCTTTTACGTGCTACATGTGGGAAAACCTGCTAAGTAATGGGTAAAGAAAATGACTTATGAGTTTTAAGTAATATCAATCAAGTAAATTTGAGCAATGAATGTTGTTTAAATCAATCACATCTTGTTTTCTGGATTAATTGTAAAGACAAATTTAAATGGAACTGTGTCAAATTGTTTTACCTATTACTTGCTCATATCTAGTTAACATTTACCAATGATATTCTTTCAAAGTAGGAGTTATGCAAACACTTAAAAAATTGTTAAAGCTCTAAAAATTCTTGCAAGTTCTCTGATTCTGTATATCTATGCCCAATCATTTCTACCCTTACTTTTCCACAAGCTGTTTCTTCTATTTTTTTCCCCTGGGAAGTTAAAGTGTTGTACATATTGAGATTATTGACTTTAGCCCAGAAAAGCAAGTCCATTCAAAATTAAGACTATAAATTGATGTTTGCCCAATGCAATTGTACTTTTTTAGTACAGAAACTATAAGCAGGAATGATTTCCCAAGTCTTCTTAGTCTTGCAGAGAATAGAATTCAAACAGGGTGAATCAAGGACAAAATTGCATATTTCCCTTAATTGCTTTTGGCTTTTCTGTATCTGTCAATCTTTGCATTATTTGAAGAGTAATTGAATTTATGGATGATTTTATACTGTGTGTTTAAAAACCAGCATGTCTGCAATGATGTTATTAGCCTGGGTAAATGCAGATAATTCTTCATGTCAAAGACAATTAACACATATCCTGTGGTCTTAATTATGAGGTTCAAGGAAATCCTACCCAGAAGAAATTTTAGTAAAGCCTTATGGAAAGTTAAAGGCCCCTGCCCTACAATTAAAAGGGGAAGGCAATGGACCCCCAACTTTTTTTTTGTGATTGACTATAGGCCTTGGCTCAAGGGACTGTTCTCAGAGCACAGGGTTAAAGCAGTCAAGAAAAAAAAAGAGTTTGTTTAAGCTGTGAATGTGTCTACATTCCACGGTTGCTTTTCTTAAAAAAAACAACTTAAAAATAAAAGTAGGTAATGTCACAGTAAGTCTTACACAGGAAGAACATGCAAGAGAGGCACCAAATGTAGGTCAGGCATGTTTGCACTTGGAGTATGTGAAAAGTCTTTTCCTTCTGTGTGTTGAATATAAAGGTAAGCCACTTTATATACCTGCTCCAGAATAAGCAGTCCATTCCCCATAAGCCTTTGAAAAAAATTAAATCATTAACTGACATCAAGAGAACAAATTAGAATGCCTCTTCTGTGGCTAATATTTTTTTTAGCCCGCAGGCAATAATTAATCATTAAGTGCACAGAGAAGAAATCTTAACAACTGAATCTTAACCTTTTAAGTCAAGAGCTGAGGTGGGCTGTTACCAGGCTTTTTTTCTGTTGTGGAGAAACTGTGCTCTAAGCCATGGTACGATGCTGTCAGTTCCACTCCAGAGCAGGGTTATGTTCTGCATTCTTTGCCTGATGTTAGAAACCTAACCTAGAAAATGCCGTGCTGGTGATCCTGGCCAACGTGGAAAAGCTGAATATCAGACAGGGTAACCACAATAATTTTCAGTGTGAATTAGTTTATAGTGTTAAGGGAGATGAGGTCACGAGGTTTGGAGAAAGGTTTAGGTAGTCACAAGGAAAGAGAAAGGGATTGCACCTGAGTTTTGGGCTAGGATTTGCCTGAGAAAGCCATAAAAGAGAAAAAACATGGGGGATGACAAATAACTGGGAATGTAATGGAATAACCAAGAAAAATGACAAAGCAATGGGGAGAATGCAGAGATGAAACATGTCTACTTTTGTGCACAGTTAATCTCTGGAAGCAAGTAAGGTACGTCCACTGGCACCCACACAATCTTGTTCCCATGCACTGCTCTGCCCATCACCAGCTCCTACTGCTTTTCCAAGACGATCTAGCAGCCTGCTCAGCTTCATTCTTTTTGGGTGCATGCAGACTCTTCCCTTCTCCCTCTGGGATATCTCTGTGTCTTTGCCAGACTGGTCCGTAAAGCAAGTGTGCAGGGCAACAGCACAGTCCCATCAACATTACCATGCCCGAAAGTGCGGGACAGGACAGGCATATTGGAGCAGTCAGGAGCAGAGTTGCTCAGAGCTATTGATCTCATTCAGATGTCTCTTCCAGTCCTGTACATATGCTGATTGTTTCTTAAGCAGGGAAAGGCCGATGCCTGGTTCCTGAGTAGCTGTCACTGATTGCCCAGAAGGCCAGGAGGAGGGCAAACAGCAACTATTAGGTAAGGTTATGGTGCGTTCAAGAGGGAAACCTGTGTCTGAGGAGAAACTCTGTGATCCACAGTGGGGTTAATGCTGTCTAGATTTAGGACCTTCCAAAGTTAGACTGTGCTCAAGAGCAGGATTTCTCAATCTCTGACTGAGAGATGAGGCACTTAAATCCTCCTGATTTCTGTCCTGAGAACCAAAGACAACCTTGGTCTTGATATTCGCTGAATCTTACTGTGGATTTCTCTTTCTGTAAGAAAAGAGGAGAAAGTGAGGAGAAGTGTTATTGCTAACTACGAGGGAGAAGAGACAAGTTCCAAGAAGCTCAAGGGTTTAAGAATCAGAGTTTGGTCTCACATCTTGAAGGTAGTGGGGATTTCAGTAAAAAGGAGTGGGATCTGTTAAAGGAAAGGTTGTTAGTCTTAGTCAGTTTAATGAGGGTAGTAGAGAGGACAGAAGCTAGATCAACATACTATCAATGTTAATGGCTAGTACAAGTTTAATGGTCCTTCAGGAATACATTTCTACTCTGCAGATTTATTTTTTTTTTTTGGACACAGCCCAAAAGTGAGCTCAGCTCTTCATACCATAAAAGGATAAATCCTTCACTGGATGTTTAGTTTTACACCACCATCCTCAAAAAAAAAAAAAGGAAAAAAAAGAAAAAATTAAAAAAGAAAAGACAAAATAAGGGAAATCTTGTGGTTTCAGGGGAATGAATTTTATGCTTTAATGGCATTGAAAGTAAAGCATCAGCTTTTCCATTATACTTAAATACGGAAATTAAACAAACAAAAAGAAAGGCAATATCAACCTTCACTGAAAAATTGTACAGATTAGGTGTTTTTTCCCCTTCTCTTTAATTTTTTCTAAGCTAATGGCATGTGTTATGCTTGATGTACCTAATTTGTTGGTATGAGTCTACCTCTTGAAAAATTCATGACTTGTATGAGCGCAATAGTGTTTGTACTTCTCAGTTTGGCCCATGGCACTGCATGCACACAGTTGCCTAAGGCTCACTTTACAAATCTAGCCTGCTAGCTGCCAGCCAACTTCTACAGGTTTTCTGCAGTGTCAGTGGCACTTACTAGTAAAAATTGTCAGGAGGAAAAAAAAATGATGCTATCAGCTAGCTGTACCATTCCCTACAAAACAATTGCAACAAACTGTATGCAGTGGAGCAGTGGAAATATATTTATGGTTTATTTTGGATAGACTCACTTTTTTCTTCAAATGAATGTGTATTGCTGTGAAATCTCTGTGTAGAGGTGTTAGAAGAATAAACAGAAAGAACAGCAAATAGGAAATTTGCTGGGCCATGTAGACTCTCTTTCATATGGGCTCTTTTTAAGAGCTTTGCTTGCACATACTTCATCATCAGGATTTGTGCTAAGGATGTATACTCTTTAAAGACTAGTTGCTAGTGAAGGCATAAAGTCACTCTTAAAATCTATTAGTTTTGTTTGTGCTGAAAGCATATAGTTGCCATTCAGGTACAATGCTCCATTTGTACAGCTTTCAGCAAATGTGCTGTCACATAGTTAGCATAATGATTAAGGGCACTTTGAGAAACTTACCACCTTTGCTTGTAGAGAGAGGGTACTTTGACCTATAAAAAACTCAAGTGGTACACTTAATAAATTTATCATTTGCTAGATGCGCCCGTCCATAGATGTTTCATTTATAATTCATTGTTATTAGAACATTTCTAAAGTGAATGCTTGAGTTAACCCTTAGCTCTCTCTAAACTCTATTTTGAAGTACACAGTGGTGAAACAGCAGAGAGCACAGCTCAGTGAATCATTCTGTTACTGTGAGAGGAGAATGTTTGAGTGGAGAGTGCAATTTTGAAAACCAAGATCTTAATGTGAAAGGTGAAGTATTACATTATCTCAGGTGCTTTGAAAAACACTTCCTTCCAACTGAACTGAATAAGAAACGAAGTCTTTGCTCTGAAGCTTGCTGTAAATCACAATGGTTAGTTCCACACAAACTAGTCTCCCATTTCCCATGTTTAACGTGAGCACTAGCAAATTAATCTCCCAATAAATACAAATACTCTGGCAATAAACAGACCAGAATCACTGAAGGAGTGATTTCTGCGGACACATTTAGCTATGGAATAACATTAAGTGCAAAAGAGAAAGGAAGTATCTTTTTCAAAGAGATTTGAAAGCTGGGATGAAATAAAGAACTGATGAGCTTGAAATGGTTTATCTTTGAGACTCAAGGAGATTAGGTCAATTATCAATCAAATAATATCTCTTTTGTAGTGATTGGAAAATTATCTCCCCTTGAATAGCCAAAGTGGCTACAGAAACTTCTGAGATTCAGGCATGGTCAAAACTTAAAGGTTGATTTTCTTCGAAATTTTTTATTATGTGTCAAGCTTTCAAATAGAAGTCAACATGCTACACATGTGCTGACAACCAAACAACGCATTTTTCACAGAAATAGATGGCTGGTAGTCTCCATGTGTCTAAATATCAGTCAGAGCAAGGCAGGTTAAGCACTGGTAATGACTGTGGGTGTCTTGTGCATATCTCAAATCAACATCGACAGAGGCAGTATAAAAACAATTTATGAACCACAGTCCTCTTGGGAACTACATTTCAAGCCATAATTTCATCTAAACTGTTTATCGGCTGCTTTTATTTAATGTATGAAGTGTCAAAAATTTTCTTTGACATTAGGCTTGTTATTGTCTTTTGATTTATGTATTAAAGCAAAACTTAGTAAATATAAAGATTGCTTAGTGGTTTCATGTTTGAAAAAATATGGGAAACATTGGGTACAGTGGTAAAATCATTCATACAGTAGTTAAAAATTAAGAAATTAGTAATGATCTTTTAAATCTTAAGTAGCTTAGGACAGAGAAGATGTGAACTATAAAATATTTTACTGGCCAAGGCCCCTCTTGAAAATAGAAATGTTTATGTTTTGGGGACATCCAGGACCATATACATGCAGACAAATAGCTGGACATGGCTTTCAGAGCTGGGAACGCAAAACATTCCTCTGCAGGTGTGTATGAAGACCAAGTACCCAGAAATGCCTGGGTGGATCTCTGCATTTAGCATTTATTTAACCTGACCAATGACTATCTGCAGTCTCTTATCTATGAGTTTTCATTTTAATAGCCACTGAAACATATTTACAGTGTGAAAAAGTCTTGGGATGAAATTTTTTGAAACCACACAGAAACATGTCAGTGTGTACCTGAGCTTCATCCATCTACCCTTCCAGGAAAGTGCAGGTGGCAGGGACATCAGACAGGCGATCCAGTCTTCTGGTTGAGAATAAGTAAGGGGAAAGCAGTCCCAATGTCAACAGACGATTATTGCATGAAAATTGTAAGTGGCAGCTTTGGATAGCAAAGTGTGGTGATAGCCAGGGAGGCAGAGCAGTGAACCACCATAAAACCCTTCAGAGTCAGTCTATTTCCTCCAAAGAAAACACGTCAATACAGGTTGTAATCCCAACTATAAGCCAAAGTCCTATGCATTTCCATATAGATGCATTTTTATTAGGCATTTACTATGATTGCCCTTGAAGGCTGGTACATGAAGAAGGTTTAGAATTTGGCAATTGAATATATGAAATATCAAATATGGATCTGGAGGCGGAAACTCTCTCAGTGCCCCCTCCTTTCACAATGCCTAGCAGATGCTCAGGCACTTTGCATCAGATGCATTCTTGTGGAGGATGGGGGACACTCATCCTGAACATATGAAGGAAACGATCTGCTACAGGTCTCCATAAACAAAGTGACAAAAGAGCCTAGGACACTTCATCTTGGGGTGATGGGGGAAGTGTGTGGAAGGAGTTAACTGTTGTCAAGTCCATCATCATGTGGTATGGGCATTTTGGCCAGTGATTCACCAAGTGTTTTCCCAGAACTGGCTGGAGAATTCCCACATATAAAAAGACTTGATGTAGGAACACAGATTCATACAATATAGAAAAGTCAGACTTAAATAGAGGAGGGGAACTCAAGCATTCAGGAAAATCTTGTATTATATGTTCAGCCCATCTTTTTTTGAATATTGAAGCACCTGTTTTCTATGTTTCTATTGACTAAGATTTTTTTACCTTGGCATGCTTTTTTAACAGATGTATAATCCACATGTACAAGTAAAGGAGTGTAAAGAACAGCCAGACAGAGGACTTGGTTTTAGTACCATCTGTAATCGTTATGAGTAAAGTTCATAAAACACCAGCAGGACTGATATTTAACACTTATGCAAACTGGGATGTAAGGGGAAAATTATGGTCAGCTGTCTGATATGAATGTACTTACACAGAATTTACCTGGTTTTTATTTTCGCATTCTGGCCACAGGGTGGACCTTACAGATATCAAGTGGAGGAAACCTGTGTTTAGCAACCTACTTTGCTTGTCTTGGTTTTCAAACCTGCATGTAGAAAGAACACCAATGTTGATCCAGAGAGAGCATATATTATGCAACTAACATATGCAAATGATTTCATTAACATAATAGCCCTAAAGTCACCACACGTTTTGTCACTTCATAGTGTAGATTTGCTGGTCTTCAGCGCATATGGAATTACATCTGAATATTTGCTTGTTGTCATCCTTTGAAATAAGAATGATTTTAGGCTCAGGCCCCCTGTGAGCAGATTTCTGAGAGGATTCATAGGTGGAAGAACTGCTAATCAATAGTTAACAGCTGCAATAGACTGCGAATGCAAGTAAGTTTTAATTATATTTTATGCTTACCTTGCACGTCTCTCAACTTATCTCTGTTCTTTTACTTGTGAAGGAAGGCTCTCTGGGAACTGGGACATATTCGCTTACACCCTGTGGATGGAACTGGTTTAAAAACTCATAAAGTCTGATGGGTTTGCGCAGCTCCTAAAGCCCTCTACCCTGTAAAAGCACATTTTTAATGAATTTGTTGAATCCAGCAGGTTGTGTTCATTTAGAAGAGGAGAAACCCACTAAACCACTGTAACACCAATTCAATTTCATTTACTTAATAGGAAATGAAAGTCGTGACAAATAGGTGTTGAACTTTTTTTTTTTTTTTTTTATGCATAAAGTCTACCTTTCCACATGGCTTTTGGGATTTTTGTAGATAGTTTAGTTCTTTATCAGAAGTAGGGACTAAATGCAATTGGCTTTTGCAATGCAAAGAGACTCAGAGTGTAAAGGATAGCGGTTGTAGCTGTGTTTGGGAAATGTCTCTTTTCTCCTTTCCATAGATTCCACAGCTCTATACGGCAATGCAAGAAGACTTCTCTTGAGGCATTTATCACTATTATTCTCTTAACCCAAGCCTGTCAAAAAAACCCAACAAACCCCAAACCATATTGAAGACAGAGAAGTGATTTGCCAGCTGAAGGAACAGGTTTCTTTTTCTTCATAGAAAAGATGTTTCACACTAAAATTTCTTTATACTAAGCATTACCGTTTATAAACAGACATTAATGTCCTTTACATAGTGCTCTAGCTGGCTGCATGCATTAAAGGGATGTAAATTTCTAAAAAAATATATGTTGAGCCCTTACTTTTCATGAAGATTTTAATGAGAATTTAATCTATCAGACATAATAATGTGTCTAAGGCTGTCATAATAGCTGTACAAAGCAATCATATTTGAAAATATTGGATATGACTTCTCATCTTTCAGGCCTCCATATTTTAAAAATAGTTTTGTTAAAACTGATCAACCTACAAAAAACAGCCTAAACTGAATCAGTATTTCTGGGCCTTAGAAGGCTGGTAAAACTGCAGTTGTGAAGTGTTGCTGATGAGTGCACACACACATAATTGTATTTGGTACATGTTATGAATGACAGAAGTGAGAAAAACCACTCCTTACTTTTCAGTATTTAATGATCTCTGATGTAATGTAGAATTTAAAAAAAATCAAAGATCTGTGAATAATCGTCTTTGGCAAGCATACTGCTTCAGGCAGGAGCCTGCAGTACAAATGGAAAATTATGGCATGAGGCTTTTATCAGCAAATTAAAGGCACAGTATGAAGTACCTAAGTCACAAACATGTATTGTCTTTAACAGGAAGGTATATGACATGGAATATCTTTCCAATGAATTTCGAAAGATTACTCTTTTCAGTTAAAGGAGTACATTTTACAGGATTTTAAAAAACACAGCTAGAGAATATAAATCGAAACAGTGAGCTCAAACCGGAACAGCAAATGCTTTGGGGAAATTAGTCAGTACACCATTAAAGAAAGGTATTAAAGCATAAAGAAATTACAAGTCAAAATTTTTATAGCTAAAAATTTTACTTTGCAAATGCTTACCTGGCAGTTTGACAAGTTTAGCAGAAAAATAAACATTTTGCTGACTTTCTGTAAAAAAGTAGAAAAATGTTTTATTTTGTAAAAACCCCAAACTTCTACAAGCTATTTTGTGAAAAACTCCTAAATGCACCAGTTTTGTCCCTCTTCAAGTTTTCAAATTCGTGGAAATCCACAGGCTAGAAATATAGTCTGTTACTAAGTTCAGAATTAATGAAATGGATTCATTAGTTCCCTAATTTTGCTGTGGGGTTTTTATCTTTTTATCAACTCCCTTTATTTAGGTAGTAGTTCAAAGTTGTGTCTTTTCCACCTTGTCACTATCAAAACAGCAAAAGGACCAGAAAGCTGAACTGTTGCAGCTCAGTGTGTGATCTTAATGTGTCTGCAAACAGCAAGAAGAGAAACACAGTTTTCTCCAGAGTACTATTTGGCGCTAAAGTGATTTAGGTCTGGAAAATCAATCTGTTCATCCTTCTGGACAATTTCTGAAACAAATATTTAGCAAGATTTATAGTGTTGTACATATGCAGGTCAAAGGATTCCACTGGAAGGCAGATTTTTGTAATACCATATAATCAACTACTCAATAAGATGTTTTATTGTTTTGGAGGGTTTTTTCTGTGTAATAAATGCAATTCTGCAACATGTTTTAGGGTCATATAAATATAACGAATCATTCAACTTTTCATTTCTTCTGTAACTAGATGATTTTATATTATCCTGTTTATAGAATAGATACGAAAACACTGGAGGCCTTTAGATGAAAGCAAACAAACAAAAAACTAAATGAAACACCTCCCCTTACATGAACTTTAATTACTGAAATTTCATTTTCATCCTAGTCATTTGAACCCATTAAAGTGTAGACTTTTCAGAAATACTTAAATAACAGAAGTTCAGCTGAAACGTTAGCACATAAATATAATGTGAAAAGAAGTTTAAGATGAAAATCATTAATGTAATTTTTAACATGTTAAGGCTATTTGCTTGTCGTTAATAGTACTCTTATTTTACTCCAGTCACATAGGCTAGGAATATTGTTGCACAGTGGAATGCTGTAGCACACTTCCTCTCAACCGTCATCTGAAAGCCTTTACACTTGTGCATGAGATGAGAGAAAATAGACAAATGCACATGTATGTAGCCAGGAGAGCCTGGGCAAAGAGTGCTGCCTACCGTGATGCACGCTGGTGTTGGTGAACCTGTGTCTGGAGGAGTGTGAAGTTTTTGGTCACCACTATGAAGACTGAGAATGTAGCTGGAGACTGAGGCACAAATCCTTCCAGGTGTGAGGAATTCCACAAGAAAGGCTTCAAGGCTTTAATTTTTTAAAATGCAAGCGGTTAATGAGGCTCAGAGCAATCTTAGTGACTTGGGCAATCAAGAGCCACGAAGTTAGGCATGAGCTTACACAAACAAGCAAACAAAGGCCCAAGCAGTTTATTGTCCATTATTGAGGGCAATGAGGGTTTTGATCTTTTCTGATTGGGCTTATGCTGCTCACTTGCAGCCTCCTCAGGTAAGTATTTCGGCAGTTGTGAAGTGAAGAGGAGGAAGCAGGTGAGCTTGGCTGGGCCTGTGTGGTGTCAAGGCACCATGAGGAGATGTACAGCCCTAAGCAGAAACCCCCAACCCACTGACGGCACCCTTTCCAGCAACAGAAGTAACAGAAAGTCTGCATGTATAGCAATCTGACATTATTTTCAAAACACAAACTCAGGACACCTTTGTATCAGTAATTTTTAGAGCTGTGAAGCACAGTGCTCTGCATTCAGATTCCTCTGATTAGCTCTGTGGGGATTGGGAATATCCCACGCATGGCGTCTGGTTTTGAAAGCTCTCAAAGGTATCCCCATCCCTTCTGTGGTTGTCCCTGTGTCTCTCTGCAAGGACAAACAGCAGCATGGCACTGGCAACAGCAACACTCCTCCACCACCCCTGACTTTGACGCTAAAGCCTTCTTGCCTTGCGACGGATGGTGCACCTCAGGCACAGGCTCAGATTTGGCTGAAACACAGGCTCATAACGTCTAATGGAATCTTAATGGAATCATAATGGAATCTTACAGGGGCAAAAGGGAGAGCAAATGCTTTATAACTGGTCAGCGTTGTGAACAAATATTTAATGGCTAGGAGTACCTTTTCTATTAATTTATAGAAAACTTTTCATGTAGCTATAAATTGGATTGTGTTCAGAATTTCAAAGGTAAAATACGCAGCATTATAATGAATAGAAGAGACAGTCCTGGCAAAATTAGGATATATGTGCATCCAGACTTCTCCATTCTCTGTATTTGATAACAGCAGCAAAGCCAGCCAGGGGCCAAGACACCAGCACACAGAAGCAGCACGAAAATGTCTGCAATAGTTACAGTTATAGTGGGCCAGAAGTTAGTTTTGAAGCTAGCAAAAATAATTATTTCATTTGATCAACTCTTTAAAGCATTTAGAACATTTATTATCCCTGCTCTGAACCCAGAGTTTTAGTATAAAAAGACTAAAATTAAAAGAAAAGAAAAGAACAAAAGATGTAAAATTTATTTGAAAATACAGTGGGCTTTATACACAATGTTTGAAACTCTTGTTAACCATAGAAGAGAACCAGTGATTTCTGAGTCTTTCTATAGCTTAGAATCACTTCTCAGTTTTAAGTATGGGGTGAATTAAAGAGCATTTCCTTCTCTGGTTTTGAATTTGCTACTTCATTTTCACTGAACCTTCTCTAGGTATTATATCATATGAGACAAGGCCAAAAGATCTCTATAGTTAATCGTATCGATGTTTTTTTCCAGCATCTTTCTATGATCTTTTAATAACATAAAGAATCTTGCCAGTTCCTCTTCATGTGATAGCTTTCCTGCAAACAGCAGCACTTGGAATTGTTAATGAACCCATTCTATTTCTTCAGTAGCCTGTGGTGAACCCTGATGCAAGTTATTACAGTAGCTGAATACCATAATCATGCCCGTTACCATAAAGAAGTCCATGTTCTCTTCTAACATGTTATGTATCCATCCAAACTGTGTGTTTAATCTTTTGATTACATGCGCTCAGCTGGAACAATTTTTTATGGTATACTGTCCTTTCCTCTTTTAATTATGATGAGCTAATAATCCTAAACAGTGGGAGAATCAGCTGAATTTTTCACTTTAAAATCAACAGAAAAGTTTTTCCTATGTGCTTTGTCACATCCTATGGCAATTAATTACAGACTTTTCTGTAAAAAGTGAGAAAATAATACTCTTTGCCATCAAGAAAGTAAATTCATTTATTCATGTCTGAATAGAAACATTATGGAAACTTTTCTTGCTCTGTCTTAGAGCAAGATCTCCCTTTAGGTACTCATGTCCCAAGCAACACATTTTCTTGATGGTTTTTCGTAATTATTATGACCAACCACAATTTTTTTTCATCAGTAGCACAACTGAAGCTGAAAAAATTGAGTCTTCATTTTTGATAATGATGGTTATTCTTCTTCAACACACATCTAAGGTATAATTTTATCTTCCTTTGTCACCAAGAGAAACTCCATAGATTCACCAGACTCATTTGGTAAACACTTCTATTGCTTCCTATTCAGCTACATTTGTTTTTCCTGATCTACAGCCACAAATTGCTTTGGGAAACTTCTTTACCAGGTGAACCTTTTTATCTTTTTAAATACTATGATTATCCCACATTTTTTTTTTAACTTAGATGTCTCTAGGTAGTACATGGAGATAGAAGAAGCTGGTGTTAATTTTTATACGAATTGTGTTATTGTTTCCTTGGTTTGTTTACCTGTCAATTTTGAAAGCAAAGTTTTGCTTTTTCATGATGAATTGGTATTTTTCTGTTGATCTCCATTGTGCCTCTGTTTTGCCTTGTGTGACTTTCTCTGAGTTAATGCAACTATTGACTGGATGCACGAAACCAAGTCTACAGGTTTTCTTTTACCATGCTGTTTCTATGAATAATCATTTGTCAGTTATTTTCTGCTTCCAGTATTGCTTATTTTCAGTTATGTCAGTAGCTCAGACCCTACTGACTGGATAGCTCACCACTGAGTAATGCCACTCACTACAGTGGAAATGTACACTGTCCTCTTTGCTAACACCAATGTGGCCATATAGGTGCAGAACTATTTTTATAAACTTAAGTCACAATGAAAGGCATTCAAATACATTCTGGAGGTGAAAAGACAGATGTAAATTCAGGCTGTTTTCCAACAGAGTGCATAAGCAGGTACTTAAGTTTAAGCTAAAGGGTTGCAAGTGTGTGCTTCTCCCCTAGGAGTATCTAAACCTCAATAGTGTGTTGATAGGGTTAATAGCTAATTTTCAAATATGCTCCATTAAATCTGTAAACAGAAGCTGCATATGATCAGAGAGTACTGAGACAGAAAAACTGAGTCCCACCAAGGGGAGAGAAGCATTCTGCTCTACTTGTTATGTCCAAGGAATGTCAGGATTTTGAGAAAATAGGTTTGTTTTTTTTACTCAGAACATTCTTTTCTGAAACAAATATAACCAATTCATGCTGGCAGCAGACAAGTAACTCAAATTGTAGATGAGTTTCAGTGTCACACACACGTGTTGCTATATTTATGGATTGTTTTTAAAATGCTCGTAGTAGGAAAACTGAGAAGCAAACCCATGCAGGTAGATTGCAGCAGTTGGTCAGAAATCAACCATATGATTGGCAACTTTCCAGGGAGACCTGAACAGGGCAAGTTGCATTTATGTGATCTAAATCCACCGGTTGCATTCAGGGGGATTAACATCTGTTAAAAGTATTATGTTTATCATGCAGGTGTTTCAATATTTGTATTTATTATGTGTTGCAGCAACAGTCTCTGAGAAAACATTCATGTAACAATCTGGCTGTTTTATTGTCTGAATCTGTCAGGACAGTCATTTTGTTACTCCAACATTGTGATCCCCTTGCAAGTTGTAAACTATTTAATGAAGTGAGTATATGGAGAAGGATGACAGACTTTCAAACTTTTGGAAGACAGTTTTACATCAGTGACATTAGTTTTTGCACTTGGGATTGTTCCTAATACACGTATAGCAAAAATGTTGAATTAGCCTGAAAATTTCCAGAATTCCAACGTATTCCCCTGTGCATTTCTATATTTGACATTGCCTTCATTTTGTCAATAAACAATACACAAAATTAATAAAAATTATTACGTAAAGTGCCTCATTGAAAGTGTAATTATGTCTGACTTTGAAGAACTTTGCTTCATGCATCTATAGTGCTTTTATTGCTCAAAAAGTAATTTTGCAGATACTGTGACTTGCAGGAAAGGCTGTTGCCTGTTAAAAAAAAAAAAAAAAAGAAAAAAAGATAAAATTTAAAAGCTAGACATCTGCTGATTTGCATTGCAGTGTAATGTGACACTGCCAGTACCACAGACAAAACAGGTATGTTAAAAATTTTAAGGCTGCAAAATCAAGTGCTCAAAAGCATGAGGAAATACAACAGGTTGGTCACCTGTGTGCCCTTAACTTAGTCCCCTTGAGTGATTACATTACGATGCAGTCTTTATTATATTATCATAGATGTTTTTCTTCACAGTACCTGTTGAATCTAATCCAGTTCATACTGCAGCTAATGGAAATATTTTCATTGACTTCAGTGAGTTTCAGGCCGGGTTCCAAATGGCCACTTTTTTCTTATTTAATCCACATTTCTTGAAATAACATAGGTATATATAATGACAAAGTTTATCCGGTGAATAAGACAGGATCTTTGTCCTGAACGATTTACAAAGGCCTTGTTCACATAAAGAATGGGAGAAGATTGCTTCCCTTTGCCTAAATGGATCACTTAATCCTTTGATTAATCCTAAAAAATGTAAGTTTATTTCTATATGGAGTTCATTGTTTTACAGAAAAAAATGAACAAAAAACAAAAAAGAGCACTAAGCTATGGGGTTTTTGAGCAAATAATTTATACCAAGGACAAGCTGTAGAAGGGTCTATAGTGGTGACTGATCACAGAAAAGGTAAGAGGTAGAGCTGAAGAAACAGGTATTTTTTTCCTTTAAACATTTGTAGATCAATCGACTATACAAATTTTAAGGATTAGTTTGAAAAGATAATTTTGAATAATAAATGTCCAGCCAAAATTGGCATTTAGGTATGATTCTTCAGGAAATGACAGAGTTACTGCCGAAGACTGAGATGGCAAGAGATTTGTACCAGCCATTTCTGTTAGATAAGTTCTCCAGTGTACCATTTTGCTTGGATTGAATATCAGCCAATTTATGCTCATTTTGGTCCTAAAACTGGCCAGGCATTAGCTGCAATTAAATGACTTGCCTTAAATTATTAGAATTGCATTTAAATCACTGCCTGCAGGAACATGCTTCACTTTCCCACCCTGTATACTGAGAACTATGATGATTCAATATGTCACCATCTCATCATAACACATCCCCCTATATACTCTTTCAGATGATTTGCATTCATTTCTACTGTGGCCTTCAGAAAAGCAGGATCCCAATCAATTTATTTTCTATTTTCCATTAGCAATTTAACTTACTGCATTCAGTCTTTATTCAGTAGGACTCCTTCCTGACTATTGGTGTCTTCCAAAAATATCAACAGCAGCAGCATTCATTTTTTTAAACTTTTGCATTTATTGGTCCTATCATCAAAAGAATATGACTGAGATACTTATGTGTATTATGTACTTATAATTTTATTCTTTCTTTTGGTCTTCTGAATTAGTAACATCTGTTACCACTGATGGAAAATATCCTCTGGGCCACAGAGGAATCACAGTCACATGTTGCTGCTGGAACAGCCGGTGTGAATCAGCAGTAAGATAGACTCATCACTCTGCACCTAACAGATATAACATCAAAATGGAGCCAAGACATTCCTGTCCAAAGTGGGAGGTAATGGTCTATCCTCTAGCTTGAAAAGACTTCTCAAACCATTTTCTGAGTGCTTGCAGCTTAACAGGCAGAGCTTACTTAGGATGATTGAATGTAAGCTTCACATTTTCATTGGCATTATCCTCCCTGCTTAATATAAGGAATAACATGGTCCAAAAGTTAACTGTAAGAACAACAACAGCAAAGAGATACAGGAATATAGAGTTCACAGCATGAGATGTCCCCGAATTCTCAGGTCTTTTTGATTCTAAAGGCTGGCCTTGGAGTACTTTTCAGCATTTTTCATTCATGGCAAGTCTAAAATTTCAAAGATTTATGAAGTATCACACAATACCAATGTGTTGGTCTTTGCTTGAGGAGTCTGCAACAAGCAGTCAGCAAAATAGTACCCTGCTGATACTGGAGAAACAAAAAGAAAATCTTGGTTTTCAAGGGGGCAAAATTTCTCCCCCTTTGGAAAAATGACCTAGGATCTTTCATATCCAGAATTACTGTCTTGAGTACAAAATAAGTGACAGTCTTTTACTCAGAGTAGTGTTGTTCTAAATGTAATATGCACTGAGCACTGTGCACACTAACAGTTAAGGTAGTAATCAGATGTTTTGTTTTATGTTTGTAGTGTGTCTAGCACACTCACAACTGGAACGTGTGTCCAGATCAAGCTGCTCAGGTAAACCATGCATACTCTAAGCCTCTTAGTCTGATAGCAATTGAAGCATAAATAAATATTTTTTCATTTTGGTTTCAAAAAAGTTTTATTGAAAGATCCAAGATGAAGGACTGAGTCTATATGAGATTAGATCTTTGAGTTCTACATCTAAAGAGAGGACAAATCTTTGTGCAAACTCACTCATATAGATCACAGATGACCAATAAGAGATTACCTATCTGTCTATCTAGATATATATATTTGTCAGATATAATTTATAGTGAGTGTCTATTTCTATGAAAAGATCTAGGAACAATATATTACTTTAAAGAAAACTGTAAAATATTGTTGTGTCCAAACAGATTGATGAACGCTTTATCTATTTCAAGCCTATCTGTGCCATTTGTGTACACTTGTGCAAACAGTTTGCTTCATTTTTATTGCAATATATAATAATTTTTCCTTAATTTATGTAATTACTTTTTTCTATTCTTCTTCTACCTCTCTTCCTTTCCACCTTTCTTCTGTATTTATCTCAGATGTAACCATTCTGAGTGAAGAACCTCCTTAATGTATATAATAGAAACAAACAAATTTAAATTTGATAAAGCCAGATTGAGTCGCTACATGCCGTGAGTCACTTTACCTGACCTTTTGTAATATCATTTATACTGCAGAGAAACAAAGGCTTAAAGAATATAAATAACCCCAATTCTCAAGACTCCGAGTCAAAGTAGGAAACCTAAGCTGTGTCCCAAAAGTGTTTGGCCCTGGTTTGTTAGATACTTGTACTGATTTTCCCTTGCTATTATCTCTTGAGCAATATCATAGCAACATGGCAGTAAATTATCAGAAATGGAGAGATGCAATGTATGGCTAAAAATAATGCCCGCATTTTGCTCAGCTGCTGAGTTTTAACTGAAAAGCTTAAGCAGCTCTTCAGAAAGTCACAACATCTGATCTGTAAGGTGCTATCCACCTTTGCTTTCAGTGGGAGTTGAGGACGTGCAGTTCTCCAGAGACCCGACACCTATAGAGGATATTATAGAAGTCAAGTAACTGACATGCGATAGTGTGGCTCATCCAATGCAGAATGGACTGTTTAACACTGACAAAGTGGAGTGAGTAACTAGCTATCTGAGACATTTTTGACATAGAGCCATAAAGTGGGAAGCGGTATGCCGTTTTAGCAGGCATTAATGCAGCAGACGACCGTCCTAATGATCTATAAATAAAGCAGAAAAAATGTCTTCCTGGCTTAAGTGAATTATTGTTGCCATTAAAGATGATAGCATGACATGGGAGGAAAGGTAATGCTACTTCTTTAAAATGGAGTGTTCCTCCCTTACTCTCGTTATTAACTCCAGCTAGAAACTGGAGTAACACAAACACAACCTTCTTCTGTCCAGGTTTGACATTACATCCACACAAAAGGAAAAGATAAATTTTTTATCTGAAAAAGCAACCAGGCAACCTCTATAATACCTGCAGTTGTTCTTTCCCTAAAACCAGATGCAAATAGCAAAACTTTCATACCAGTGTCTACCTGTATCTTTTTCTGCTTTCTAGTAGAAATTGTGTTTCCAGTATGTTGGGAATAGCACAGATAAGAAGTTTTTATAATTTATTACACTTACAATCAGATGGCTGGCTGTTTGTTTTCTTGTTGTGGCTTCAAAATATGATTTTTAAGTCATGTCATCTCAGTTGAAATAAGGAATTTAATTATATGATTGCAGGTTAAGCCTTTGGTAGGTATGTCTTGAGGTATACAGTGTAATCTCCTGCAGAAGGCAGGGTCATCCATGAGATCAGACTGGGTTACTCTGGGTTTATCCAGTTGAGTTCTGGAAATCCTAAAGGGTGAAGCCTGCACAACCTCTTTAGAACATGTTCCTTCCATGACTGCCTGGCCAGTGGGATGATTTTGAGTAGGTTTTTTTTTTTTTTTTTATAGGAGATAGGAGTGATCTCTTTGCCTTCCCTAGTGATTAGCAGTGTGATGAGGTTTTTATGAACAAATAGCTCTATAAGACTGAGGATGATTTTTTTTTTAAGGTCCATAGAAATGTTTGGAATTTTCATCTTCATCTAAATGTATGGGGCCACATTTATTTCTTTTCATATCAGAGCATGGTAGGACTCCACGTTTCTAGTTACTTTCAATGTACTTTGCATCAGTTATGAGAAAAGCTGCTGAGATCTCTAGAAGATGTAAAATAACCATGCACAGCACTGCCTTTACCCATGCTGTTGAAGCATCAAGGCTTGATCATACATGGCTGAGAGAAGATCGAGGTGAGTTTGCTTTTGCTGACACTCCTTTCTTGACTGATTTGTTGACACCGTGAAATCTACCAAAATTTTTCTCTGTCTCTGCTCCAAGCCTTTCTGCCCTTCTGTGTTTTCTTTATCCTTTGTATTCTCTAAAAAGCATGTTTGCAATGTAGAAAAAGAGAAGGGGGAAGCGGGCTTGGTGGGTTTCTGATACATGAATCATCTATTCCAAATCCCTCTCTTAGGATTTGCCATTCAGAAACTTGGATTTGGTTTTCATACTCTCAGTTGTAGGCCAGAAGAACACACAAAAGATAGAATTTTTTTTTTTTTTTTCATTGGTATGGGTACTCCCTTCAGCACTTTAAAATTTAGATAATAACCCTATTCTTCTCTCCAGAGGTGTTTTGAAGGTGCCACTACATGATGTTCTGGGTGCCAGCGCATGCACCCCTAGGCACCAGCTCATGTTTTCTGCTGGCTACATTCTTTATTTTCATTACATTGCATGGCTTTTGAGGTTTCTACCTGGTATAAGACATCTGTGTTGCTTGTCTAGTTCAAAAAAATGTGTTTTCCCAGTATCTGTGTGTGTAAATTGCTCTTTTAATTGTAATCAAATGCAGAAAGCTTGAAGTAGTGTATTTGAATAGGTCAAAATTCAGGGTCTTGGATTGGGTATTTAAGATTGTTAAAATACCCCAATAATTTTCATGTTTGTGTCTCTAAAATTTAATTTTATAATTCAAAATGCAATGCATTTTCTTAATTTGAAAAATATGGATGAAAAGAGTAACTCCCTTGTCTCAGGCCTGCTTTCTTAACCTGGAGATCAGTTCAGTAAATCCTATGAAGTGCCCCTCAGCCCTTTCCCGACGTTTTACAGTGCTTCATTACTGCAGATAAATGTAGTTATAGTTCACATAATATGAACACAGAATTCTTGTGCAGGTACTTAATTGAAGCGGATAAATTTTTACGCAGCAATACTTTGTTCCTCCTAAATCTTTAGTAGTCCATGGGTAATAATATAAGTGGTAGTAGTGTTAGGTGAACTTTTTCAACGAAAAGAAAAATACTGCAGTTTGTTTTGTGTTCTCAGTCTCTGACAACAAATGAAATGAGGGAGGCTTATATTCCAAGGAATTATAAAGGGTTAAAAAAACATAGATCTTCATAAAGAAACAGCATTTGTAAGTTTTATGGTTAAATCAGCCATTGCTTTGCTGACCAATAAAATGGAAAATGTGTGCTTTTATAGGTTTATAAAAAAGGCAAACTCCAGTTGCATGAAAAATAACTTTCACCGATTGAGTACAGGTGGTGACTTGTTTAAACTCTGAAGATGTAAAGGCTTAGTATGTATGACTGAAAAAGGGAACATGGCACAATAAAAAGTCTTCCTTTCTTTACTCATCAATCCTTTGGGTATTCCATGTCAAATAAATGTTACAACAATTTACAGTAAAAGTATACAGTGGAAGTGCCAACGTTAACACTTCTTAGGATTGGACAAGGTCCAAATTTTTCACACCAATATTTAACGTGAAGTAAAATGTCTTTTCCATTGGAAGTGTCAGCTGTAACATGCTTTCCTATATTTGGCAACATGCTCATGTGAAGTATAAAGTCAAATGCACATGATGTTCTTTTTATTTCAGCCATGATAAATTGTGTTCATTTGTTTAAGTGCAAGTGGCAGTTTTAGTGTTCCTACTATAAATTTTGGTTAGCTTCTATTGACATGCTGTATTAAACTTAAGAAAAACAAATTACACTTCACCCATTTTAATTGACTAAATGTGTCAAAAACACAATAAGTATAACACGAAGGGTCAGAGTCTCAGACTTCACCATAATGGGTGTCATGGCAAGGATCCAGCTTTTTGTGCATTTCATTTTTCATAAAGTTTTAGTATGAGGTGTACATTTAACATTCACTTCCACTTCAGATTTGTAGCTTAAAAAAAAATCTTATGTTCTGTTCCCATTGCACTCACTCGTAATATAGTTAAAAGTTTCTGGGTTTTTTTCTTTTTTTTTTTTTTTAAGTGATAATACTGATGAATATAGATGAACCTCTATAAACATAAGATTTCAAAATTGACTTTGGTATTTGAAGGAATAAATTCATGATTTATGTGGTATAAATAGATCTGTGTCAAAACCCATGCCTGAGACCATGGTTAGGAATCCTTGAGACCAGTTTTCTAAACAGACAAGTGTGGTTAAGTGCCAGATAAAACTTGGCATGCCTCATTCCCAGAGGATTTGAACAGAGCTGGTCACTTCTAATGCATGCATTTCATGCTAAAGAACTGATGTCTATTTTTGTCTTTTGGGAATTTTTACCTGTTTTCTGGATTTTAACAAGTGAAAATTAAGGAAAACCACTAATAGATTATACGAGTATTGGCAAAATGCCCCTAATCACTGAAATACCTTGATGGAGTTTAGGCCATTTGAATTTCTCAGCGTGGATTCATTGTTATGAATTGTGAACAAGGGATCAGCACTTGTTGCAGGTGCCAGAGTACTTTTTTCTTCTGATCTCGTTACTGTGTAAGCCTCCACCCACTGGAAGGAAGGTTTTTGTTCTCAGCCTGAATCTCTGCCTGGTTAGCTGTAGCAAGGTGGACTGGTTGGAGAGCAGACAGGCTCTAACTGCATATAGGACTTTCAGCAGGGTTTATCAGCTTTCACGAGGGAGCCCCTGGTGGTCTAGTGGTTAAGGCGCGGTGCTGTCACCGCCGAGACCCAGGTTCGATTCCTGGTCAGGGCC
>JAYRBT010000139.1:36866544-36968546 GCA_036023395.1 Myiotriccus ornatus
CTATGATTCTATGATTCTATGATTCTATGATTCTATGATTCTATGATTCTATGATTCTATGATTCTATGATTCTATAAAGTTATTTCTTGTGATTGTTGGTAACATTTCACTTAGAGTTTCTCAGTCGCTACCACTCTTCTAATCCAACTTATTCCAATGCAATCTTTCCCTAGGCTTGGCTAAGCAGAGAGATGATGCTTTGCTAAAAATATCCTTTGTGCTTATTGCTATTCTAAGCAAAGGAAGTCAGGTGAAAAATATGGCACTGTCAGCCACTGCTTCCACCATGCTACTTGTTCTCTCTATGCCACTTCGCTTACATTGAAATGGTGCTCTGGTCTCCTTCTTCTTCTCTACCTTTTCAAGAAGAGAGGTATGGATGATCCTTTTTCACACGAATACGGAAAGAACTCAGCCTGGACTTGTCCTTGTCTTCTGCTATTGAATGCTAAGCTCAGAAATCCTTTCAGTTTCTCTATCCTCTATCTACTCCTAAGTTGATGAATTAACTGCTGTCCAAAAGAAAAAGAATCCGAGTTACCTACACCATTTATTTATTGTTGTCATACATAACTTATTGTACATCTCAATTCATTCTGCTTGTTTTTTTGTCATTTTTTTGCCATTGTTTTTTGGTGGAGTTTTTCTTTGCTGCTGATTTTGAAACATTTGGGAAAATTCTGTTCCCTCCACTGCCTGTGACTAGTTTCCTTCTCTATAACCTCTCAGCTGAGCTTTCTAATATATTTACTTTTCTGCAGTAATAGCTGCTAAATTCCTTACTCTTGTCTTCCAGTGGGAAATTATTCTCCACCATCGTAGATAATCAGGAGCCTGTAGAAGTCCAGACATATTAAAAATTAGCAATTTATTGTAGCCAATGCTATGCGATTATAGAATTTTAGCAGCTAGTGCATTTCTTTTGTGCATTAAATATAACAAAGGCCTATTGTGTTCAGTGTGGGAAAGCAAATAATTTTTAAAATGTGATTAATTGTGTAAGTATGGACCTTTTAAGTACATGTGGCAAGCCCTATGCTATGGGAATGCCACTTTCTGCTCTCTCAGCATGAGTCTGATGAAGTAAACAAAAAGTTAAAATGCAGCCGATAGTCTCCCTGGCATTCATTAACATAGCATAGAAAGCAGAAACTAGCCACATTTTATATAAAAAGACTCTAGAAATCTGTGTCTACTTACATTAACATTAGCCAATTGGTGTGTGCCAACTATGCATATAGCATGTTTTATTTATAGGTCTATATAGTAGTCAAAAACATTGTATCACAGAAATGTGTTGTTCATTAATTCATATTTTGCTCAGCCTTACTTTACTTCTTGAACCCATCCAGGTGTTTTTTAAACGATGAAGGTAATATAATACCAAACAGCATTCACATTCACCCTATTTTTCAATTCCGTGTAACTAAATATTCTTCCTAATTTTGTCTATTATTTACCTTTAATTAGCTCACATATATTGCAAATTAGAGTTTCCATGTGTTTTTATGACAAAATTCCACACAATGGTAAAAAATAAAGGTGGAATAAACGGTCAACTTACTGAACAGAGTATTTGACTAGCTTTTTCTCATATATCCATTCTTTATATCAATTGGAATGGCAAAGAGTGCTATAGATATATGCTTCTGGAGCCTAATTTGTTTTAAAGTGTTCATTTAAAATGTTTAAAATGTTTCTTCTAGCCTACTGTTTCAAAGCTCTGTATGAGATCTAGTCACACATTGCAGAACATAGATCATATCAAATGACCTCAACAAATCCAGCAACATGCAATGTATATATGTTTTCACTAAAGGAGCTTTATAGGTTTCCATGACTTAACCTATGAGGTTTAAGGGGGTTTAAGGACGAAAAACAAAACCCTTTTCTTGTTGGTTCTTTTTATCTTAAATGTGAATGTGAGCTTGGCATAATCTAATTTTAATCACGAGGAAAAATTAAAACAAATTTAAAACAGTAACAATATATCAACACTAAAATGCTGTCAATTATTGCTTATTACCGTATTTGTCACATACATCAGTCATATAGGTAGTTTATGAATAGCCATAAAGCAACTTCTTCCACTTGCAAGGCACACAACCTTTGCCATTCAGCAATGTATGTAAATATTGGTGTCAAAACTGCTTCTGAAATACCAAAACTGGAGAGCAAGAGGAAAATCTTGCTGCCATTAAGACACACAAGACTTCAGCCTCCAAAGAGAAATAACAGTTAAGCCAGCAGTAACTTTTTATAATTATACTTGATAAAGGAGAAAATGTCAACATTGTAAATGATTTCTGCAGGGGAGCGGAGTGTTAAAATGAGGTCAGAGGTTTTGAAGAAAATTCACTAATTTTTGCTAGCATCCTTGAAATACAAAACTATTTTCAAGCCTTACTTGCAGGGCAAGTAAATTGTTTCCTGTTAGATGTTTTTGTTTTCTTTAAATTTATATTTCAAGTTAATTTATTTTATTTTTATTTATTTATTTATTTTAAAAAAACTAGTGACCATGCTGTCACATCTCCTACATGTTTCAGTTCTGAGATGTAGATAGACTGAAAAATTATGTGTTTCTTCTTCTGTGGAAACCATAAAATTTCAACCACTTACAATATCCTTCCTGAGGTTCACAGCCCTAGATAAACATGTCCTGTTTTGTGGAATGGTACAACACCTTAGAAGGATTTCGGATATAGCCAACATTTCTTGATCTTCTCTACAGACTTTCCAGAGGATTTCAGAGAATGCAACTGGGCCTTTGGAAGGATGAACAGAACAATTTCAGTTCCGCAAAATCCTGTTTAAAAACTTGAATGTCATGTTTCACAGTTTGACTTTTAGAAGCCTCCAGGAGCAGTATCACCTCTCTGTCTCATTTCTTGTATGATTGTTTATACAATAATAATAAAAAAAGTGAGGCTGATTTTAACACCTTCTATTTCCTCAGGATGTATGAGATTTAAGGGCTCATCTCTTCAGACTTACCCAGCTGTAGAGGAGTCATGTTTAAGTGATTCTGTTCCTTAACTCAGAGTTTCTAGATAGGAAGACTGCAGCTGCTCATGTAGTTGGAAAAGACAAAATCAGGGTCATATTCTACAAAACGAGACTAGGTTAAGCCTCAAGGGCCTATCGATCAGACTTAGGGACAGTTGAAGAAAGCCAGAGTGTTTAGATAGAAACATTGCCTTGGGCGAAACCTTCTTATTAAAAACTTTACCTCTGACTTTATCAGCTGCCTGAAGTTCTGAATGAAAGACCCTTTGCTACTCCAGTGAAAACAAGACTTTCTTTAGCAGCATTTCCCTGTAAATAATAGAGGTTATAGTCATTTGCCAAACACTGACTTTACAAGTCATGAAAAGCATTTGGGTCTAGCATGAAATTTAGGCAGAGATTAGGTTTCCGTATCCAAAACGACCATCCTTAATTATTAAACATCCTACGTTTTGCTATTATTCATGTCTACTAGGATCATAACCTTAGTCAAATTGAGCCTATCTCTAAAACAGTTTAGTATATCTGGAAGTCCCTTGAGAGGCCTGGTGTCTTACGCACTGGCAGAGGAATCCCAAAACACTTTGTCAGCAGCAGCAAGTTTAGCACAAAGCAGAGCACCAGAGCCACTTTCACTAAATAAAGTGATTTTCAAAAAGAGTAACCCTTCACTGTTTGCATGATTAGTTACTGCTAGTTAGCGATTAAAGCACTTTCCCAGGAAGAGGGGGCTTGATTTCAGCTCCCTTACCCAGCCCAAGACATCCAGACTTCTTTCTGTCAGGAAAAGGGAAAACCATGCCTACAGTGTAAAAAGAATTACGTACTCCTGCTGCAGAATTGTGCCGAAGATGCAATGAGTTAGAAACAAACTCAAGAGTAAATGCACCAGTTAAGGCATATTGCTGAATGGGGAGCTACCTGCTAACAGTGACCCTTGTCTTTAGACGGTGTTATTGCCCAAGACAATTTTTGAAAGGGAAAATAGTTCTGCTTGCTGCTGAGGCTATTGCTGTTCAAAGTCCACAATTGCTTAGTCAACCCTTAACACTGAGGACATATCCAGAATTTGCATCAGTGTTTCCTCTTCCAGTAGAAGCATGGTCCTAGATATATGCAAAAGGACAAAATAGTCTTTTTACACAAAAGGAGCTCAGAAAAAGATAATTTTCCTATTCTGGTTACATGCTGTGTAAAGCTTTGAACCTGATGGACCAAGAGAGATGTGTCTTATATCCTACACATATCCAGAATTTTTGTAACAGGTTTTTAATATTGAAGTAGCGAGTCAGAGACCTTCACAATATGCAATTTCTAGAATTTTAAATCAAATCAGAGTTTGTTTTCCCACACTGACTTGAGATATCCTTTTTTGAAGCTGGCCATATAAAATAAAAATGACAATAAAGAAGTGGCAGAGTCTTCTGGAAGCTGGTCAAACCCTGTGTTCAACAATGATGGTGACTCACGGACACAGAGAGCATACATATAAGCTGGTTACACTGCTCTCTGTGTTTTTCCTGATGGTCCTCAATAACATTTACTGTCAATACTGAATCATCCGTAATATACATGTAAACAGTTATGCTGCAAGTGTCTTTCAAGTTCTACCACACTGGGATTCTGAGGACTCCCCCAGTTCAGTTTCTGATTGTTTACAATCTCCTGCTGTGCCTGCAATATGCTTGAATTGTACTTAAAACACATAAATCTGCCTTCAAAGGCAGCTTGGGGGGCAAAAGTGTGGCTAGGGAATTTTAAATGGAAGGGACAAGCAATGGCTACAAAGAGCTCAGTTTTTAGCAGTAGGTGTTGCAGTTTGTTCCAATTACAGCACACACTAGAGTGTGAAATGTTCATGCCAATCTAGTAAAAAGAAAAAGTACACGCAATGCTGAAATTAACACCTTTGTAATTACAGACAAGCTCCTTTACTACTATCCAGCAAGTGCAGCTGAGGCAGGTTTAGAGAAATGCAAGTGCAATGGGATGTGGAAGAGAAAATGTGACATTTTTTTTCAGTCTGACTTGATAATTGGAACCTTATTTGTCAGCCTGATAAAATAATTTGCATTTCTGAGGAGAAGAATTTAAGAGTGTACTACATTTAAGAGTCTGTACTGTGTCTATATTTACCTCACCAAAAGCAAGACAGTAAGGGCCTTTTTTTTACCCTTTCTTTTCCTCATGTACCATTAAAATCATAAAATTATGGATTTGGCATTCTTCAAGATAATTTATCATTCTTTTTGCAAATCAAGCCAGTAACAGGCCATCACAGAGGCAAACATGCTTTTCGTTTGCATTAAGTGAGCTGTCTCAGACTCATGGCAAAATGAATAGCTGGATATCCCCCAATAATTCTAGTATCTTACTATTCCCACACATTCTCAGTGACTCATCCAGGAAAATATCACTGAGTGTGTCTTTTATTCATGTTTCCACTATAACCCTGAAGAGGTTATGGTGACTGTAAGATTATTTTAGTTAGCTTCACTTGCCAAACAGATCTTTCTCCACTTTATTATATTATCATTATTATTTCTACTATATAGGAAGTATATTGCTGCATATCATATATCAAAACATTACTAATGCCATTAAGACAAGGCCAAGACTAGTCATGTGATATGCATGAAAAGGCAGCTCGGTTCTTCAGAGAGCCTTGAACATTAGCTGAGTTTTGCATGTGCATGCTAAAGCCAGAAACAGATATCCTGCCCAGGACAGAAGAAGAGCTCTTATGAAATAAAGCCTGAGGAGCAGGGACACCACCTTGTATCTGAGGATCTTTTGAAAAAGCAGCATGCTCTTATCCAGATGCTTTCTAGATGTTGTCAATGTCAAAATACATGCTTCCATGGAAGATATAACTTAGTGAGGTTTATGCAGAGAAAACTTTTGATATAGCTGTAACCTTTTGTTTCCATAGATGTTTTTTGCATAAAGGGGAGGAAAAATGTGTCACTCATTTATGTCACAAAGGACAGAAATAAGGTCAGAGGCAACTGTAATTCTGGTATTTGCTAACCTCTTAAACCTTGCCTCTGCAATGTCATGATCCATTTGACAATGTATCTTCCTGTAATATAATGAGAAATCTCCAGATGTTTCCATCTGCTTGTGTAGGTAACCAAGGGCACTACGATTCTGATCTTTACTGCTGATTTTTTTTTTTTTGGGTGGGGCATTTGAAAGCAAAATGCTAAAAACAATTAAAATGCTTTAATTTCTATCCTTTCTTTAGTCTAGTTTATCTTTTCTGGCAATCATAACATACTACATATTAAACAAGGAATGGATGCATAGGTTTTAATGTTGACTATCACTATTAGCAGCAGCCTAACTATAGTTATAACCTTGGAAGAATTAGCGTTTGGTCTTCCCTTACTGCAGTCCATGTTGCTATTCATTTATATATCTTAGCAGAAAATATAGTGTATCTAGTCACCATAGGAACACATTCCCCATCTGCTCTATTATCACATATTTTCCCCTTGACTTCTGTAGATTGCAGTACTCTCTACTATGTTGTCAAGATATGTAGAGGCCAATTTCCTCCCCATCCAAATGGAGTTATGGCAGACATGAAAGCAGTCCTGTTTCTTAACTCTTGGAATTCCATGGCTTTTCACATACACAAGGTTTTCAGCAGTATATCTGTAAAATAATTCCTTCTTTTCTAACCTTTCTAGCAATACTGCTTTCGAAGAAAGGAGACTGGAAATTGTGCCAAATGCTTTTTAAGGAAAAATGCAGTTTCTTTTTGCAAAAGTTTGTGCCCCATTATGCATCATGAGCTTTCCTCTGTCTAAGCCACATGGCTCATCATTAAGTCACATGCTGTGGTGCAGTGGGAGAAAGACTGCCAAGAAGCCTAGTCCATAGGAAATCATGGGAACCGGGGGGTACTACCCAAATTCCCATGAGGCACAATAGGCCAAAACAGATTAATGTTGAACTTGAAACACAGTGTTTGGGTTCAGTTCAAGAAAATAAAACACTTTGATTTAGTAAGTCAAAACTAAATATAGACATTTCCAAATTGAATTATTTTGGAACATTTCATTAAATAAAATTGTGATATTTCAACTTTTTGTTTCTTTTTTGAAGCAAAATCATGTTGAAAGACTGGTTTTAACTGTGGGATATTTTCTGTTCCCAGTGAGGAAAAAATAGCTTATAAAAAACAACAAATTAATTCAAAGTCAATCATATCTGTGTATTGTATTCAGGGCTTTTGTTGTAAATTTTTTTTCAATTTAAAATGTAATGAGAATTAGTGCACATACATAAGGAGAAGGGGATAAAATGATTTCCACTTTATCGAGTTGCTGGAATGTGAAAAGACTTATGCTCCTTGCATAAAGATCAATTAGATAATTTGAATTTTAAAATTAAGAAGTAACCAAGTTTTTATATAGAGAGACACAACGTAGCCACAGGAATAAATTAACTTGTTTAAAATTTTGATTTTCATTTAGACATGTTCTGATCTGCTCTTAAAAAGGAAGTTAAAACAGGTTTAATAGTTAGGTTTAGGAATATGGAAATACTGATCTGAATTTTCTGATTGAAAATCAGCCTCTGCTATCACAGGTAATTATACTGTATGTTTTTTTGCATGAATGAGGCTTGATCTTAAAACTACTTAGTTTTTGCTCCTACTAATACGACAATAATCTTTTTTCTGCTAAAAAACCGCTGAGCAGAAAGCCAACATTTATTAATTATTAATATTTACAAAATATTATTGTAATTATACTTCTTCAGTAAAACTATTTTCTTCTTCTGGTGTTCCTTTTCCTGATAAATGAAGTTTTTAACACTTCATCTCCCCAAGTTTTTTTTCCCATCTGCTATGTATTTACTTCTACTTTCATGCTCTCATTCCCATTCAGGCATTCTGCTCTCGCTCCCATGTTCAGCACCACTTTCAGGGTGAAAACCTGAAGAAGTAGCTGGTAGGTTGTCCTCATTATTCCCTCTGCTCCCTCTTGTTGCCTCTCTTCTTTCTTACTGCTGACCAACATTTTGCTACATGCTATTTGGGAGCAGGATCTGTTGAAATGAGGGACTATCCCTTCCAGGCTTGGATTCCTTTAAGTGTTCCTCAGTGACCTTCCCAATTTGCTCTGACTCCAAGACTACACGTCTGCTCTTGAGGCCTGGCTTCACTGAGAAGGCTCATGGTAGCATTAGCTGAATCCATCTCTAGACTTTCCTCAGGGCTGGCTGCCTTTCGAGTTTGTATCTCAAACTCCCCAAAACATGTGCCAGAGTCTCTCTTACTTATTCCACATCCAGGTGAGATAAAAAGTTACTTTCAGCAGCAAAACATATTTAAGCTTTTCTCAGTTTCAGTCATTTTAATATTACTAATCAGATTAACTCCTGGCAGGCTTTTCTTCCAAATACAGTGCATCTCCATGGAAACACAGAACTGCATGGAAAACTAAATATTGAACACACATAGTAAAAAATCATTTAAAATGCTATTGAGGCATATTTACTATTCTTATACAGTGAAGTTATTCATTGGTTAATCCATATAATTTACAAAGCTAGCACTTGCAAGAGAACTCGAAAGACTTGGATAGTTATGTTTTCCTACTGCTTAACAGGATTTAACAATTTTGGCATGTTATTCAAAAGTGCCAGTTGCCTAGTTTGGATCAGGAGTGTACTTTTGAAGCAAATTTATCCCTACTCAACAGGACTTCAGTTCACACCATGGAGTGGTCTGGGAGTACACAGAACCAAATTCTGAAATTGGAAACTGGAAAATGTGTCCTAGGAGTCCCCATGACTGACCTTCAGCAGCAAGCAGGGATTTGGCCCCAGGATCAGGCTAACATGATCCAGAGCGACATGTATTGAACAGCAGCTGTTTGTCTCCTTCCACAACAGCTCCTATCAGGACACACTAGTTGCTAGTGAAGACAGAGCCTCAGCATCTCTGATTGTGTGCCTTGCTATCTTAAATGCTTGTGCACTCTTTCTTACAATCAAATAAAGCTCTAGCGCAAAGTATAACCACTTCTTTTGCATTTTGGAATCTTGGGCAGAAACTAGTACTTTCTTTTTCGACCCAGTTTTTCCAACACAGAACAGATGTGGCTGACTATTTAAATTACTTGGTACACAGACCTAGAAGAGTGGATAAAGCTCTTTCAAGATCATGAATATTTAAGTTATTTATACATGTATGTTCATACAACGTTTTGTTCCAAGCATAACATTGAGACTTTTTGTATTTTATATGCCTGTTAAAATCATAACATATTCCTTACTTGGAGTAGAAGTTGAGTTGAAAAATCAGAGCAGGAAGGGATATGTGGAAGCAAAATTATTTGGTTGTCAAATGTATCAGATCATCTCGCCTGTCCAAATCTGTGCTTGTTGAAAGGTTTATCTTAAAAGTTGGTGTTCACTTTTAAACCTCTTTGAAGTCAATTAAGAGCTGAAGTCAGCAGGATCATCATGCTCAGGCCCTTATTGTTGAACAGCAGATTCCCTACTGCCTATGTATATTGCAATTATCCTTGTTTCTATAATTACACTATGCAATCATCAGCTGTCCAGGACAAGATCCTTATTAGGCTCATAGCATAACTTAAAGGGGTCAGGGTGCCCTTTTGGCATGTTTCACATACCCTGTGCATTTGTGGAAAAATGAGTTCACTAAAAAAAGTTCTACGTGGATCATAATTAAACAGCCACTCCAACGTTTCCCATGTTTAGTATATAGTTGTTGTCTGGAGATTACTTCTAATCCTGTTTTAATCCTGCTTCATTTTTGTTGTATATTTGTTTGCTACTTAGAGCAATGCTATTGCTTTCAGTCATAATTTGGAATAAGCTATTAAACTTCTACTGCAAATGTAATTTTAGTGCAGAACTTTCCCAAATAATGTGAATAGAAGCAGCTCATCCAACCACAAACTCTTGAATGCTTCTGTCTGTAATATTTTAAATAGTTAAATTAGGCAAACATTAACTTTAATCCAATTGGTGATGATGGTGAAGATAAACTATGCTTTACAGAATGTGAAGAATATAGTTGTTTTTTGCACCAAATGTTCACCATTCTTACATAAGGTATCTCAGATAAGAAATTCAGGATTTTTTTCTAAATTTTGCACGTTGCTTTTATATAACAGAGCAATTAGAAATATGAGGGGTCGGAAAGAGTGAGTAGGTTGTGATAACTTTTAGTGAAATACAGTATTTTCTAACATTTGACTCTTTACAGTAGATGTATCAAAAACTGTTAAGTGAAGCTTTTCCTGGTATTTACAAAGTGTTTATTCTCTATCAGGTCTACAAAGGCAAAATCAAAAGGACAAATATTTGCATTGCAATAAAAGCAGTGAATAAATATTTTAATCAGTGGAAAAGCATATTTTTGTCTATATTGTTTTATTTTTCCCTTTTTTTTTTATTTCTGCAGGTGTATTTTTATTGTTTCACACTATTTCTCTTAATTATTCCACTAGCTCTAGACTGGCATAGTTCAAGAAATACCTTATCTGCAATTTTTTTTTAAAGTGTCAGTACTGCTGTTTGGCCTTAGTCTTGTAATGGTTGTGAGTTTTTGCAGTTGGATTACACTGTGACCACTCTTCTCTCTGGTTGCCCAGAGTACTAACTGTCCCAGTTAAATCTTCTGTTCAAGTCACTGCCATTTGGCCATTGCTGGACCTTTCCTTCTCTGCCGTCAGTGTTCAGTAGCTCAAGATCAGGTTTGCTTTCTGAGCATTATTCACATGCAACATCAATACTTTTCCTTATGCAATAATTTCTTGAATGGTTATTTTTCAAGGCCAGAAGTAAGAAATAATAAAACAAGGAAACAAAGAAGGAAAAAAAAACCCCAAGGTCTGAAGAAGCGATAGCATGTAGAAATATATTTAACAGATATAATCTCCTTTTAACCTAAAACCTGTTTGGGAAATTGCTGTCAGAATAATTGGAGGGAAAAAACCACTCCTACAAAATGGAATCTTTTCAGAAGGAAATGTAGAGTGCTATTAGAAACATTACTACTTGCAAAATCGAAATTGAACATACATTTTTGGGTAGATTTCATTTAAAGTAAAATTGTTTAATTTGCTGGGGAAAAAAAAAATCCCTATTTCTTTTCTGAAGTCAGTTCTGCATTAAATTTCTCTTACCCAAAGTCTATAGTACCTCACAGATCTTGCAGGAATGGCAGGTTTTCTGTTTCTTCTCTGTGAAACAGATAGGTAAACCAGGAAAAACACTCTTACGGTCGTAGTATTGAAATGTCTTCCCAAAGGCTTCATAAGCTGTGATATTTCACCTCATTCAGGTAGTGAACATTTATGCTGCCAAACCTGTCTGTATAGATCTTAAAAATGCTAGAGTGTTGCTAGTTTTAACAAAGATAGATAGTTGGTGAGTATTCTGACACATTGCCTGCTCCTAACATTACAGATGTCTCATTTTTTTGTCTGTTTAACACACATAATTCACATCCACTGGCATTGCTTTGACTCAGTGCTCCCTGGTGTGTTACAAAAGGTTGTTATGATATAATACCAATATTTTGGTGACAGACTATGTGCACTCCATTGCTGAATGCCACCTAAGGCTCATGTGTTTATGAATGCCTTTTTCAAAATACATAAAACGTTTTTTACTTCCATGGGTTCATGATGACGGAATCTTAAACTTTATTTCTTTGAACCAAAATATACTGAGAAAACTTGCGGATTCAAATGTACCAATACAGAAATGAAATGAACTCATTTTACTTAAGTTCCAGTTCCACTCCAAAGGGCACTATAATAGCTATATTAAGAATTCCAATGATGTGAGCTATATAATTACTTCATTCACCCTTGAAAAACAACTTGTTCTTAAAGATGACAATTCATTGCAAGAACAAGCAACTGAAAATTTCAAATGAGATTTACAGATACCTGGGTTTAGCAGAGACAGTATGTTGAATGCTTTTCCTCTTACAAAAGTGCCAAGAAGCCCCAGACAGCTGGAAATGAACTCTGAACACCAGTTTGACATCCTATGCAAAAATTTGCATCATCATTAGAATGCCTGTGATCTTTCAAGTTCTTATGGGAAAAAGTCTACCAGAAGTGCCAGCATAGTTTATGTGTCTTTTCCCAGTTTCTAATAGAAGAAGTGCATCAGCCGTTGGACTTGATATTGATACTTTACATTGCCATTTGCTTTTAAGACACAGAAAAATTGTAAGCAATTCAGGTGAAATATAAATGCAAAAGTGGTTTGATATTTTACATTGAAACTCCTTCACTTGTTCCACAGTGATTTTATTAATTTAGTATCTTAGGAAAAATCAGAATAAAGCCTGTATATTTTTTGAGGCTGCTTAAGCTGCTTAATACAGTGCAATCTCTTGTCATGAAAGGTTGTCTTAATAGTCAGCTTTTAAGTTAGTCAGCTTTTAATAAAGCCTTTGCTTTACTAAATTTGTCTCTAAATGACATATTTTAATTAGTACTCAAAAAACCAACTCTAGTGACATAAACTACTCAAGAGCCTGACAAGTTCCACAATGAAATTCCTACAGTACAATCCAATGTCTAACACAAAAAAACCTGACAAAATTCTATGTAGCTGGCCACTGTGTCATAATGTCACGTTTTCCAGCAACTATCAAAATATGCATTTGATGAGTTATTGAAGTTCACTGTCTGGTCAGCAGCAGAATTACTACGAAATTCGTTATTAATAATACATTGTAAATATTATGACTACTGTAAAAGATAGACATATTACACTGTCAGACTTGTGGGAGAAGATGTACACTCTTCCTGAAGACGTTTTCTGACCTGAAACCTGAAGTTACTCAATCTAGTCTTGGTCATAGCGTATTCCTTCTGGTGTCGTATACAAGTGAAGATTTCTCCCTAGGGAAGTAAGCAAAAAAAATCTCTAATGAAATCACAGCTAAAATTAATGAATATGACATAGGATAACTTCTCAGCTTCTTGCAAAAATAGTAAGCTGCACACTAACCTGGTGCACTAACCTAGTGCAAGTACTCATTATTTGTCTAGAACCACTTGGTTAAGTGGAAGATTTTAAGATTACTTTTTTTAAAAAAAGATGTTTAAATCATACACTGGACATAACTTGAAGTTGTAAGGAGTTAAAAATAGGACATGCCAAGGTCCTCCAAACTTTCTAAGAAAGAAACTCAGTAAGAGCTTCTATCTGATATGGATACTTCATCCCTTGCCTCTTGAAAGTGAAGATATTCACATACATTGTCTGCTTCTTAAAACCTGCAGATAATTTTAACCTAACTGGACTCAGAAATAGTTAAATCAGAAATAAATAGACATAGCTACAGTTTTTACAAAAGCAGTGCTCCGCAAATCTCTGCTTTCACACAGTTAGGCATAGTGTGACTGTTTCAAAATGCTGAAGTCATGACATGAGCCAGGAAGTTTAAAACATTCTCGGTGCTTTGTTTTGCATGGTATAATTCAGAGCATTATAAAAGGCTAAGAGAAACTCTTTGCAGTACTGTTGTGCTTGCTGGATGGTAGAGGGATATATCCTGGGTGTCTTTTTCCTCCAAGATATGTTTGAAAAAGTATCTGAGTAATTGCACCATTACTCCAAGAAAGGCTTTGCTTCTGATTGCTGAAGTTTAAAACACAATTCAGTGTTTAAGTAAGTATTCTCTTTGGCTGCTATACATCATCTGGAAAGATGTGAATTTTTGGAATGGCTCAGCAACAAACCCAGTCTTAGTCAGCAAGGTCTTTTCCTTGGGATCGCTTGTGAAGGCTAGAAAGTTATGTTCACACCCAGAGAACAACGCAGTTCAACACATGTAGAAAATAAACAGACCCTCCAGCTTCAGCCCAGTCCCATGACCCCTGCGTACAGAGCTTAACCTTCCAAAAGGCATTCAACTTCATTGGGTCACTGGAGGAGGGGTGAAGATGTCTTGTTTGCTGGAAAATGCCGCTGTGACCAGGGAAATCTTTTGTGAGACAATATCCTGATGCAAGCCTTTGTGTAATATACCTATGTTATTTCATGCCAAAGATCAAGAAATGACACTCCCTTTGGGGAAACTTATCATCCATCAAGTGCTACTTGTTCAGTCCCTTTTGATGGAGAGTTGTAGTTCTGTACTTCAGAGATTTAAAGGGGCATGAGGTGCATCAAAAAGCATACTCTGATTTTTGAACAAAAAAATAAAAAATACAAGTGTTAGAAATCACCAACCCACTTAAATTAGGAACTGTAAACACTTTAAATTGCAATGTAAAATGTATTTTTTGTGTAACATGGGACAGAGATATCTGAGATGCAGTGGAAAGATCTGTTAAATATGAATGTAATTTTTACCACTAGAGATCTGGGTTGAAATTCCCACTAGGGGATACCTTTATAGATCTCATTTTAATATATTGTAGTCATACCATTATAAAACCATCAAGTGCAATTTGGCACAGCATGATACTTAAATGGTGGTCTGAAATTAACAGGGTGAATTACCCTCTACAAGCAGCCAAGGTTATTTATAAATTGGAATTCGGATAAATAAGTGAAGTGCCTTATTGAACTCTGTACTTTTATATTCCCAATCTCTGTTTTCTGTGCTCTGAAACACTTTTTTCAGTCATCTTGTAGTTGAACTTCCAGAATATTTAACCACTTAAAATGGGAGCAAAACTGAGAGCAGGATGCTCTATTAGGTACTTACAAGAGATAGTACTTTTACATTTGTAAAATGTCTTGTAAAAATTTTTAATTAAAAGAGCCACATCTTGGCATCTGTGAGGTCTAGTGCAATTAGTTGCTTTAAACTCCATTTTCTCCTCTTGCTGCCAATTAAACAAAACTTGTGTGCAAAAGTAATGGTTGCCTCAGTGACAAAACCAGAACATGCTAAATAATGTGATTAAACTTGTTAAAAGCCAAAATAAACACGTATAATTATCTCAAGAAAACCTGCATAGCCAAGTGAGAGCTCTATAAAGTGAAACTCTGCATCCATAATTTCAGACTTTCCTACGCAATAGATCATAGTTAAAGATCTGTTAACAGACCTCTGACTGCTGAACTGGGCAGCTTGTGGTTTTCTTCTAAACCGATTGGCATAATGTGGATTTATGCAAGAGGTGCAAATTGGAAGTTGTCTGCTATTGGAGCCATTGGCAGAACAGAAATCATACTGTAGGGTTAGCAGCATGAAGTACATTGCTTTGAAATTACACAGCAGGGTTTCCGCTTGTTGCTCCGCTTGCCTTTAAGACCAAGGTCTTGTACTGTCTGGCCATGATTAAAATCAAAGTGGAGGCCTCTTTGCTGGGTGCCAGTAAATGAAGGTGAAAAACAGAAACAATCTGGATTCTTAATTATTTTAAAATGCAACATAGGCAAAAAACTAAGATGAAAGCATTTGTTACTAATCTATCCTAATTATTCCACATAAAATGATTTCCTAAAGAGGCCTATATCTTGAGACAGTCACTTTCTATGACTATGCAAGATCTTTTTTACCATATAGCATCTTTTACTTAAACCCAGGCACATATACAGAAAATAAGAACTGACAAAAAGTCTAAAGTACAAGCTTATTTATATCCCGGTTCAAGGTTATATCAAACCTTGAAATAAACCAAGATACTACACTGAATTTTCTGAAAATTAAATGACTATTACCTTAGTCCACTAGTAAAAAGATGCACATTTGGAAATGCTCCATTCTTCTTCCATACTAAGAAGATAATTGGGGGCATGTACACCCTGGCAAGTGGCATCAGAAAAAACAAGGGATTGTGACATTAGAAATTAAAGATATGTTAGTGTCACACGATCCATCAGTGTAAATCCAAGGCTTTCTACTCTGAGAATCTCACCCTTGTTTCAGTCACTGTGGTCACTTTTTGAGTAAAATGGTAGCAAAGTAATGGTGTTTGACAGAAAGGCAATGCTAAAAGTGGGCACTGTGAGAGCTATCTAAGCTACTGTCAGTTTTACAGTAAGTGAACAAGGAGATTTTTCTTTACTTGCCTGCATATTGCAAAGTACTTGCTGTCAGAATATTTTTCCTAATCAGCTCTTGGAGGTCTTACTGATAGACAGACCTCTTGACTGAAATGCAGATGCTGCAGACATATCTGGAGACAGTCAAGGACAAGCATTAAAGTTGATATGCCAATTACTTACCCACTTTAACTTCAGACTTATTTAACATGCAATCTTTTAATCTAGACAACAGTGCTTGAAAGTCGCCTTCTTGGCCTCATATGAAAAATACCTTATTTTTTTCTACTCTAGGCTCCCTGTTAGTGATGCATTTTCTCTCAGAAGGCAGATGCATGCTTTTCAGGTTACCAGCACAAGAAATATATTACATATAAGGGAATAAATGATTTAAGCAGTCACTTTGAAATGTATTGCATTTTGTCTGTTCTTTTTATATATTTTTTTACCACATTTCAACTTCTTTTTTTTTTTTTCCCTCAATAAATCAAAGCCCATTTAATGTCATCCAGTTTTTTGGTCCCAAAAAATTATAAACAAAATTTTCCGTGCCTTTAAATCTATAGCAAAGAGAGGGAGATGTTTCTTTTGTGCACTAGTTCAGAGCAGTCCCTGATGCTGAATTTATTCCCAAGCCATGGCTACATGTATGTTGCCTTCTGAATTCAATTCAGTTAACTGGGCTTGTCTCTGGTCCAACTCTGGCAAGACAATATCAGGTAATGTTGGTGGGAATGGGAAAGGTGACCTCCTTGCTCACCTCCTCCCTGGGAGCAGGGAGATCATCTATACTGCTTGCCCACTACCATACTCAAATGTATTTAAGGCAACTGAGAGTAAGAAATTGAGAACAGAATTACTGCCACAAGTTGCAATTTTTTGCAGAAGACCCTTGTAATCTTTTCCTGTTCTACCTTTTTCCCTTAACTCTCCTCACTGTAAGAAACCACATTGTTTGGAGTTTGTCCAGTATCCAAGTATACTGAGTACATACTGTAGCAAACTTAGCCACATAAAAATCACTGCCCTGTTTTAAATTCTAAACCATATAATGCAATCCTCCACTGCAGAGTTTTAAAGTGATTTAAAGAAATACATTTCCCATCTTTGAAAGTTGTAGAAATTCCAAATAGTTTAATAAAGTGAATTAGAAAAATAGGTAGACAAAATCCTTCCTAATGGTAGTGAAGCTTGTCTTCTGCAAAACACTACTTTCACTGACAAAACAGACATGCAGTTTTGCTCTATAATATTCCAGCCCTGGTGCTAACAGTAGAAATTGTAGTGAAAGCAAAACCCTGCCCACCAATGCTGCCAATAGTACAAAGATCTGACACGATGCTAGTGCAAGAAATTCACTGACTGAAACAGGATTTTAAGGACTGCATGGTATCAACCTCTTTGCACAGATGCTGCCATGAGAACAATTGCATGAGGGATAAAAAAACAAGGCCAAGCGGAAGCACTGTCAAGAAGGAGGTGCTCACTTCACATCACAGTCCATCAGAAAGGAAGATGAAAGCAAACAGCTGTGAAAAGCAGATCCATTTCATGCAAATTCTGTGAGGACAATTTCGAGCACTTCTCTTTGAATTCTTTCTCCATTTCTCTATTTATTCCAGTCCCCTGTTGCAATTTGTCTAAGGCAAGGAGACTTCTGCAAGGTAAGAAGAGTTCTGAAAATTAAGACTTAGGTGTTTTGCCTGCTGTGTGTTCTCAGAAAAATAGTTCTTCTAAGCACTAATTCTCATTCTTCTCCCTCTGCTTGGTCCATATTCCCTGTGAGACAGGCACTTGTCTCTCCTTCCTCCTCTTCCAACTTTTTCCACACTCTGCAGATTGCATTTAGTAGAACACTGATAGATCAATCCCACAGTGTCTGTTAGGGGCTGTTTCTGAAAAGGATCCCCTTACATGATGATTATTACAGCCTGCTGACTCCTTGCAATATTGCCTGAACCTGATATATAGGCACAAAATGCAGTTTTTATAGGTGTATACATCTCAGAAAGACTTTTGCTTTGGTTTGTTATCTGACAGTTGCACACTCAGAACTTTGCAATAAAATGTTGAGTAGAAAAACTGGCATTCCTTCCTTCTTCACATTTTTTGTCTTAGTACACATTACCTAACTTCAGAGGTAATGCATCTCACTGAAATCAATGTATCTTAAACAAAACGACCAATTGTAACGGCAAAAAGTCCTAAGAATGTACAAAAGACAAAAAACCTAAACCACAGAAAACCAGCTGTTCAAGACAAAAATTTTCTCCTAAACTATTCCTGGTTGGTTGAGGTTTTCAAATACAGGTTTGTGTACTTCATCCAAAACTTTTAAAATCGTATTTTAGAATAATTGTGGATATTTTAAAACACATGGGAAAAATAGTGTAGATGAATAGATATTTCTCTGGGCAAAGAATCAAATAATATACGAGCGTGTATTACTAACATAAAAATAAACGAAAACTACATTGGCTGATTGGCAGAGGGAAAAAAAAATCAGGCCATTAGTCTGAACTCCAAGTTAAAAAATAAAACATGGAAATTAAAAATTAAAAACATGAAAAAAATTAAGGGTAAAAGAGGGAATTTGGCCCGAACAGTACTACTATATTACATTAGGAGTGATAGGGCCCTTGAGTCCTGCTACCCTTTGCACCACAGCCTTGGCATATACTCTTGGACATTTCACTGGATTTCTCTTTAGCCGTGGAATGGGATAAAATACTCATCCAAATATGATATGAATATTGTTAATACTTTTAAAAAATGTTTTATGTTTTAAGTTATGGAAAGGAAAAGGAGGAAAAATTAAATAGAAATTACTCCTAAACCCATGTGAAGGACAAAATATTGTGTGAATAAAAATAAATGTTACTAATGCATTTTTATGGTCTTTATGAGAATTTCAAAATTAATGAAACAATGGAATACAGTAGCTTAATGTGCATTGTCTTAGCTCAAGTACTTTGTAGAGTCTCATGGCCGGTAATTTGAAAACATAATTCAAACTTTTATGTAAATGGGGCCACAGAGATTAGAAAACAGGATAATATAAATGACAAAATGTATAACTGTCCAAGCCAGTGGAAGGATCAGTGTAAGCGCTGTTTTTAATTAACATCTTAGTGGTTTGGAGAATGGAATACAGATCATATTAAATAGATTTGCTGATGATGTTGCACTGAAAGATCTTGCCAAAAGTAAAGCCAGAGAAAATACAAAGGACCAGAGAGGTTAAACAAATATCGTGAGGGAAGTAAACCCTCAAAAAACCCAAAACCAACGACAACAAAAAACCAAGTTAGCATTTGATAGAAAAGATAAAATATACACGGGAAAGAAAGCAATGGCAGTGAGCAGTTTCTTTGGTTCATGCCAAAGTCAAGTTAGACTTGTGGTTTTAGCAAGATCAGACATCAGATGAGTTGTTTTACTTGGGCTCTCTCCATGGCAGGTGCAAAGGAAAGTGTCTCTCTCTGACCATCGTCTTGCAACATTAAAAATCAATGGAGTATTTATAATGAATTTCAGTGAATAGAAGATTAAACACTACATTGTGCTGCTAACCACAGTTATTGATGACTTGTGATTCAGGCTCATCTTCCTTATTGCAAGCTATAAAAAGTACCATATTTTAGAAGTAGGACCCAATGTGTTTCTTTGGCTTTTGGAAACATTAAGCTTTTCATTTTAAGATTTTTAGTGAGGGAGAGGGCTATGAAAAAAAACAACTGTCTTTGTTATTGTTGTTGGGGGTTTTGTTTTCAGAGATGCAACAGAAAGCTGAGATTTGCTCTTTCCATGTAATTTCAGGAGTTGGTGTATTAAAACAAACAAGTACTATGAGGTCAATGATAAAATCATTGGATCTTGCAATAGTACAATATCTTGTAAGCTGCAGCATTCACTTGCAGACACTATGACTGAAGGATGATGATTCACCTATGAGAATTTCCAAGAAAATAACTAAATTAAGATGAAAGGGAATCTTATTCTGAAGGTCCCCTGGTAAAATGGCTGTTACTGAGCTGTTGCTGTGTAGTGATATGGCAGATGCTGACAGAGATCAGAAGCATCTTCTGTATCTTGCTGCTCAGCTTGAGAATCACCTAAAGAAGCTCAGCTCTGTCAAACTGAATTTTAGAGCAGACTTCATATTTGTACATTAGGTATCCACATAGCACTATTTTTTTCATATTAAATTTAATGTGACTATATATTCACTTGCAAATTATCTGTGGTTATTGTTCTGTAAAATATCATCTCTATCTATAAAAGGTAGAGGACTGGGAAAGTGGCAATAATTATGTACAAAACTCTAAGAGAATAAAGTGTGCTCTTTGCTGTGCTACCTCTAGTTGCAAAACCATTCTTTACGCAGCATGTTGCAGCTCAAAAGAACTCAGGAAATGTGTTTGATCCACTTAATATCTGAAGGTTATTAGGCATTATTACCATCACTTAATTTGACTGGAAAACTGAAATGGACTGGTACTGATGTCATGCGTGGTAGTAAAGGGATTAGAATGAGAAGTATAGCCAACACTGAAGTAACATGTCCAAGATAATAATTGTTTATAATTAAGGCTGAGTTTTGACACAGTGCTCTTGAAAATTTTTGACTTTGCCTTGTTTTTCTGCAGCTCACTCTCTCTCTTTGTGCAAATGAACACCTCCTCTTTGTTTTCAAACGGACTTAATTTCTGATCTGTTCATCCCCCAACAGTGATCACCACCAATCAGAGCTGAAAACATCTATGCACGTAGCTGATTCTGTCCACCTCTTCTAAAGTATTTGCAAACCCTTGTACAAGCAATAGATTAGAAGCTCTTTTTTAATGCAAAATGCCAAATGCCTCTTGCTATAGCATGAGGGAGAACTGTTAAAAGATGTCACATAAGAAAACCCTCCTGTAAATAAAACTGTCAGAAAACAAAACAGATTTAGAAGCAAATTTAGTTTATGTAAAATAAAATCTAGGAAAAAGATTTAGACACACTGATGACTAAAAGTCAAAGACTTAACAAAATGAACTTTAAAGGGTATGAGTGTACAAAAAGGATGGAGGCAAAGGTTAAATTTAAATGCAAGATATGTTGAGTTTGTGTTGCATGTAATATTCTGATTCTTTATATAATTAAACAAAGCATAAATAAATAGCTTTGTAGCTCAGTTTTTATTTTTAAAGTATATAAAATCATCTAGATAAAATGTGATCTTAAGAGAACGATAGCAGAAAAATTCAATTCATAATTTTTTTTTATTTTTTAGAAAATGTTGGCAGCATTAAATGACCTAGTAAAAGACAAAAGGACTTAAAATCTTAATGTTTTAAAAATCTTTGAAGCAGAACTTAGAATCTGGTTTGAGGTACTGACCTATCAAATAGTCTTGCATGAAGAGTAAAAGAAAATGGACATCAATAGATAGGTAGAATTTATGTGCAGCTTCTCAAAGTAGAGCAAGCAGTGGAAGGCTGAGGACAGACATACAATTTACATCCTTGAGCAGCCTCATTCAAGAAGAAGAGTGACTGCATATCAAAGGCTTAAACATTAAGGTTGAGGGAGTTCTGGGAATTGCAACTCAAGAGTGTTTAGTGTTTTTTGAATAAGGCAGCAAAACACATGCTTCTGTAATGTCCCACACTATATTGAGAGTTGTGTTAGACAAGCAAAAATTCTTACCTTAACACTTCCTATCAAAAATTTTTAATTGCATTAATTCATGATTAAATGAAACAAAATCCATCCTTCTGATATAGAATATGTTTAGTTTAAAAAACTTAATATGTCATTATTAGCCCACAATTTCCTTAAAGTATAATCACAGAATTAAATGTAAAACCGCATTTAGACAGGTCAAAATTTGTTGAGCAACTGTCTGAAACAAAAGAATGAATCAAAAGAATAAAATCTTTTCAAAGAGAAGTTAGGGATATTGGATGATCTTGATATAAAAGGACATACCAAGAAAAATCCAGATCACTGCAAAAAGCTAAGTGAATTTTTCATACTGGTATTTATTACAGAAGAAACCATACACACAACTTGTGCTTTACTGAAGAACAGTTTGAAAAACTATTTCCAATCGAAACATGAGTCAAAGAGGTCTGTTCTGTGGTGATAAATTAAGGAGGAAAAATTATCCAGTACCTAAATGCTATTTTCAGGAGTGCTAATGATACTCAGATAGGAAAATCCTGTACTGGTAATTCAGAAGGGTTAACTATTGCTTATATCTGCTTTGATACTGCCCTGGTTTAGGAATGGCATTCCCCAGTTTAGTACCCTCCTCCCCTGCCCCTCTCCCACACCAGGTGCCGTTGAAAATTGGAGGCTCAAAAAGGTAAAAATTGAGATAAGAACAATTTACTGGAAAGAGCAATGAGATAAGAAAGAAAAGTAACAGAAACAGTATTATTAAGAAAAGGTATAAGACAAAGAAACCATTTACAAAGAAAGCCCAAGACAAATACCAACTGGCTCTTCCCCATCACTCTCCCAGTCAGAAAAAGGAACGTCTTTCTTCCCCAAAGAAAAAGAAAGTCCCTTTCTCCCGCTCCCTGGCAATGATATAAGATGGCATTGAATAACATTAGGATCCTGGCCATGCCCACTCACCACAGTGCACTGCAGCCTTGAATTCTTGAGCTCAAGCAATCCGAGGGCTCAGCCTCCCTGGCAGCTGGGATTACAGTCCTGTGCCACTGTGCCTGGCTACAGTAAAAATATTAAATCTGTCCTGGTCAGAAATAGGACAGATACTAAGGGAATATGACACAAATCTTTGTTATCCCATCAGATAGTAAACCAGAATTTTATTTCTAGACTGTCTTTATGTAAGCCTAGCTAAATTGATGGAATATGGTACGCCTAGATAAATTCATACTGGAACGTGACACGCAGATATGATGCTTTGGGGAAGAGCTGGTAAGTTTTGCAGATATAGTTATGACTTGCAAGCCCAGTAAGGTTCTTTGAAAGAATGATTTACCATGTGAATAAGGGTAAAATCCAGCTCATGTGGCAGCTGGACTTTCAGTTTCCTTTTCCAGATATTCTTGCAGAAGCTGTGCCATTACAGAGTAAAAGGGAAGGACTTATCATATAGTGACAACTGAGTGACAACTGCTTAAATGATAAGAAACAAACAGTAGGAACATGTGGTCATTTTTTTTCCTGTGAGGAGTGTTAGAAAACATCCTCTCAGGGCTCTGTATTGATCACTGTACTGGTAAAATGGTCTGGAAGATGGCCATGTACACGTGTGAGAATTTGCAGGTGACATGGAATTATTTTAGAAGAACAGTAGACATAGTAGGACTAGCAGGAGCAGGGGTATCTTGTATTTGCCTCAGTTTAAGTGAATATATACATGTAATTTCTGTGATATGGTTCAGTTCTTCAAAATGCAACAATGCAGTCATAGGTGTGAAACCGGTATTTTCAAAAGCTCTCAGGCAACAGAATTATTGCAGGGTAATAATTAGTTCTGTAGTGCTCCTGAAATGGTAGCATAGAGCAGTATAAAACCAGGTATCTGGAACAGTTTAACCGGGAGTTATGGGATATTTTTGTTTTTATTAAAAAAAATGTGTGTTTTGTTCTGTCATAGGCTGCATTCAACGCAGAGGCTACAATATCACAAGAAGGAGGGCAAAATTGTATTATGAATCTAACAGAATTGTTTAAGCAGATAATTTCTTAACACAATCGACAAATAAGGAAAAAAGTGGTCTGAAAGGAATCTTGTTTTCTTGAAAATGGGGCTATGAGGACACAGGAGTTAAATGCCTTGGGAATGAACAAGAAACTCCTGAGTTTTCTGAAATAAATCCCACATGCATGGAATCTCTATTTGCAAAGGAGATTTGATTAAAAACAAATATTTTCTAACAAAACTGTGACTGCCTGGTAATTAATAAAAATAAAATAAAAATGTATATGCATCTATTTACTTCTCCAGAAAAGCACAGAGGATGAGTTAATGATTATTGTTCTTAAGGAGACAGATAACTAAATTACGACAGTGGAAAATTGTGGCAATTTATGAAGAACATGTTAAGAGAAAACAATATTCACCAACAGTTATTGAGACCAAATGCATACAATGATATATTAGGTCTCAGAGACAAGAGACCAATAAAAATTTGGCACATGAACAAAGCAAAGAATTTAATCTGAAAAGAAAAAAATCCAATAAAAAGAAATGTCAACCTGCCAGAGCTTTTTCATTGCCTTGCTTCACCATGAGAGCACTATTTTCAGTCCCTTTCTCACAGTGTCTCACCAAGTGTAATACAACCCATGGAAGGAAGAAACCATGACAGAAATTCCTAAAAGCATTCTCTTTTAGCACCAGCATGCTAATATTTAGTACTCCTACAAAATATGACTAAGAGAAGAATCTCCTTATTGGATAAAGTTGGGCACATACAATTTCTTTTACACAGTGCATCCAAAAAGAGATTATGGTGATTTGCATCCCATTAAGTATTCATTATTCAGTATTGTGACTGCTGGCCCTCATGGTTTATCACATGGATAGGTATATTTTATTGTCCCTACACCGGTTTGAACTGGGTATAATTTCTTTCTTATATTAGCAGATAGTCCTGCCCTTCATCAAAGTTTACTAGTGATGTCCATGAAAGATGGATGACTCTATGAGCTTTGTGCAAATCTACAGCTTCCTGCTGTTCTGGGTGCCATGTCTGGGCAACTTGGTGTGAAAGGTGAGCCTACATGTGCATACAGTCCTGCCTGGAGTACAGGCTAACATTTAAACCTTTTTTTTTTGGGTTATACCAGTTTAACACTGTCTTTGCAAAGCAGTCCTGTAGCCAAAAATATGGGAAAAAAATTATGTGCAAAAAGTAATGTGCTTGTTTCTCACCGGGTTTCTGCAAACCCATGTAGATTGCTATGTTATGTCTCCTGACACTGTAGAAAAAAGACAAAAATGCACTCCAGCTGTCTGATAAATTCAGGGCCAAAATCTCTACTTCTATTCAGACACAAATGGCTTCCACTGAGGTTAATGGGACTAGGGTGCTTACACTATAAGGTCCCTAATTGCTTCTTGGCTGCTTAGCACTTGATACCAATACACATACAGACAGTATTAAAATAGATGTGTCATATCAGTATGATCAGCTGGATGATAAACAATACCCTGACATTAGCTCTGACTGGAGAAAGAGTTCTTAGTATCCAATCAAGCAAAGTAATTGTTAGAAACGTAGTAATTGCACGTAGCTCCTTGATGAATTACTGAACTTCAAGAACAAGCCTCATGTTTTTATGGGCTGTAAGCCAGCAATCAGGTAGCAAGACTGAAAATCCTTGTGAAAGTTCTAAGTGGCTTTAGACATTCAGATGAGGATGAATTATGCTATGCTGTCTTCATGTATCTTTTTCGATAGCTTTTGCTTTTTGGTTCTGAAATTAGCAATTCAGCTATTAGTGTCAACATGTAGCTAGTTAAAACTCACACACTGCTTATCAGAAAGAAAGCACAATGTTAGAATTAACTAGATGACTTTTATAGGGTGACTTCTGTAATAGCTCCTAGATCATTGCACAGAAAGCATCAGAAAATGCCACTGCTATGGTAAACTGAAAACTTTCTGGACTAAATGTACTACAGTCCATTAAAAGCCTTGGAAAATACTGCAAGGGTCTGATAACCCAGTAATATAAATAATACACATGTCAGTTTAGACCTTTGCTAGGCATGGGTTGTCTTCAGTTCGTAATTAAGCATGTAAGGACTTGTGGAGTTTTGTATGAGCTCTTATTTTACCTTTGCAATGAAAAAATAAATGTATATTGCTTAATTTTTCTAATAGCAAAAAAGAAAAATTTCAGGAAAATGTAACTGAGGTATCCATGAAAAAAAAAAAACACCTCTCTTGCTAATTGCAATCATATAATCACCTGAAGAACTTTCCAAGGCCCTGGTATTTTATGGGTTCCTTCACTTACAGCAATGGCAATCTTATAGGTAGATTTATTGCTCTTTTTTTCTTTTTTTTTTTTTTTTCCCCTTTTTCTTTTAGCTTTTTAGCAGTGTTTTCAGGGTTTCCCTTGAAAGGCAGAAGTAGAATACCTATGTCAAGCTCTTGCAATATTCTTACTACGGATCTGAGAAGTCTGCTTTTCCCTATGGAAAAACTAACTTTTGGCCAGATTCATTTGGAATTATAATCAATCTGAAGTACAACATTTCTTTTTTTTTTTTACTTCTAGTTCCAGGCTATGACCTCATTAGGGTATATTATGTGAAATCAGAGAGATGAATGTTGAACAACAGCTCTGGCATTCAAATCTATGAAAATCATCTGTTAGTCTTCTGATATCCTCATGCCGATTGCTCAAACTCTCTCACAGATGTCATTCTTTACATCAGGATATACACATCAGTTTATATTTTGACTTTATTTAAAACTCCGGATTTCTCAGATCTCTCTTTACATCCTGTTTTAGTGAATGGAAATAGTCTGTCGGCTCAGTGGTCTCAGTTTCTTCCACTTCCTCACTCATCACTGAATGTGAGATGTTGAGCTGGCATCAAGTCTCTGACTCATGACTGCTCTGCAGCTGCTTCCTTCCTATGGATCTGGGCTGCTGCTGCTCCAGTAGGCTGTCTGGATCCCTTCTCCTTCCCCCAGCAGAACTTGAGGATGTGATGCCACGGAGATGGATGGATTAAGTGGGAAGAAGAATGTGGCTGGACTCACTGGAACCCATAGATGAAGATTCCCATGGATGAGGATTTTAGATTGATTTTGCTGTCCTGGCAGCCATGGATTGCCTGAGCAATAAGCAACCATACCGGGTATAAACACTGCTAAATGCTGCTGGCATACTACGTATCACTCTGACTTAGTGCCAGAAGATGAACCATTTCTAAAACAAAGGAGTTTTGTTTAATGTTTTACAAGCGTCAGGAATACTCCTTCTTTTCAAATTTTTTTTAGGTTTTGATGTGCAAACACTTCTATACCGAACAGAGCAAATTAATTTGTTAGTATTATTCCAGCAGGTCAACAAGCTGGGACCCTAAAACTAACAGAAATGAACCATCTCCTCCAAAACTCTGTAAGAACTTCTGAGTAAGAGATATTCACCTTGTCATACTCCACTGACAGAGCCCCACCACTGCACAGGCCTGTGCTGTCTTCAGAACATGACATGGAAGGGCACTGATAAAAATCATGTACCAGAGGAAAGCTTGAGCAGTAAATGCAGTCTAATCTGGAAAGGAAACTACTGGGTGCAGTCCTACAGGGCTCAGCAAACAAAACTTCGACTGAAATTACAAGGGAAAAACCCATCTTCTCCCAAATAGGCATGCTTCTTTACATCAGCACAAACGTGGCACTGAACATGTAGATTATATGTTCATCCTACATCCTACTGAGCAGGATATACCCAATAGAAATTTAAGTAAGAGGAATAAAGGATTTTAGCAGATTTCTTTTTTTTTTTTCTTTTTTTTTCTTCATGATATGAAGATAATTATGATTTTATGTGGAAAAAGATCAGAAGACTAGTGGAAAATGGAATCTTTCTGAAGAGGAGATGTTAGTTAAGCTTAACCTGGGTATCTCATGTTTGGGTTACAAAAGGGTAGGGAATTCCAGTTAAGATTTAAGGTGACTTTTTAAAGTGTTGCAGAAGTCTAATGACTACTCTGCATAAATTACTTCCAGATGCTGACCTGCTTGAAAATGGTGGGATAGGATAATCCCATGCTTTAATCAATGTCAGTAACAGGTGAGATATCTCCAAAATTTGTTTCAAGAAATGCAAATATATGATTTTATTTTTTGATACAGAGAGGAAATGCAATGAAGTCTAAATTTTTCATGAGCAATTTTCTTGAAATAGTATTCTGTAAGGCTTTTTACATCCTAGAGAAATATTTGGTCTAGTTTTTGTGGTCAAAAAGTAGAGGGAAAAACCCAAACCCAAGTATAACTCTTTCGAGTTGTGGTTTTCAATTTACAGAGATGAAAAAGAAAGCAATTAATTTGCAAATATTCTGTTATTCCCTTTTTTTCACTTCTTGCAGTGAACCAATCCAACACAGTTCCAGAACACAGGCCTTGGCGTGCTGAGCTCATATGGCTTGTCGGGAAGAACTTTGCCAATTATAATGTTGCTTCTGATCAATGTCCTGCAAGTGCACTTGACTGATTTCTTCAGAGACTGGGAATCAGATGAGAGAATTATATGCATAACAAACAAAACCAGAAAAATAATGTTTATAATAATCAAAGACTAAAATCACCAGGTCATATCTGTTCCAAGGCAGTTTTTAGAGGCCAACAATGCTGAGGCACTAAGGATGCTAGGGAATAAGGGGTTCATTGCTTGTGAAGGGACTTATTTCTCATTTTTCATTTCTGTTTGTAATCTCTGTCATTTTTGTTTCTTATGCTTTGGATAAAAAAGGTGACTTTTATATTTATTAGAACTGGGTTTCAATAAACATTATGCAATATGGTAGACCGGGAAATGATTTATTGATAATTTGTCACTTATATTTATGGAAGTGTAGACCCTGGAGCCCTAGGGCTGGTAAATCATATTATACAGCTACAAATGTTTTTTTATTCTTTGCTGCCAAAGTGCACCATGTAAACTGATTGCCTCACCAAGCCCCTGGGGCCTGATAATGATGCACTTGCTAATACAAAGGGAGGAGGGGTGAGTAGAAGACAACTAATTATAAGTTTATTTTTGTTTCAATATGTTTGCCATTTAATCTAGAGTTCCATAAACAACAGATTGATGAAATATAATTAGGAGGAAGATTACAGTTTAATGAGGCAAAAGATTGGGAAAGAATGTAAATGGAGCAGTAGGCTGTGCAGAATTTTTAGCTGTTTATTATTGTACAGCTGTAAGGCACTTTCACACAGTTCCCAGATGGAAGCAGCTGTTAGCTCTTCGCCATTAGAAAAAAGGAGGTTCATAGTTCATTTTTATCCACTTGTTCCAGCCTAGTAATGCACACTACAACACTTCACCAAGTCACAACTCTCAGCTATGGCTGAGACTGTCAGGATGGGCACGCCGTCTTCATTTGCCACTTTACCATTCACTTATCACATCTGGCAACCTCTCAAGCAACAAGCTGTTCTACTCCTTGTAATATGTTTATCTCCCATGGTGATATCAGCAAAAGTCAGCAAATCTAATATTCATGCTCAAAGAGATTTGTTGGTGCTCTTTGTTTATAAGAAAGAGCTCTATATCACCCACGCAGCTGCTTCCTCTTCACCAAGCTTTGTTTTTGTATAGTACTCTTCAGATAGGCCTTGGGAACTGTACAAAGCATGGGCCCATCTGACTTAACAGTGGCTTTTTTTTTTTGTTTTTTTTTTTTTTTTTCTATAAAAAAAAAAAAACCCAACCCACATCCATTTTTTTTCCACAGCATGTTATGAAACCTACATTTTCCCCTCAGGGCTCATACACAAGACAGAATATAAAAGGTAAATAGAGAGGCATTTCTTTAAAAGCATTAACTGGAAAAGAAAAAAGTAGTCAGACTTTCAAGAATGAATACTACAGTAACATTTCCCTCGTAGTGTTTAAACAATTCCACTTTATGGGCCAAGATATCCACTGGATCATTTGGTGCATTTATATCAGTGCAAAGTGAGTGTAAAGCTTTACTGTTTCAGACAGGTTGTATGTTATATTTGGTGTCAAGGTAGTGCACATACTACAGGGAATTAGAAAATCTGGTTCTTGTTTTTGTAATAATTTATGCATTTCATGCTTCTCGTTTCACAGTGTTTGCAACTATCTCAGATACTTTCTATGACATATTCTTTTGGGCTTATATAAATTTATATTTCTAGGGTACCTCATGCATGATAGTCCTATCAGGCAAGTCAAAGTCGGAGTGTTTACATCAGGCTGGCATTAGGCATAATGTTTCTGAGCAATTTCTCAGTCTGAGTGAGGTATGTTCTTCTTCATTTATTTCTGTTTTGAGAATATATTTTCTAAATTTTGTTTTAGGCTACTTAACCATTCATTCAGATGTTTATCTGGAGTTTCATTCCAGTTCCATAGTTTATTTATCCCAGCACAGAATAAATTTGGGGATCTGGGTTTAACTAGGTGGCAATTGTGGTACTTCCCTTTCCACTAATGTAAGCCAGTCTGGTTCTAAAGTGCTCTCTTTTTTATTTTATTTTATCTTTTAAAGAAAAAACTTAGTATTGTTTTAAACACTGAAATAAATTCTGGTCTCTTTATACTATTTTGCAATTAGCTGACAATTTATTTCATGGTTTCCATAACAGCTTTGAACATTAATATGTAAAAAAAAAAGACACAATAGCAAAAATTCTAGCGGTATAAAGTTGCTTTTTTGTTTATTTTAAATTGTACTGCTATCAACAGGCCACCCACATGTTTAATCTAGAATAACCACCTCTAGGCTATGAGAAAGTCTCTGTGCCCCAGAAAACTTGGCTATTTCACTGACAAGGATGTCGGTTAAAGCCAATTATGGCAGAGAGTTTTATGTTCCAAGCAGCTGTCCAGTTGGAATTGGGCTGAGACCACCAAGTTATTTCATGTGCCACAAACAGCTATCTGATTGGTTAAATAAAGCTGCATATATATTTTTATGAATAGAAGTGGAAGGTTTAATTTGCTTTTGTTTGTGGGGTCTTATTTATTGCTTGAAAGTGTTTGGATGCCTGCCGGGTATTTTTGAAAAAGGGCTGCAAAAGCTGCACAGAATTCACCTGCAGTTCTGGAGCAAAAGTACAATGTTGTGGTTAAGGCTAACCAAAGTAAAAAAAAAACTGTATTCCACTCGAGCAAGATAAGAAAGCTATTGCCTAGGTTGTAGAGGAAAACTAAAACCCCACTACCCCAACTAAAACCCCCAGCTAGTATTTATGTATGTATTGTGTGTATGTACATGCTTATTTAATATTAAGGAACCACTTATGCTCAAAAATTTTGCCTCCAGTTTAGATATGCTACTACTTCAAATTACAGCAGTTTAAATTACTTCCTTACCTGCTCTTTAATGCCTATTTTCACTTGTTTGATTAGTTCATGCAACTAGAGCACTTTCCTATGCGCAGTTTTTACTGTTTCCCCTGTTTAGCCAGTCTGTTTTTTCATCCCGTATTTAATGTGAAAGCCTTATGTGGCAACTTAGGAGAGAAAAGTAATTTTAAATTTCAAAATTTTTATTTTTCCAAAAAAATAAATATGCAAGGGCAAAACCGGAAATGCTAACAAAAGAAGTCCAAGATAGCCTGTGTGCCTACAGGTACGTCTGATTCCTAGAAAAAGACCTCAGACTAAAAGTCACTGATATCCCTTTAAGATACTGACATCAAAATTCTTGAATTCATGGATCTTCTGCATATTTTTTGTTACTCTAATAACGTTAGTAAACATTTATAATACAGCCAGTATTTCTCAATTTTCTTTTAAAATATAATTCTGAAGTAAATTGCTTGTCCATGGCACAGAATTAAAGCTCCCCAAAGCTATACCTTATCTACTTCCCAGCTCCATTGTAGAAAACCAAAAAGAGTTACAGCAGTATAGTTGATTGTCTTTGGTATCAATGCTTTCTTAATGTTTGCTTTCTCTCACAAAACATCTATACTCAGCTTCTTTTCCTGCTGTCTCACAGAATTTTTTGCTTACTTTTTTCCTTCAGATAGCTTTCTTTTTTCTTCACCTTCTCCATCTTTCCTTTTTCCTTTAAATAATCACTCTCTTATCATCTGACTCATTCATGCCTTGTCCGTCTGCAGTTTTCACATCCAAAAGTTTGTTCATAATTTCAAGACTATGTTATTTACATCTGATTCCTCTTATCTCCTTCCTTTCTTCCTTCTTCCTTTTCTGTTCTGTTTTTCCCAATTGCTGATGTTTTGCCTGCCAGCTATTTATTTTGTCTCAAATATCTTTTGTTTTATTAATAATTATTTCTGGTCTACTGTCAATAGGATTTTCACACTGTTGATCCTTTCTCAGTCTTTTTTCTCCTCATCCATTCCAAATCTTGCTCTAGTAATTTAGTTTATCTTGTGCTTTCCCAGATTCCCCAGGGGTTCTGCTTTTGAGAAAGCAGTCCATCAGCTGCTTTCTCAACTTTTTTTTCAGATGTCAGCCATTGTCCAAGGAATTTCTAAAACTTCATTTTAGCTTTTAATTGACTTGTTCAATCAGTCAAGAATTCTCTAAAAGCGGAGTTTTTATTTAGGGGTGAACATTTAAGAACAAGTAACAGTATTCCACATTGCTGCTTGGATAATAAAATCTATCATAAGCTCTGCATTGGTTTTTTTCTTCTTTGTAGTGAGGATGACCTTCTATGTGAAGGCATACCAATATGTTAAAGGCTCGGAAAGTTAAATAAATCCTTTTCTGTCATAAATTCCTCAGCTGTATTTCTTTCTCATTTTCCAGTGGTCTAGCATGCTAAGTAGTACATGGCTTCTTGCAAATGAGCTAAGGCAGTATCTAAATCAAAAGCAGAGTATATATTAAATTCCTTCTCTTTTTATACCTTAATATTGCTAATAATTAATATCAAAAAGCAAGATTTCTGTGATTCGAGACAAATATATCATATGAAACTGATCATTACAATGGTAATTAATTACCTCCTTCAAGAAAGAAAAGTTGTGACAAGAAGCACAGAGAAAGACTGTATACAATCCTTCTTTCCTCTGTATTAAATTACTGCAGTATGGGAATGGTTGCATGGATCCTAGTGAAGAATTTCATCTCCAAGATACTGCTAGGCCAAAAATAACCTTTATGACTATCTAGCCTGTTCTTTATGATAACGTAATAGGAAGAACTGACTTAATCATTAGGTTCCTTTCAAGCCCATTAAATATATTTGAGACTTAATAGATCCTTTAGAAGAGCACCAAACTGTAATCCTCCTGTGGAGGTAGTCTTAACCAGATGAAAAAAGTGTGTGAAATATGTTGGTTTACAGTGAACCTGAAAGAAATTTCCCAAAACTAAGCAGGAGGAAGTTTTCTGCTTTAAAACTTTCATTGAGTTTTTGTAAATTTTGTGGTCTTGAACAAATACTGACACATGGTAGCTATCAACCATAAGGCATGGGTCAGCCTGGTATATCTCTGACAAGAAAATAATAAAAGAGACCAGAAAAGAGAAGAGAAGGAAGAGTCCCAGGGTTTTCCTTGATAACAAGTCTACCCCCACTCAAAAAACCCCTCAAGAACCCAAGGGCATTTTTAGTTTAACAGCTTGAAAAGACTTATACAGAAGCTCTGTCTGAGCAGTTCAGATGAACACTGAAATAGTCTGGGTGTGTAATTCACCTGCTATTGTATGCCATAGCATGTAGCTTGATAATCAGATATAGCAAATCTTTATACCATGGCCATCAATAAGGACACACCAGAAATGGAGAGTTTCTATGTATGTGCCTAAATATTTGCCACTTGACCTCAAGGCCATTTCAAGTCCCCAAGAAAGCTGATATTTAGCACCTCATAAAAAAACTGTGTACAACTGAGTAGAGGAAAAAAGTGACATTTGTTGGTGGTTTATATGGAGGATCACATTTCTCTCCTTAAAAGTAAGAGAAAGCAAGGTCTTCCTTTATGTGTTCAGAAGAATAAGGAGGAAGGGTGGTTTTTTAGAGATCTTTGTTTTGAAAGAAGTGTTACTAAGAAAAGAAAAGAGTTTGTCTGACTGCAAGTAAGCGTATAGTTTTATAAAACCACATATACTTGCATTGCTTTTTGTCCTGAATAAAAAGATTTACAGAACACACCTAAGAAACTGTATAGCTACTCTGCACTTACCTTTCAGGTACCTGGTGGCTTTTAGACTATCATGTGCTCAGAAAGATCTCTCTCTGAGTACACACACATGCATGTAACGGGTCTGCTTGCTTTAAGGCCAGATGAGAATGCAGTGAGTTGCACAGTCTGCTCTGTTTTCCTCAAGTGAAATATGATTTTAGTCCTAAATACTGAAATAGCACAAAATATTTAAAATATGTTATAATTGGTGAGGTTTTCCACACTGCAGGTTTGTTTTCCATTCCCTCCATGACATCTCACAACTCTAAGTGCTCAGTGACAGCCTGTAGAGGTTTCGCTATAATCCACCTTTATCCATTAACAGACACTCAATCACTAAAGTGCTTACTAGACTAAACATATTTATCCAACCAAATCACACTTTACAATGCAATGCTGCCAATCAGACCCCAGCTATTAACGAGGAACTGCTTTAAGGGGATTTTGGTGTTTGTGCTGTGAAGAGCATGCTTACCTCCAACAAACCACTAAACCAAATTAACATAGCTGTATCCTCATAAAAGAAACCAGATATCCTGTTGTGAAAATAGAAAGCTTGGTAGGACAGGGCTCCTTTGATGGCTAACAGTGTGGCAGACAAGGGCTTCAGACTACAAATCTGGTTACCAAAGGCTCATTACAAAACTCTAATATTAGGCTTTTCCTAACTTTCAAAACAAAATAAAAATTTATCATTTGGGTAATGCAGTAAGTCATCAACTTACTAAGTTACTATTATAATTGCAATAAGTGCTGTAATTGTTGAATAAGGCTCCTTAATCCTAATTGCTCCTTTGTCCAAGATCATGTTGTAAAAATGCTTGCATTAGCCAAAATAAAATCCAAGAGACACAAATGTGGTAGTAATAATAATTCTTTTTATTAGCCTGGAAAAGAGGAAGAGAACAAAGCTTTAAAAAGACTTCAAAGTTCTGACCAAGAGAAAAAAAATCTAAAATCGGAGAAACATGCATACACTCTGCCCTTTTATTAGACTCATACAGACTAAGTGCCATCACCACAACTTAGAGCTTGACAGCATTTCTTTCCCAGGCAGCAGGAAAAGTTATACCATCCTTGTTGCAGGAATAATTTAAGTTCTCTGTCAAAAACTACATAAAACAGTCCTGTATATTCTCACTAGGAAGCCCTAATAGTTTTAGACTTATTGGTATTATACCTCCTTTAAATCCCAATATTTTAAAGCTGGATTTGACATCTGCTGAGACTTGGTGTATTTTCTCTCCATTTAACCATGGCTAAAATAAAGGTTTAAAGTTTTCAACTCTGAGGTGACTCATGAAAATTCATGTTTTCAAGAAACACTTATCGGTTTAAAAATGCATATATATCCTTCCTTCCTTTCAAATAGCTTTGGCTCTGTTATTGAAATATGTATTTCCAATCCTTCACTGCTTATCAAAAATAATGAGCACTTTCTTTTTTATTAGCTTTTATAAACACTTCTAGGGAAAATTTTATGAGCAGCTAGAACAAGTTTTACTTCTTGCAGAGAAGGTTTCATGCTGGAATCATACCCAAAATGAGCAAACCACAACATGAACGGATTTTCCAAAAATCACTAGAGCAGACTTCTAAGTTAGAGTTGGAAACATGTAAAATACAAATTAAGTTGTCATGTAACTGAGTAGTGTAGTTTTGTATGGTAGAGTCGTACACCATGTTCCAACACAATGTATATCCATCTCCACTATTTCTGCAGTCTACACGTGTTCTGAACAGTTATGAATAATACAAAAATTTGCAAAATATTGTTCCAGGTTTGTGCATAGGAATGTCATTGTATGTTTTTATATGAAAGAAACCAATGCAGGTTTTCAGTGCATAATTATATCACTTACAGAAAGGGAAAAACATCATAATACTAGAAGTACAATAAGAAAAGAAAAAATTACAATACAAATTAAGAGGAGGAATTATTGTAGACCACATTGAATTTCAGCATTTAGAAAATACTTGTTGTGGTTCATAAAAAATACGTGCTTTCACGCCTTTGCTACACATCCATGTTAGTATATTTTGTATTCTATATTGTATATATGTGTCACAGAAAGCAGTGAAAATACATGCAGAAAGCTGCCAGAAACAATTTCCCTCGATTAACTGAGAAAGCAGTGTTAATAACTGTAATGTTGCCAATTTGGTTCTGTACCACCGATTTGAAACAATTTGTTGTTCCATGGAACACGAATTTCTCAATGTTCCACTTGGTTATTTTTAATTGGTGTTTTGTTTTGAAAGGTACCACATGTAACATATTGAAACTTTCCAGCTAGCAGAAAGTGAAAAATGGTGCAAATACTGGGACAACAAAATATTTCATTCTTTCACAACTTTGTTACTTAAGTAAAAAACACAACCACATAATTAAAGCGTTGCGCTTGAATCCTCATGTTATGTTTAGAGGCTAAAGAGGTTAATGAACTGTATGCTGGCTTCCTAAGCACATGGGAAGGGAGGCTACAGCTAATCTGTTGAATTACATGATGCAACTCATACCTGTAATGTGTACAAGTAATAAGAGAATACTGCCCATAGTTCTAAGTAGCATGGCCTCAGTTTCTATGTACAAGGGCAGTATTGTGCCTTTTCACTTGTGACGCATGAAGTGTCAAACTTCCCATTTATTTTGGAGTTGTGTCTTTAAATAGACACAATACATCCAGCCAGATTGCCTATATTTTCCACCACATGGCCAGTAATGCTTGATTTGTTTTCTGGAAATGTCATGATTCATTCTTTAAACTTACTCCACTGAAAGACTTTTCCACTTGTTACCCTGTATTGATAATCTCCATGGAATTATATTTGTAGGACATACCTTAAATAAGAAAGCATAAAATTTGTAGAGGTCTCTAAGCATCTTTGACTTATTCATAAAGAATAAATATTTTCTGTTTATTTCTAAGTAAAATACTTAAAAATTAAACCAATTTCATTAGCATAACGGTGTATATGTTTACCCAAAAAAGGATAACATTATGTCATATTTTAGAATTACTTTCTTCAGGCTGAAGGTAGAATCTGAAGCTATGATTAGAAAATAGGTTATCAACAACATTATAGATCTTGCAAATGCAAGCCTTTTTTACAGTTTTTTCTTTATACATTTCTGCAATACAGTTGTCATCATGACATGTTGACAAATACTCGTGTAGCAGAAGCTCAGGTGCTCCTGTTAAGCTTGTTTACTATATGAAACCTTTTCAGCTCATTTAGTAAGCTTTACACTGTACTGAAAAGCTTCAAAGTTATTGCACCTATTCTTTGTGTCCTTAAAATGTTGTTATGGTAGTATCAGGCCATTTTTCTGTTGGTAATTGGATTAACTACCAGTTCTTCACTACTCACACCAATATAGGCAAAAAAGTAGGCAACAGAGGTATTTGACAGTATTTGATATCATGGGAACTGCTATAACTGATCATGGGGTGTCAGGTCATTCAGGGTTATCAGGTCCTACCCAGTACTATTTGTGCTGGGCCACATCTCTCTCTGGCAGAGACATCCATGTATATCTGTGGTTTGTTCCTTATCTCTCCAAATACAAAAGGGCTTATTATCTGTAATGCAGAGTATTCTTGTGATGACAGGTATGGACTGGCTCAGGATTGGCTCCTATACAAGCTAATAAGGAATATATAAACCTACACATACTTATCTGAATACCTATTAAGAAGCTGCTAGGCCAAACTGGCACGCCAAGAGAAGAAAGCACTTGCTGGCTGACCAGGTGGTCAGTCGAGACATTCCTCTTGGCTGCCCCAAACTAGTTTCTTTCTCTTTTCATGCTCAAGCAAATTGCTCAGGAAAGTTTGTATTGCGTGACCCTACATCAGGGTACTTGAAGGATTAGGCTACCCTTTTTTCTGGGTAAACTCATGGGCCACAAGTTCGTCCTCTCTAATTTTTATGTTTGATGAAAATGTTTTAAAAAGAAGACGTTTTCTTAACAAATCATAAACACTGTTTCTCCTTTATTATGTTAAATAATGTAACGAATATCTGATAATTAAGTTGATACTGGTAGTAAAAGTTATTTTTTAATTATTCAACTGAATACTGCAGCTATCTGTCTGAAAAGAGGTCCCAGAAAACAATATTATCATAATGGATAGCTGGCATCTAATATTCTATCTAGTGGAAACATTTCATGTAAGAAACCTTCAGTGTCTATTTTTCCTTTTGTTAAAATATTAAAGAAAAATTATCACCTGCCTTTCTCAGTCTGATTCTAGGAACGTACCACATTCCCTCCACAGTTCAATGGCAAATGGATCCTAAAAGAAACAGTGTTTTACCTCAAGTGGATGTTACAGGCACATATGGATAGAATATACTATTCCTCTATGGTTTAAGCTTTATAGGAAAGTACTTAAAAAGGAAAATTTGCAGCAGAAATGAAATGTATATTCTAACTAGAATGCACATAAACTGAGCCTTTTAAAATTTCAGTCTGACTTGTCAAATTCTGACATAATATAATGCATTCAAAGTTTTATAAGCCCAATAAGTCAGTGTGATACCAAAATGTGAAAAAAGTTGGAAGCCACAACTGCAATATCTAAAAATAATCTACACTCTGTTTAGTATAACAACTGTAGGTTGTTGAGCACTTGGATATCGATTGCCTTTTTTTCCTTACATATACAAAAATATATAGTTTTGGTTTAGACGTATTCTAAGTCAATGATGCTAGCAAACTGTTAGGAGAAATGTTTATCCCATTTGCATTGACATAGGAAGGGAAGAGATGGTTGTATTAGCTGTTGTCCTAGGGAAGGGCTGTTGCCATCTTATTGTTGCAACAAACTTGAGCCTCAATTTTTTGCTCAGAAATGTGCTGTGTTTCAATAGAGCTTTCTCAGAGTGAAGCACTCTCATGCTGCAGGAAAAGTTTTCCCAGAGCAGAGGTTAACTACGTGTATACATCTGAATTAAAATCTTATAGGTAGATTCACTGACCTATTTATCTCAATACCTCAGATGGAGCTCATGAGAGATCTAGCTAGTCAAGTCAGGCTTCATTGGTCTCATAAGTTTTGCCAAAATATCTTTGGAAAACAGAATGCACCCATTAACTAGAAAAAAACCCCAAGAAAATAATCTGACAAGTAATTTCTGCTATAAATCTGCTCCTTGGCTATTTCACACCATTGCCTCAGCAGATCCATAACATAATATGATGTTGATCAGGACAGTGATGACTGACATCTCATAAGCCCGCAATTTGCATTTAGTAGTCATTGCATTTTTATGTAGTGGTGTACAGTTCTTTCCCCCCCAGAATCATATTCTATAACATTCATCTTCATCTGCTGACTACTCCTTTCCTCCTCCATGTTTATTTTAGAAGATGACAGTCTTAAAAGAATAAAGGTCTTTTGTCTTCTAGGTACTAAATCCCTGATAAACTTGCATGAAGGTTTTAGTCTCATTTCTTTTTTCTGCTGTGAAAATACATGAACCGATAATTTACATAGGTTTAATATGAACACTTCTTTACTAATGGAAAACCAAACCTTATTTTTTTGTTCAGTTTGTTTTTTCCAGAAAAATATTTATCTGGTTCCTGTTTCATAATCCACTTCTGAAAGGTCAAAGATTACAGCTAAGCACTCCTCCTGTGCCCTCAAACCAAGCATAGCAGACAACCTCTGTTTTCTTGGTTTCCTGCTACTCAGTTTTTGTCAGACACTGATTACGAATAACACCCTGTGCAGTTATCTCTAATATGGTATGTTTCTAACTTGAATGTCATAAGCAGTGAGTCACCATGAGTAAGAGGAATAAGATCTCCTTTTAAAATAGGTTCACAGTAATCCTTTTCTTAAATGTCATAGCTAGCAACTCATTCTTTTGCATGACATGCAACTTTGAAGTAAAACCCACTTGTGAATGTACAGTGACTTGTTATTTCCATGATGAGGAAAGGAGTGGATTACTTTTTCCGTAGGTCTTTATTTTTTTACATTTTGGAGCTCAGATCTGTTTGCAACACAGACTTAAATTCAGGAGTATCAGTGTAACTACACTACCATTTCTTTCACACATTTCTCTTTTTTTTTGCATTCACATTTTTTTGCATTGATAGGTGGAGAGGAAATAAGTCAGACTATTGAAAACTGGAAAGCTTTAAAATAAAATAACGAGCAAAGAATTTTCCAGTAGGTGGGGCAATAAAAATGAAAGGCGGGTCCCCAAGAGTCACAAACATGGAAGATTATAGCAGAGGAAACAGTCAAGATTGGATAAGCTGGCTGAACAGAGAGAAACAATATCACAGACATAGGATAAATGGTTCCACAAAGGAGAATGGAAAGGGAATTTTAAAATGGTGATAAAGACCCCATTATCTAAGCTTCTTTAACTGACTGATGTTACGACGGATGTCAAATAGAAAAACAAGGAATCCAGTGGAACCACTAACATTTAAATAAGTGTTTTGAGGAATAGGCTCAGAGACAGCGAAATTCACTAAGAGTGGTAGAGTTTGGGCAGGATCTGAATCTATTTTCAGGAATGGTGGTATTACTATAGAGTCTAATAACTGCTATGAATTTGTCTGTGCTCATGAAAACCCTGTAGACCTGTGACAGATGGATTCTGGCATCCAAGCCCAGGTCAAACTACGAGCTCAGAGATGCTGTTAGTTTCTGTGTTTGATACTCAGGGATGAACAAAGCATCCCAGCAGAACCAACGCAGCTCTGGGGCACAACTGTGCTCCCTGGCAAGGGTCCCTCTCTGCTGCAACAGTTACGCCTCTTGCCTGGAAAGTCTTACGCAACTTGTGAACTTTATGTTCTTTATCTTGGAAACACACATATTTAAAACATAAAAGGGTCTGAAATCTTCGTCTGCCATTTTCACCACATGAGTATGCTGGATGGGCAAACAGTTTTTTGCTCCCTGTTGTACTAAACTATATACACAAATGTATTAAATGGATGTGGATCCAGGACTGAGAAAATCCTTCAGTCTAATCTCACCTACAGAAAAGCTTTATCTTTTTTTTTGCTTAAATACCTCTTTGAAAAAGATTGCTTCAACGGATAAACATTTTTTCCATTTTTCAGACAATTTCAAGAAATTTTCTGTGAAAACTTAAACTTGCAAGATGAAATTGTTCAAGGAAATGCAGATCTTTTGACCAACCTTAGGCCTCCTCTACTAACAACAGACCATTACAGATCATAAAGTGGTTGGTTTGTTTTTTTAAAAATTGTTTTAAATCCTCAGGATGCAAAGTCCATATTTAGGTCTCAGAAATAAGTCTCATTTCCAAGACTTGAAGTACCTCTGACCATTTCAAAGTCCAGTTTAACAGCTAGAGTGCTAAATGTGGACATAGGAGTATAACTTCTGTTGGAGTACGGTTAAAGGGTACAAGGGAAATTGCTTCGCCTTGTTTCTTTGCAGCTGCCTCTCACTTCTTTCAATCAATAACTTCTCTTGAGACAATTAGAACCTTATTTTGAGGAATCAGTATGCTTTTCTTGAAAGGTTGATCCATTTTTGAAGATGTGCATACCTAAAAATTTTACAAAATCTTACAAGTAACAGATTTAGTACATAATCTATGAAAGTATCAATTATATAATTTTAAAGGCATCTCCACCTGCAGACAAAAATTTTCTAATCAAGCTGTGCTACGCAATCAGCACAAGTTTCAATCAGTGTTCCCTTTAATATAGGGATTTTGGTACCTCCTTATTCCATTATCTTTATCTCCTTAGTTTTTTTTGATAATTAACACAGGAATAATTATTAGTTTTCAAAGAGGCTTTGTTGGTAATTAACACAGGAATAATTATTAGTTTTCGAAGAGGCTTTGTCTCCTCTTCTTCTAACATATTTATTTTAAAAGCAATTCCTGTTCAAGAGAGAGAAACTTGTACTTCTTAGGACTTGAGGGTTCTCTATTTTAAGCACTAGGTATTTCTAAGATTCACATAAAAAAGATTTTTCCACATATGCAATATAGGTCAAATGAAAACAGATATTTTGCTGATGCTGTGCAACTACCAAGTTTTCAGAGGAAGAGTTAAAAAAGGCTGAATCACTTTTAAAAGTTTATAAAAAAAGATGAAAATAATTCTGTCCTGTAAAATTTAAAAACATTTCTAAGAACAAATATGTTTTTAACTCAAAACAAAGCACTTTAATTAGGTGATGTTCCAGAATGAAAGCAAAGTAACGCACAGTATTTGTCTCAACACCATGGATTTTTCATTATTTTCTAAAAGCAGGTAAGATTTTAAGCACTTATCCTGAACATTGTCTTACAATAAATATGTGTGCCTGGCCATTGACAGGAGAATACGCAATCCATTCCACATAAATATGCACAGAGAGAGATGTCATTGTTATGAAGACATAGAGATCTGGTCTAATCTGGCTAAAAATGTTATTCTCTCAATAATAATAATAATAACAACAGCAACAATAATAATAATACTGCAAAAGCTGAGTATGAACATTGCTATAACATTTTCCTCTCCTTGGAGATTTACATGAGTTTAGACGAGAGGCATGGGCTGATCTCTTCTCTGTGATGACCAGTGACAGGACCCGAGGGAATGATCTGAAGTTGTGTCAGGGGAGGTTGGATATTAGAAAAAGGTTCTTCACCCAGAGGGTGGTTGGGAACTGGAAGAGGTTCCCCAGGGAAGTGGTCACAGCACGGAGCCTGACAGAGTTCAAGAAGTGTTTGGATGATACTCTCAGGCCTGTGGTGTGATTCTTGGGGATGGTCCTGTGCAGGGCTAAGGACTGAACTTGATGATCCTTTGAGTCCCTTCCAACTCAGCATAATCTGTGGTTATGCAATTCTGTGACTGTAAACCAGGATGGTGAAAGGGCTGTAGATGGGAGACAATAGGCTGTGATGGCTGGTTCATTTGCACACAGCTTTGATTACAGGTCTGCAGCTATAACCTCTCTAACTGACAGGACATTTATTATGCAGTTGGTGAGCATTGTAGTCACGACCACATTCTCTTCCTCCTTCTTTGTACATCTCAAGTACATTTGTCTAAATCCAGATCATAACAGTGTGTTCAGACAGGAACTTGTCTACCGGAAGAGGAACAACTGACAAGTAAGTGATGAGCTGATCGCTTCAAGAACTTCAGTGATAATTAGATAAGTGACTTTCACAGAATCATAGAATATGCTGAGTTGGAAGGGAACCATCAGGATTGTTTAGTCCAACTCCTGGCCTGGCAGAGGACACTTCAGCAACCACATCATGACTATGGTGGAGGCAGTTCCAGAAAACAGGTTAACTGGCACCACTGGGAGTAATGATTTTCCCATTATTTATAAAACTGACCTACTTTTCTCTTTCAGTTCTGTTTTACAACACTCATCACACCAGTTGCCCCCTTTCAGTCATGCCCAAAGACCACTGAAGAGCCAGTTGAAGTGCTGTACTGGGTTAGGCTAGTGGTCCACCCAGAATTGTATGCTGTCTTAAAAAGTAGTGATATGGGGTGTTTAAGATGGGATAACAAGGCTGACCACTTCATGCAATTCTTTGAACTTGTGCTTCTCTAGCATTCCTGATTGATGAATTTGAAATATTAGAGGGAACATCCTTCCCAGTAATTTTGGAATCTTTTTATGGATCTCTTTTCCTCTAATGAATTTGTTGGACATCCTTCTACTGTCTGTGTCCACAACCTCCTTTGACAATAGGCTCCAAAATTTCCCAACCTGCTGAGAAAATAATCCCTTTTACTCTTTTAAACCAACTGTACACTAGTTTCATGAAGTGCACTTACCCAGAACAACCAGCTGAATAATAGTTCCCTGTTTAACTTATAGTAAATTAATTACTTTGTGAACCCAAATCATATTCCCCTTCAAGCTTTTTTCCTCTATACTGGAGATTGCTGGCTTTTCAAAGTCTTCCCTCTATGGGTCTCATCTTAGCCCTTCTTTTGTTGCCCTTCTGTCTAATACCTTCAACTACAACACACTTTTTCTTGAGTTATAAATATCAGAAACAAGCACAGAACTGACACTTACGGATGTCTTTTTGGTGACTTTGTTTCTGAAAGGTTTGGATTTGAGCTGCAGATATCAGTGACTGCAGAAGACCTGCTACTTCCCCATCTGGTGCTCAGCAGTAGGACAAACAGGTTGGTGCACAGCAAATCTGAATCTTCAGCACCTCATCTAAAAAAACTCCTCCAGAGCAATTACAAAGTTTCAGTTGGTAAGGCCTGCATGGCCATGAACAAGTTTTTCCCATTATTTATAAGAAAATAATTTGATTAATTTTTTTCTCCCTCTGTAGGTTTAAAGACTATACAGTAACTCAGTCAGACAATTAAATATCTTAAAAAGTATTTTAAGGCATTGAAGCAACTTGACTCGTTGTTGCACTAGCACAATTAAGTCCAGTTCCAGTTGTTTCAAACCTTAAACAAATGTAAAACACATTTAGAGCTGGGAAGTCTGTACTATCAATGAGCTCTGCAGATATTATAGCTAAATGTTTCTATTAGTTTAGTGTTTTAATGTAGTCATTCAATAGGCAAATCTACACACAGTATTTCCCTTTAGGAAGCTAACAAATTGTGTTTCCAATTCAAATTAAAAGATTGTCAGCCTGTGCAGTGCTGATTCCTACCACCTCCGTAGAGACTGTGTGTGCTTTATCTTTGTGTGATTTATTACATGACACCGAGCAACAGCTGACACTGAGACCCCAGTGCCACAAACCATTCCTCAGGGTCACATCTCTACATTCATGCAGACATTCAGAGAGTAAAACTGTTCCTTCAAAATGAAGTTTTTGTAGTTGGTTCAAGTCAACCCAAAAGTCAGATGGGACCTTGTAATCCACTACTGAGATCTTCAGGGAGCAAGAAATTTGAAATTAATTACTTCTATCTAGTATGTTTCACCTTCTCTCAAAATCTGGGACTCCAGTTCATCCCTGGTTTGTACCCTCTCAAAGTAGTAAAGATTCAGTTTCGTCTCTAATCTCCTTTACTCAGGCACTAATGCTCATCTATTGTCTCTCTACAGAAAGACTATTAAAGCTCTTCTGTTTAAACAGACTTACTCCAAAGCAGCATCCTGGTCTGAGCATCTCTCAACTTCATTTCTCAGTAAGAAACCTGTAAACTGCAACTTCTGAAGAGGAAGAAAATATTATCTTAATCCAGAACTAAGATAAAATATGCTGATTAACCCACATAAAATCCTGCTGGAGATAAGACAGCTGTAGTATCAGTCATGTCAGCTAGTCAAGAAAAAGTTTATAATATGAAACTAAGTGCGGTTTCTTAAGGTGGCTTAAAAAAGTAGGCTTACTGAGGAAAGTAAAATTTTAATTTGCTCATTAAAGAGAACTGGTGAAAAAGTCAGTTAAATAAATGTCAGATGATTCTGTTACATAGAATATGAAAATGTATTTGTTCACAGTTCTGCACTGTAGAAAAGTTACATTTGTAAGGAAAACCCTGAATTTTTCATATCCTAGTTTTATTAACATAGTAAGTAGGAATGCAGTCTCCAGATGCAATGAAGACTTAAACTAAGGTGGCTTTTAATTTTTTTTATTTTATTTTTTAATTTCCATACTTTTTCATTTTGACAGCAGAATCTTCCCATACACAGTAATAAACAACAAACAGAATCAGGAAAATTGCAAATCATTAAAGCTGATGCTAAAATTTTCTTCAAATTAGAATCTTACTAATTGAAGGAAAGAGAAGTATTTTGCTACAGTATGCTTGAGGTAAAAGAATTCACTTTAATCCCTAGTGAGTTTTGAAAGTTACTTGATTTCCTTGCTTCTGCTCTGTCTGAATCCTGCCCTGTCTAAGGTGGAGACAGAAGCCTGGAAGTTCAATTGCCTGTCACTGAGCATGGCCACAGCCTGTCTCTAAGGGCTTTCTAATCTCCTGCCCTGTACTAGCCAGCGAACTGTTAAAGCTGAAGATGCTAGATCCACCTGTACTTCATTCCCTAGAGCAGCCTGTAGGGAAAGTGTAAGACACAGGTGCTTAATTTACTTTTATGAATGCAACAAAGTCAAATGTGAGGAGATCTGAGTGTTTAGAATTAAATTTCTCTACGAAACATCACAAAGAAAAGATAGTCATTCCAGGTGATACTCTTTATTTACTTGATGCATTCAGACAATGTGAATCCTCTTTCCACTACCTGGTGAATTGGCTGACATAAACAGTGCTTAGAATAGCTCTCAGAGAACATTAGAGAACAGGATCTTTCTTTTATGTTATTTATTATCTATGTTGGCTGATCTCCAATATTTTCATCATCTTCATAGCAATTGGGTTTCCTTCCAGTGTCTCTCACCATCCTTGGGGACTCTTAAACATTTATGTCTGCACTCAACAGGAGAAACTGAAGATATTGTACGTGACTTCAAGCTAAATCCTGGAGTAATGTATTAGTACGGAAATCATGACATTCTGGCATATCTGCCAATTTTATTTGCAAGGAGAACTATGGAAAACTTGTAGCACTCAAGAGACAGACTTGTACAGTAACACAATAAAGTGCAAAGCAAGTATTTGACAAATCATATAATTGTTTGCACTTCTGGCTTCTGTAGATTGTTGTTGGCATATCAGCATTTGGACCCTTGAATTAAAGGGTAGACTGGTAGTCTTATCTCAAAGATCCCACATTAATTTTCCCTCCACTGTTTCAAAATTTCAAAGGAGAAATGATAAAGGAAAATCAGAATTATCAGAGAAACCTGATTTTCAGATCGTAGATATTCAACACTTTTTTGAGATTATCAGACTGTTTTGAGGGCAAGGATTTGGATTATCCGTTAGTCATGTTTCTAAAAATATTTGGCATCACATATTATCTTTTCCATAAGCAGCTCTGTAAAAGGCAGATCACCATTTACTTTTTTTTAAGAAATAGCTTTAAAAATAGGTGGTTAACTTGGAGGTGTTAGCAGACTATTAAGAAATATAATATGGGATTTATCACTAGTGAAACATGATTATTACCCAACTAAGATGCATTATTCACCACACTTATTCATTTATAAAACAAAATTTACTCATCACAGCTGAAATCCAGTTTGCAATTTCTTGTGTTACACAATTGAATTTAGTGTTCCATGAAAATACTAAGTGACAAAAATCTGACATTGTCTTTCAGTCAAACTTTTTACAACAAACCCTATAGTGTTACTGATTCCCTTTGACCATTTAATGATGCTAGCTATTGCAAACAAAGAATTTGAAAATACAGTGTATTTTTAGCTGATAATGAAGAGTCTAAAAGCCCCACAGTAATTATTCAATTAATTCAAAATATTAAACTTTATTGCAAATTAATGTTAAGCAACTAAACAAAGAGTATTTTACTTTGTACTTTGGCTACCCTCCATGCTCTAATGAGCAAAATCCTGTTCTGCTCACAGACTGCCCTGACTTCAGACAAGTCCTGAACAACTCGAGAACTATGGGATCACAGACATCTACCCCTTTTATTCTCCCATAGTGAATCATAACTGTCATCAATTATTTTAGCCCTAATGCGCTGCATTCAGTGGAAATCATCCTATTAACTTTAGTGGGATCACATTATGAGTTTGAAGTTAAAGAAAAAAAGTTCCATAATTTCTTTGACAAGCCATCATATAATAAAAAAAGAATTATTTAAATTCTATTTCTATACAAAACAGGAAATAAAGGAGATTGACCATAATTTGATTTTTTTTCTATGTTTGGTGAAATTATTGTCACAGAAAAGGCATAATTTTTCCTTATAATTGATCAGCAACTTATCAAGGATGTTCTGCTCTAGCTCTTATCTGGAGTCTAAATAATATTTTAAAAGGAGTTTAAGTGTTTCAGGAATACAAGTGCCATGAGAAGTAAATAACTACTTCTAAATCTGTGCTTATTCAATGTATTTATTGTATCAAAAAAATAATACTGTGCACTAAAAAAATAACTTGCACTTCTGTGATCAGTGTAAGGGGGGGGAATTTAACATTTCAGGATCGGATAACTTTCACATAGTATTTTAAATCTCAATATGCGGCTGATTATGGATGAAACAAAATGGTTTCAAATAGGCTAGACTTTCAGGTAATCAATTTACATGTTTCACAGAAAGTACTTTTGCAGAGTTCTCTGAAGTGTCTTCTAATTTGCCCTTTAACACATTTGCTTTATGAAGTTTATTTAAAGACAACCATGAAGAAGTTGAATGAACATTCAATGAATATTGTTATTACCTTGTCTTTAGCCGAACTTCTTTAAAATTTATTTTCTCAGATTTTGTACTATTTTCTTGTCTCCCACTTCTTCCCCTCCACTCTCATAAGACTGAATCACTTGAATTTTTTACAAAAACTGTCAGTTCATATTTTTTGACTGCTTGGGAAAGGCAGTGCCTTGAAAAATGTATATAGGTGTTTTATTTCATTATTTTAATTTTAAATAAGGTTTCTGATTCACGGTCATAGGTTTAGTAGGATTATTATTCAAGTCCTTGTTTCTATTACCTGTCAACAAAACTTAATTTGTTGTGAGACTAGTGTCCTCCAGTACCAATTCTTGAGAATAGTTCTGAAGATTATGTTGGTAGTTTTCCGGTCATACTTACTCCACTTGCATAGCTCACCTTTTTCCTTAAATGAATGTGTGTAAATATTTACCTAAAATTATATTCCATTTCCAGAAAATAATTTAAGAATGCTTGTCTCAAAACAGCGCCTGTATTTAGACAAGAGAAAAGCTCAAATAAGATGCTTGTCTATTCCAAGTTTACCCTTAATCCTCATTGTAGAAGCAAGGTTCTAGTTTTCCACAGACTTGTAGCACTACAGAAACAACACAAATTAATACAATAAACTGTTTGTATTTTATGATAAGATATAGACCTTGTCCTGAAGGTTTGTTTTGGAATGAAAATATTTTGCAGTACTGATAACTCATTATGAGCCATTTTGTTATTCTCCTTCATCTGAACACAGTTGTAGCAATCTATTTAGACTTACTATAGAACCTAATTAACTCTCAGCTTCCTTGGAATAAGAAACTTGTGCTCACACTTGTATCAGTTGCACCAGCAAAATGTAGGAAACTAGAAGTTTTCCTGCTTTTAGCCTATGAACAACCTTTTTACAAGCCAATCAACATCGGAGAAAGGGAGAAAATTAGTAAGATTATTTTCAGATCTGGTAATCCTGTGATCTATACTAGTGCTGTGCTCAACACAGAAAATCAAGAGCACAATGTGAATATACTATTTTCCTTGTGCATAAAATATATTTCTTCTCCTCTAATGTCCATTAAACCTAGATGGTGAAGAGTAAACATTTTTCTTTATAGTGGAAATTCTTTTCTGGGTAGGCATGCTTTCTAAAATGATTTAAGTACTCTTATCAAATATAAATGCACAAAGTCTCCAGAAACTTTGTGATGGTTGGAAGTAATTTCCACGAAAAAATACTGCTGTGAATACTTAACTTTCAAAACAACAACAACAACAACAAAACCTCAGAGAAAGTTTTGTGGTTTCTTGAAGACCAAAGAACTGAAATGTATATGATACACATTTTCTTTTCTTGGCATTCAGCTGTAATATGGTATGAACTCAACATGTTTTTGTAGCATGACATATTAGAAAAAGATTTCTAACTTGTTATTTTCTATGCAGACTGAAAAGCTGCTCAAAAAGGATTTGCTCTGATTTCTCTCCAATTAAAATAGAATGCAAATAGCTGAAAGTTCTTAAACAATGTAAACAGCAACAGTAAGGGTACTATTAAAAAGTTTCTGGCTGTAATTTTAGCTTTTAAAACTCTGTTTTTAATTTATCTTTTCATACCACGGGCAAAAAAAGGGAAAGTTTCTGTCTTTATAAGGACAAATGAACAACAATGTGAAGGAAATATGAAAAAGATATATTTTCATATATTTTGACATATTTTTAGCTTAATTCCTTACTTCAAGACAACTGCTGCCTAATATTTCACCATCTCAGTCCTCCCTCTCTCAATTATTTCATGTAATTACTTTCTTACATTAAACCCTAACAAGCAATGAAGCTTTTTGTAAGTTGAATAACAGTGTAAATATCCACATGATGCTCTCCAGATCTCCCTTGGAGAAAGAGGTAAACCCATTCTTATCCTGCTAACAGCACCCAGGAAGTGAAATCCATGTCCCACCTGTAGGATGCCAATGACACATAATGAAGTCTGTTATGATTATTTGCCATCTTTTCAGTTCCTGCCATCGTACTTACTATCGTTTGAAAAGATGATCAAAAATTTTCACTTTGTAAACTTCCAGTTTCTCAGCTGACCTAGGTTAAGAAAGAGATTTTGTGAATAGAGCAATGGAAAGTGAGCATGCATGTTTATGCACTGACTTAATATAAATAAATTAATTCTTTATGTTCTCAAGTTTATACAAGAGGTTGTCCTGGTGTTTAGAACTTACCATATAGCGGAAAGGTTCTTCTTGAATTTAGAGTTTTCACATTTCTTAATTCTTCTGTAAAAAAAAAAAAAATTCCCTAGTTTGTAGTTTTTCAGAAGTACTGTTAACTCTGTGTCTTGAAGTCTCAAACCTTAAAGCTGTTCAGGTCAGTTTTGAGGAGTAAGGAAAACTGAGATTGCTAGTTGGACAAAAAAATCAGTTATAAGCAGTTTTACTCTAACTTTTTATAGAGACCTTCAAAAATGTTACAAATTATGAGATAGAAATTGATTCTTTTATTTTGATAGCTGCAGGTTTCCTCATGTAATTTCTGTAACTAAAGGAACAAGAAGTTTTAAAAATTTTTAAATATATTTTACAATTAGCAATTTAGACCATAGAGACATCCAGAAATAACATAGGTTTACCAACAGCAACAGGGTTGTTAAGAAATTTTTGTTGTTGTATAGCTGTTAAATTTTTTTCTATCTGGAGTAATAGTGTTAATGATGACTTAAAATCTGTGCAGCAGGAAAGAATAAACTTCCCTATCACAGTTGAAAATGCTTCTTTCAGCATCAACCTGTGTGCCTGAGTTGTTGTAGGAAAAGATAATATTTATTGCTGGAGTTCTTTGTTAAATATAATGGGCAAAAATTTTCTGGGGTTGCCTGTGGAGATCTGATTGGCACCAGAGAGACCCCCTTTCAGCAAGAGAGGGAATTCAGCCCTTAATTGCTAAATATTTCATGGCTGCTTCTTTTCAGTCACCTGGTGTTTACAGACATAGCAAAATGAGACATAAATCTGTTTGTGAAAGAATTTTTCCAGTCCTTTTATGCTATGTTTAAATTGTGTCTATTGTGTACCGTGAAGGAGATTTCAGATTCAAATAAATATGCTTATGGTTGATACTATTATTTTTCATGTACAGTTTTTAAAATATTGTTCTAGTTACTGACATTTTGAGCAGTAATATGTAGTTATTTCTAAGTCTTTTTCCATAATAACTTAATGAAAAGGAAGAAGTTTTCAAGTTCAGTGTGATCAGAGGAATAAAATTTAAAAAATAAAGTTACATTTCTGATATTTTATACTCCCATCTTTTGGATGCATGTGAGTATAGTTGGACATTTCATTGTTATGCTGACAGTGTTCAAAGAAAATTTCAACCTTTTTTCTGCAGATAAGGATGTTTAGGCAAGCTGTGCCAACAGTATAGGAAACAGAGTTTTAAAAAACATCAAAGAACTTGGTCTCACATCATCCACACTGATGAGGTCACCTGTCAGCTCAGTAATGCATGCCACTTAGGTGGCACATGATTGACAATAATACCATTCAATGCTTGAAGATATTTTAACTGATGATAGGTAAAGTTAAAACTAAGGGTTTCTTTTAATAGTCATTCCACTTTGTGATCCCTGGTTTTTACTGAATTCCAGGTTATCTGGTCTTGAAAATAAGTTCCTTGCAGCAGAGATACAAACTTTTCATCATGCTTCAAGAAAACCTAATGCCACGTTGCATTCTTCCTTCCATGTTCTGGACTGTAATCCCACTTATTGACCATGTGCACCTATTTTGTAAATTTAGTATTTTGTTTAAATCCCAGAGAGATTACTCATGTTATTCAACCATAAATCTTTCTAAGACTGGGCCTAAGGCTATGTAGTCCCAAGGCAGGAAAAGTTTTTAGCTTTTCTTCTAAAAGGCAAAGCTCACTGTCAGACATAACAAATAAACAATACAGTGGAAATATCACTATCTGAATCACAAGCCTATTTTTACAAAAGTATCATGTTCCCTAGTGGTTGAAACTTTTTTCTAGGCTAGATTAATCTTGAGTTCATATTTCAACATTACATATCATAGCATAGCCAAATACAATGTAATTCATCCAGGAATTAGGAATCGGTGGATTCCTATTTACAATTAAAAACAGCATAGTTGTTTGTTTTTTTTTTTGGTTGTTGTTGTTGGGTTTTTTTTAAGAAAAGAATTAAGATTTTCCCATTTTTTTCCCATGAACATAATAAATACAGCGCTAGAATGGAAAATCACTACTTAATGTCAAATATTGCCTTTCATTTTTATGAGGTCTGTGATATGCTTTGACCTTCTAATTTTACATTGATAAGACTCCACTGTTTTCAGTTGCATACAGTACCTGGAGTTAATTACTATGCACATTCTTGACTCATGTTTACATGCACAGGTTACTTCTACAGTAACACTTTAGATTAGCCTAGCAGTGACACTCTTTCCAGATAAGTGAGAACTGCAAAACCCTGTAGATTTCAGAGTCTCATTTAAGGGTTTCTCTTCCTGAACCATAAGAAATTCTGTCTGGAGGCAGAATTATAGTATCCTTTACTGTTGAAGAAGGTTGTTTTTCTCCTACAAGGCAGCACCTGCTACACAACTGTCACCAACAGATTTTTGTCAAATCTATTCTGAGAGACTAGTAACTTGTCACTAGTGGGGTTCCACAGGGCTCCATCTTAGTCCCTGTGCTCTTCAACGTTTTCATGATACTAAGCAAGTTTGCAGATGACGTAAAACTGGGAGGAACTGTTGACTCCCTCAAAGACAGGGAGGCCCTGCAGAAAGACCTTGACAAATTAGAGGGCTGGGCAATCACCAGCCGTATGAAGTTCAGCAGGGTAAAGTGTTGGATTCTGCACTCGGGATGGGGCAACCCTGGGTGTCTGTACAGACTGTGGAATGAGATGCTGGAAAGCAGTGTCGTGGAAAGGGACTTGGGGGCCCTGGCCAATGTCAAGCTGAATATGAGTCAGCAGTGCCCTGGAAGCCAGAAGGGCCAACCATGTCCTGGGGGCCATCAGGCAAAGCGTCACCAGCCAGTTGAGGGAGGGGATTGTCCTGCTCTGCTCTGCACTGGGGCGGCCTCATCTTGAATATTGTGTGCAGTGAATTGTGAATATTGTGAGCACTTCAATATATGAGGTATTAAGCTGTTAGAGAGCATCCAAAGGAGGGCAACAAAGATGGTGAAGGGCCTTGAGGAGAAACCGTATGAGGAGTGGCTGAGGTCACTTGGTCTGTTCACCCTGGAGGAGACTGAGGGGAAACTCATTGCAGTGTACAGCTTCCTCATGAGGGAAAGAGGAGGAACAGGCACTGATCTCTTTGCGGTGACCAGTCACAGGACCTGGGGGAATGGCCCAAAATTGTGTCAGGGGAAGTTTAGGTTGGATATTAGGAAAAAGTTCCTAACCCAGAGGGTCACTGGGTACTGGAACAGGCTCCCCAGGGAAGTGATTGCAGCACCAAACCTGAAAGAGCTCAAGAAGTGTTTGGATTATACTCTCAGGCCCATGATGTGATTCTTGGGGATTGGTCCTGCGCAGGGCCAGGAGCTGGACTCGATGATCCTTGTTGATCTCTTACAGCTCAGCATATACTATGGTTCTGTGATTCTGTGAAAACTCAAACGGTGGAGACTCTCCTCTACTTCTGGAATATGCTTCACAGTCTTTACGACTAGAGAGTCTTGTTTAATGTCTAATTAAATTCTTTCCTTTGTAATTAAATGGTAGTAAGTAAATTCCACTTTTACTCTCTGTTTTTTTCTCTTTTCTAGTTTTGTCAAACCTTTGAAATTTTTTGCCTAGAACAAGACTTCAGCAGCAAACAATAAGGTACTTCAACAGTACATCATTCAACTCTCTGGAGTCTTAAAATAGCATATAAAATATGTTTTATCTCTCATTCTTTGATATAGCTCATTAGATAGAACAGAAGATATGGGTATGAGGGCTCAACCTGCCAGATTGCCTCATCACAATAACCACTGATTTTCCTTGTTTGTACTTAATTTCTAAACACCTTATTTCCTAAATGTGATATTACTTCAAATTATTCCTACGTAAAATTATTTTGAATTACATTAACTTTTTCATCCTACTCTGGCTACATCTACTAGCTGGACATTCCTCTCAAGTACCCTTTGTTGGTGTTCCTGTTCCCCAGCCACCTGACAATTAACCCCTTGTCACCAGTTATTTAGTCAAGAAGAAAAAGAACATGAAAAAGAAATGGGTTTTGTGCTGTGACTCTGGAACCACAAACCCATGTCTTCAGTAGTGGGATGTAAAAACTGTAGCAAAAAGCTCCAATGTTATGATAATTACAGTTTTGCCAACCCATTCCTCTTCCTGGGAACTGTTATCTAGAGAAGCCCCAATGTGCTGTTTCTTTTCCTATCCTGGGAGCAATTCTGCTCCCAAATCACCTGTCTCTGCTCTCCATCACCTGAACCAAGAGCTGGCAGCCCAGCATGTCTGTCTCACACATCATCCAGTTTTTCAGCTGAAAGTCACCATCCCTGCCCAGGGATGTGGAGACCTGGGTTGTCATGAAACTAAAAATCATTTCAACATTTGAGTATTGTTCAGGTACATACTGTGAATCACTTCTCATGACTGGTCTATGCCTGGTTACATTCCTGATGCACACATTCCTGTAAGTCCTTACCCACTGCCGCCTACCACGTATTCCTCTCTCTCTTCACTCTCCGTGAGCCAGTTTAATGCTTAATTGCTCCTTCTGGGACCTGGTTGCCGTTCATTTTTACCTTGTTTCCTCATGGTACAAGGAATGAAACTAATGGTCAGACCTAGATAATAGCACAGAACATACTGTATACACCACTTGAATGGAAGGGACTGCCCAGTGAACAGAATGCGAGTGAACCGATTCTGTGAGCCCTTTATGCTTTCAGATATGTCCTGCTCCCTTCTTATAGAAGTTACCTCCCATTCCTCCAGATTTTGTTCATTCTGTTTTTAAATATGCTTGTTAATATAATCATGATTATTGTCAAAACAGTAAAACAAATGCAAAATTCAGCTCTATGAAATGTGCAGTGAAGAAAAGACAGGGATAATACACAGCATACTGGAGCCTTCAGAAGAGTGACTTGCTTAGTCAGTAGGATGGAGGCAGCATTACCTAAGACAGCATGCTATTAGCAGTTTGAAAGTTTCCGCACCTTTTGAACCAGTTTGGAGGTAAAAGTTATATCAACTCTCATTTCCGATAGTGTTTTGCTGTGAATATGCAATCAACAACAAAAAAATATAGTTTAAGGATCTAGTGAGACTTAGCAAGCAGAAGGTCTCTTAGCAACAAAACCTCATAACTAATGTAAAGCAGCTGTGGTTATTCTGGAAAATGGCTCAAACTGTTGAAAAACCATTAGGAAGTTGATATATAGAAAATAAAAAGAACCACTCAACTTTAAAAAGATTTCCCAATGTGGAGTGTTATGTTATTTTATAACCAAATCTTAGTCATCCAAAGTTTACATGCCAGAAAATACTATTTATGACCATGTGGCTGGACTTTCTACAAGTAGCTGAAATTCCTAAAATTCCCCCTGAAAAAGAAATTGCCAATGGCTAAGTACATATTCTTCTGTGGTAAAGGTGCGATTGCTATATTTTAGTGAGGCTGATGCCACTTATGGTTTAATTTATTATATACATTTGGAATGGTATCCTAAATAATTGGAATCAATTTCTTTAATCCTGTAACTTTCAATCTCTACTGGAAATAATTAAAGCCACTTGTTTTTGCAGGCTTTGTATATGGCTGATCATCATACGTTAGCTAACAAGCTCTTTAGCTTATTTGACTGCTTCTTTAATTGGAAATATCCAGTAGCTTGGCAAATGACATATTTTAAAAACAGTAACTGGAACAAAAAATCAGAGGTGTCAGGAAAAAAAGGTTTTATTGGTTTACTCTTCAAGCTGGTACTGACTGATGAATTAATTATGATTTTATTACCTATATTTGTTATTGTACTGTGGTCTCAAAATAGCCTAAAACTTCAGGTAGGCAAAAATTAGTCTCAGTAAATATGTCAGCTGGCTTCTACTAAGTCCAAGTCGGCTTAAATACTAGTTTGAATAAAGGCCAAAGGCTGGAAAGATAAAGAATAGTAATTAGAAAATCTTCATTAGACAGAAACAACTACACAAGCTGAACTGGATGGGCTTCAACAGTCTAGGTAAGTGTGGAGCAAGCTACATAACCCATCCATGTGTGCAATGTGAAAAACTGCTCAGTGCAACCTGGGCACATCAGGCTTGCAGGTTTAGAGTCAACCCTTTCCATCATGTCTGACTACACAAGAGGAGACCAGTATTGAGTCCTACTCCCTTTTCTTGGACAGTTCAGCTGCCTACATTAAAAATAAGTGTACTTGGAGATTTGATCACAGCTAAACCTACTCAAAGGATTGTTGGCAACCTCAGTTCATCAAGCCTTATCTGCTTCCTAGCAGAGACAACTAAAGGGATGTTTTTTTGGTAAGATATATGCAATGGTATTAAATGATAGTAATTAGGAAATCACAAATCTAATCACCTTTATAAAAATTAAGTTTTGAGGGAAATAATTGAAAAACAAGCCATGAAATTTAGGACGATCAGATGATTAAAAAGTGGATAAACAGAACTTCCAGCTCTGATATCCATCAAGCAAGAAGCCAAAAGTTTAGCATTACTTATAAAAAAATGCAAAAGTAAACAAGTTTTCACAAATATGTGAATTCTTGAAAACTCAGTGAGTTGGTTTTAGTATTCGCCAACAAACAACATGGAAAGTTCCTTTTTTAGTATCATGCTCATGTCTGTCTTTTTAGATTCTTTGTTTTATGGATACTGACATTAAACTGAGGATGGACAGTTACAAAACAAGTGATAAAACATAGAAAAGACCATATAAAAGATTCCAAAATTGGATGGTTTATGCTGCTTGTAATTGGACTGACTCATGCAGTCTCTTTCATCTGTTATATGAAATAATAAATTCACTAACATTAAAAAAAAAAATCAAAATTACCAGAAAAAAAAAAATCTAGTAAAAATTATGGGGTTATACAGAAATTGTGTGTTATAGTGGCCTTGACTCAAAGTAGAAATGAAATTGACATCACCAGCAAAGCTTTCCTTTTGGCTCTAAGGCAGCTCAGACACTGAAAGAAGTCAAGTAAACAAAAAAGAGAATATTTTTTCGGGAATGCCAATAAAACTCAAGCTATCAGAATTCACCTACTTGATATAAGAGATGTATTCAATTCTGTTTCTTCTTGGAGTTAATCACTGTTATAAAAACTAATTGATTATATAGAGGACAAAATTTTGATGGATTTTTCTACAAATGTAAATTGTATAATTCAATAAATGAAATACAGGGAACGTCATCTGTGATGAGAAGGCAGGGAAGAGGTATAATTTATGTTCAGCTACTCTTCCTGTAAAACTTCATTCCACTGCCCAAAATTACTAACAAGAAAAACCTGATTATTGTTTTTAACCTCAATTTGATTACTGTTCTTAAACTCAGTAATAACTCGGTGTTATTTGATGAGGTTGATAACTTTATGCACAGTAAAATCAGTTGATTATTTTCAGTGACCTGCTATATCTGGCAGTGATTCACGTAAAAAGATAATTTTTTTTTACATTGTTGACAAATTACAAAAGCTATTGTTCAGTAACAAATGACAGTGCAGTAATCTTTCCAACAAAGCTGGTTAGACAAAACCAATCTGTACTATTTTGAAGCTTCCTGAAATATGTACCTTCTCTTATTGCTGTCTTTTCTGGCAGTATTTCTTGCCACCCAATTTCTATTTCTCTCACGTAACTAATACTTTCTTTAAATAATTTAATTTTTCTGCATGTTTCCTCAAAATCTTATTTCGTTCTACCATCCTTTGCTCTTTCTCCTTCAATATCACATGCACAGAATTTCTAGCCTAAAAATCAGACTACCTTGGATTTTACTTGTACCTCGTGCTTGTGTCAGTTTTTATTTTATACTGAGATTCGTCATCCATCTTTTCTCTTACCAATATAAATAATTACCATGAAGCTACAAAAACTGCTGCATGTGTTAAAGCCGAGACAGTATCCACATTTTTTGAAAAGGCAGGCTCTTTGGAACACATTCAGCAAAACAGAGTTCTCAAGAAGACAATCTGCAAGTGCCTTGAAGCCCAATTCTGTGATATACAATACTAAATCTTAGTAACCAGTACTTAAACTGATATCCTTTCACAGACAGGAAACCATCACAGGATGAAACTGTCATAGTTGGCTGCTAATTAGCTAACTTTTGGAGTAGTGTAATTTGAGAGTAATAATAGAATAAGAGGTCTCTTTCAGTACTCCTGAGTGATGTATTGACTTGAAATTGTGCCACTGGCCTTACCACATGCTTTGGAAATGTATTCAGAATTGTCTTGTTGAGAACCAATATTGTGTTTACAACATATTAATGCATTATTTATTAATAGTAAGTGTAAAAGATAGTGTATGAGACGCTCAACCCAACAACCAGAGTCCACATTTGTTCATGAATTCAAACTTCATAGGATTTTTACATGACAATATGATTTATGAGTGAACTTATTTTCTCTGATATAATCCTTCTGTATCTAGTATTTCACATAACTGGAATACTCTGTCTTTAGATGTCTAGTTTAAGAGGCCAGCCTCCCTTATACTCAGTGGACAGAGTTAGGGTCTTCCCAAATTTAACTGTAGGCCGATAAATTAAGCTCATGCTTTGAAGGACTGTCTGGACAAAAACTATGTCCATCTGCAAACAAAAAGGAGGGTCATTAGCCATTGTTAGTTACTGGTATGAATATCCACCTTAATCTTTACTCTGGTCTTGTAATCATATATTATGTAAAATATTTAGAAGATTTAAATTTTATTTGCTTTATATTGATGTGCCTGTAAGAGCATACTACAAGTCTTCCTTTCCTTGGTGGACAGGATCCTTTATTCCTAATACCAGCAAGGCAATACCCGGGTGAAGGATGGACTGAGCCTCCTTAATGTCTAATCTTAACATTTAAACTGATTTCTCAGTTTTGACTGCTCAGAGTGAGACTTTCAAGATGGCTTTTCTTTAACTAAAACTACAAAATACATCATGACAAAGAGTACTTTAAAGAATTTATCCAGTTGACTTTTAGCTCTGTTTTAATATGCTACTGATATGTCTTAATTTGTGAATGGAGAAAATTATGAGACCTATAAATCAAATGGGAGAGAGGGTAAGCAGTCCAAACCGACAATTTGATTAATATGAATTAGTACGAGTCCAGTTTAGTACTTCATTAGTTCATGTCAGCAATGATAAAAGCCAACATTAATGATGATACTGGAACTCTGAACTTTTAAAGTTCTAACTCAAGTGGTGTACATGCTGCAAAACAGCCTTGTTGACCCTCAGGCTCTCTCTGTAGCGCACACTTAGTTGGGATGGAGATCTATAAGTCGAATGACGTTTTCAAAACCTTCATGATATTATCATTCTTAGTTTTTAGTGAAAAAAATTATCAGTTTGGTAAGCTAGTATCAGTTATACATGTTATAATCATATCTCTGGGTCTTTGAAACAGAATGAACTGCCTCAACTACTGCTTCAGGAATTATCAGAAGGACTGACAGAAAAAGTTCAGCTCTTGGACCCAGGTTCTTAGGTCTTGAGAGGGAAAACTCATATCACCACCTCCTGATAGCATCACATTTGGGAGAAACATAAGGAGCAATCCATCGAATAATTACAGCCTAGATTATGAAGTGGTCTATGAGTCTAAGACTAGTACTGTAAAATGGATCTGTTGGCACAGTGAAAATAATTACAGAACAGCACGTAGGAGGTAAGAAGCTTCTTTATTGCTTTCATACATTAGGATACATAGGGTGACAGTTTGAGAATCAAAAAAGACTTGCAAAGAGTTCAAGTCTATACTATTAGTCCAGCAGGATGATAAGAGTATGGGAGACAATGGCAAATTTTGTACATGAGAGAAATACATGTGAGGTTACTATTGCAGGAGTTGGATTTCCATGTTGACAGTGTCAGTATTCATCTTTTTCACCATGACTGTGCTGGGTCTCAATGTTGGAGGGCCATTTAAATGTAGTCATCAGTCAAAGAGACAGCTCATAAAAGATTAAATGAGACAAAAATGAAATGTGTTCCGTAAAAATTGCACTGGAAGGAAGATAAACCTGCCACATTCTTTGCGGGAAGAGAGTTCCCCATACCACAGAAATGTCATAATTTCTTGATTTCCATCTTCTAGAACCCTTCTGCAGACACCCTGTCAATCTACACACAGTTCCACCACTGACACTGATGGTGGCTGATAAGAATAACCAAATGTGAGACTTCATTTCGGAGAGAGACATAGTAATGATGATTTGTCCTTTTTTTCCAGGACCCAGTTCCTGTAACTGGCACTACAGGGAGTGACTACTCGCATCTTTACAGGGTTCTACTGCAGCCACGGGTCCTCTGCAGGGTTACAGGGATGTCACCTGTACATCTGTCCTGGTAAGGGCTGATGCAATACTGTATAAAACATGTATGAGTGTGTACACATATGGTTGTAACTTTAAATTTTTCTAGTATGGAAGCTGAAATCAGCACATTTCCAGGTTTATCTCCAGGTTCTTGTGCCATTACTTTTCAGCAAATGTTAAAATGCTGTGAATAAAGTGAATGTGAACAGCATAATAAACGTTGCAAAAGAAATCTGAGACCGTTGTCATCAAAGATATAAACCCCTGACTTCAGTGGGTTGATCCTTAATTCTCATCTAAGGTAGTAATCCCATGTTCATGGAGAGAACTTCAGCTCAAAAACTGAAGAGCTAAACCTCAGAGTTTATTGTTTACTTTTCTGCTTGCAGGTTTACTTTATGAGGGAGATATTTTCTTTTTTTTTTCAAAACACTTTTTCTAGCTATTGTGCTAACGATTTAAAGTAAATCCACCTTATACAGAGAGTTATTTCAAAGTGCATTATTTTGTTGTTGTAGTTGTTTTTTTAATCAGGACACTGTTACACTTCTTGATATAACAAAAGCAAACTAAAGGTTTTTCTTCCAGGAACCAACTTTACTATGCTTTGAGATATATAAAGGGTTAGCCTTAGGCTTTTATGATGTAGAAGTAAAAATTAATAGCTAAGTGGTATGTTATACTTTGTCTAAAAAAGCTCATTTAATTTTATGGCATGGAGTGTGCATCTGTTTTCTTTTTTTCCAATGATATTTTACAAAGTTTTGCTGCAGAGCTTTCAAAGTCTCTTATATAACACAAAAAGGACTTAAAAGACACGTAAAGAGCTATTGTAGCAAAAGAATAATGAATTTCCTCATGTTCTTCAGTAAGTATCCTATTAAGCATCCTGTATGTTATTGTGAGTTCCTTCATCATACAGGGTGGTCCACTGGCAATGTACAAAAAAAGGATAGCGTACAAAAATTAGATTATTATTTGACCCCACATCATTATATGCCACATAACTAATTAAAGCACACTTTAACAATGTACTCTTAATGTGCCGTCTGTTACTTGCATGACTCACTCATCTTTCACAAAGAATAAGTGATTTGTATTAGATGAGAGTTGCTAAGGATGTTTTTGGGGCTAGCAATTGCTGTCACTGTGATGTTAAATCACAGGCCCAAGCCTGGGATAGAAAGAGACAGGCTTATCTTGAGCCAGGAAAACAGTACCACAGGACTGATAGCTCTGACTTAGGGCCTTGTTTAAAAAGTTATGACTCAGTGCAAGCAGCCAAGGATCCTTAGCCTTCCTCAGTTCACTCCAAAGCAGCCATTAAGAGCCCTAATGTTCAGGTTGCGTGCCTCACTCTGATTATTTTTGGGAAGTTGATCACAGCAAGCCCTTTTTTTTCCTAATAAGCATTCATCTTCATTTACTGGATGAAGGGAGCTCTCAGTGAAAGCTTTATACATGGCGCAGGATAATGGTAATTTCTGCCAAGCTCTGCAACTGTATGTGTGTATGGACTGTGAGCTTCTCTTTTCTTTCTTTGAGTTGTAAAGTAAAAAGCACATATAATAATAGCTCTCCCGGATACAAGTGTAAGAAAATTATACATATGGATAATAATTTGTAAGGGCAAGGAGCTCTTTGGTCTAAATCAAAAATTAATGGTGCTAAAACTCTATCATACAAGTGCATAGAATTATGAGAGTCTTATGCAGCAATGCCAAAGTTTTACAAATTGCAGAATAATAATTTTTTTTCTTTATAGACACTCTTTTCTATATTGCCTCATCCTAACAGAAAGACTTGTTCAGCAGCATGCACTTAGTTTGACAATAATGCAGGGAGAAATTCTAACACTTTGCAGAAGTGATAACTTAGATAACTTGTTTATGCTCAACACAATTATTTAACACTCTAGAAATGCTAGTGCTCCTCGGAAATTGATTATCAGGATGATCATAGTGTTAAACACACAGAAATTGGTGAATCAACAGTAAAACTGTAAATGTTTCCCTAACTCTGCCCCTTGAAAGTATGAGTCACCAAATGGTTCATACGCTTTTAAATAATAGGATATGATATGTCAGAGGAGATAGTATGTTTTGGAGGGAAAAAAATCTGAGGCGTTAGGCAGTGCTATATGCCAACTTAATTGTGAAAATATATTAAAAAATTATATAAAAAAATGAAATGCCAATTGTTACTGGATTACTGCTGAAAGTGAAACTTGAATTGAATTTAATTGAAGTTAATTCAGGTTTTCATCATGTCATTTACTAACAAAAATGTTTTGTGTTCAATAGAAAGTAAGTTCTCTAATTACTTTCTTATGGGCATTAAAAATGTACTAATGTGCAAAGGAATGTCAATAAAATGTAATCTCCCCTTCTCTTATCACCCACCTGCAAACAAACACACTCAGTCAAAAAACTTGAGGAGTCCAAAATGGTAAAAATATGAAAACAGTTGTTTCAACATAGGAGGAGGATCTACCATTTTTAAGGGGAAAAATCTTTGTTTCATCTTCAGAAATTTGTTCTGCTTACATATTCCCCAATCCCCAAATAAATTGTTTTTATTTGTCTGCCTTCTCTTTTCTTCTCCTCCTTTCCCATTTTTCTCAAAATAATAGGCTTAGTGGAGGAAATATAGAAAAGTTCTAATGAAACAGAAAATTACCACTGTTAAAAGTAATTTTTCCTTCCAGGTCAGTTGCATAGTCTATGTATTCTCTTACAAAATAAAAGAGGGAGACAAGAAACTTTCACAAGACATCTAATTATTTGAAGGATATAACTTCCTCTAAGAAAACACCAACCACTCAGTCAATCAACCAACCAACCAACCAAAAACACTTGTGAATTTTGACTTGCTGAATTCCTAGGCCAGTGGTCAGTCTAGTCCTCCTTTTGCCCATGTCCAAAGTCTTCATATTTAGCTGTTCCCTTTGTATTCTATTCTTTTCTATATCTCTGTTATAGTATGGGTTTTTACTTTTATCTGGAGGTCTCCATACTGATGTAATAAACTGGATTAAAGGGGCATTACAGCATAACTTTCCAGAACCTTCGCTCACACTGGGCTCTGGCTGGCTCTGAAAGGTGGTCTCAGACTGACATGAGCCAGGTTCCTTTCAGGTAAAATGAATTCTGGAAGATGCACTAACTTCAAATGGGTAGGCAGAGAAGGAGATCGGCTCTGAGACTCATAAAGTAATAGAAAATCCTGAAATGCACGTATTACTTGTATTAAACCCTCAGTAGCAACTCTTCTACTCTACAGATCTGCTGCAATATTGCTGTGTTACTTGCCAATTTACCCAAATGCAATCTCTTAAATAGGAATGATAACTACTATTTAGGTAGCATCTCCTAAATCTAACTCTGCTTTTGCTCTGTTCACTACTAAAATCTAAAGCTGTCAAACGAAGCAGAGAACAGGACTGGTGTTTAATGTAGTCCTGCAGTTTTCACTGATTTCCCTCCTGCCAGCATTTTTTCCTTGATATAAAAAATTGTGGAATACTCAGCAGGTATGTAATTTGATGACGTTATGTATTCCTTGCTGTGTGATGACTTTCTTAGTATCTTTTATTAGCTATCACACAAGTCCACATTGGCTCACTGCAAAACCAGAGAAAAAAGCTCAACCCATTCCTGGTGCTAGAATATGGGACTGTACCTTGTCCTGTGGTATACTCAATTGCTGTTGGTATTTTTTCATTTAGGCAGATAGATAGATTCTGCTCTCCTGCACTTCCATTTATGTAAGTGCAGGTGATGGCAGAGGTTATGTTTATAGAAAGTAACCATAAGCAAGGAATTCTAAAATAAGTGTGTAGCTTTTCTACTTGCATATCTCTTCATGTGTTTTGTCTCATTCAGTGTTTTTTCCACTACATCTTTCAGAAAGCTACAAGATCAAAAGGCCAAACTGATATGAACTTGTTGGAAAAATACACATAATTTCTGGCCCCAAGCCACAATGTCAACTTCAGCAAAAACTGAGGGGAGGTGAAGAGAGAGAAGAAAGAAAATAGGACTAGAAGAGGTTTTCATTAATTTTAGAAACATTGCTTTCAGAGGAGCCTATGATGGATAATAGGGAAAAAACATATAGCAATAACACTCAGGGAACAGTAACATTTATAGAAGTTATGGGTACTGTGGAAATAGTGATAGAAATGAAACAAAAGCTTCAGGTCCATGTTTAGTATGAAACAATAAGGCAATCATGGCCACTTAACAGTTTCATAAACTGGATACTAAGTAGATGAATTGGAAGGCATGACTTTGGATGATCTAGAGTCAAACTACTTAGCCCACTGATAACAGTATGCAAGTGTCAGACATGCCTGATCCATGTTTGGTACTCTTTATTACATCAGACATCAGTCAGTTCAGACTCATAAATGCCAAGATGTAGCTCAGTAAACTAATATATAATTACCGTGCTGAAATGCAGCCATGGTGAAGTTGAAAGCAAATTCTTGCATGCATTTAGCAGCATCCAGTGCCAACAACTCATGAACTGCTAGCAGTTGAATTAAAGAAGGTTGAAGGAAGAAAGTTTTCTGAGAAACAAAAGATGTGAAATGGAATAATTTGGGATGACACAATGGAAACAGGATTTAAAGGTCAACATACAGTACTGGTCACAACTGAAGAGAATGGGGTGGTGAGATACTGCTGAAAACAGAGGCTAGAATGCAAAACAAAAGCATATATAAGTACAGTCAAGGTCAGTTGGAATCAGGAATCAACCAGCAGTTAGACTGGAGTTTATTATAAAGTGTCTAAGCTGGGCTTAGTGGAAGAAATTTTCCTCAGTGAGAATGACCAGTAAAACTGCACCCCAAAGGTCTGACAGAATGCACTAAGATTAAAAGACATAACTAATTTAGTGGATAAGTTGATGAATATTTGAAACTCTGTAAGAAGATAACCTTGATTCTTGTTAGTTTTTTACTATTTTGGGGAGGCAACAGGTGCAGAGCATTACTAATAAGCAGATTCTAGTGTATGCCAGCTGTAAGCAGCTGTTAGATTACACAGATACGTACTTTTTGCAGTATTACTCAGTGTGACACTGACCAATAGATTCTTCCAGACCCTTCCATTCTCAGTCACTATGGAAAAGCAATCTAATGTGGGTGTTTTAGACTTTAGCTTGCTACCCTTCCTCTTCTTTTCCTGAATTTTCTTCATGCCTGGTTTCTTCCCTTGCTTTCTTGATGGAAGTGTAATTGTTCACATCAACCACATTATGATCTGCTTGCACAAACTTCAAAATGTGGCTGAACTGGTGGCTTCTGGAGCATAGATCACAGAATAACTAAGCTGGCATCAGATGTTGAAAGATCTTACTGCTGAAGTTCACAGATATAAGGTTGTTTAGCAAAATGAGGTTATCTTTCACCCCAACAAAAGAGACATGGGTGGACACACACAGGTTTAAGGGAAATCCCTGGTTTCTTCTGTTTTAACCTATTCTGATAGTGATACAGGGAAGAAATGAGCTACAAAGTGTATATAGCAGATGTTTAATTGCATCTGGGGAAATATTCATTATGGGTATCATTCACACTGTACTTTACCTGTTCCTCTGGTGAACACCTGTGTGTTAGTAGTGCATGTGGTGGTAATGTGAGAAACTCTCACTACCAGCCTTTTAAATTTTACTATTCCCCCTTTTTTAAAATGTGCTAAATTAGATACAGAAACAAAGAAACACACCTAAATAAACAAAGGAACATAAGGAACATGAGCAATACCACGCTGCCAGAAAGAGCAGGTGGAAATGTAAGTTTAAGGGCCATTAAAGCACTGTGAAATTTTTCAGTGTGTCACAATTACAGGAACACCTGGGTCAAATAAATTAGGACTAATCCATTGGGGGTGTTCTTTACAGTCTACTCTGGCCTCAGAATGGCTTGACCCTAACCTATAATTCCGAACCAGAAAAGAACAAATTACAAGGAAAAGCTTACCAGTTCAGGTGGCTGTTGTCAAGGTAATCCATTGATTTCTAATACACTACAAAGAAGACAAGGAAAGAGTAGAGATAAGGAAATGTCCTCATGGGCCTTAAAGAGGAAATTTAATATGTGTATGTGTTTGGCTGGAGTGTGAAGCTTGATAAAGGTCCTCTATCTGATTGCTATTTAATTTCTACCATAATGAAGGCAACACTGATGCAAAACTAAAGACAAGCTTGAGTATGAGAGCTATTTTATGAAAATTGTTAAAAAACTGGATTAAGCTTCTTGATTTCCAAAGTCTGAGAAGACATTCTGTTCAAAGAATATGTTTGTAGCTTTAAGCTAAATTCCATAGGAACATCCACTTTCCTTTGCTCCTTGAAAAGGAAAAGGTATCAGTACATATAAACTATCCCAGAAGGCAGAGAAAATGGAGGAATTTTTATAAACGTATGTCCTATACTAGTCCCATCAGCAGGAACACTGTAACCCCCAAGTTTCTTGACAAGAACCAGCAGGAACACTGTAACCCCCAAGTTTCTTGAAAAGAACTAGCTGACACTTCTATTTTGGGTTCCTTTACCTTCATTTTATCTACCGTGGCAGGGGAGCAGACTTCCCTTAGACCTAAAAGAGAGTCAGAGAAAGGTCAGAAACTGTTTTCCACTCCTCACAATTCTGCTAAAGATACTGTGTTTTCCTCTTTAGAAAAGCAATGATTAATTAAGAGAGCAGACAATCACCTTTGTACATTTTTTTCCCCATGGCAAGGCTTTTTGCCAAAAAATCTGTTGCAGTTGTAATTTTTCAAGGGCAAAAGCTTGATTTAATTAAAGGCTAAACAACCATTAAAATGCAAAAATAAATCTCATGGTGGCTATGTGTATTTACTCTAATATCCTACTGTATTAGATAATAACAGTTTCAAAAACTATAGAATTAATACAATAACTATTATCCTAGCACACAAACACAAATATTAGTCTTCCCAAAATAATAGAACTAGTAAAAGCAAACCACTTGCAAATCTTCTCTGAATTCAGAAAGCAGAAGCATATTGACAGCTAAGTAAGAAATGGTGGTTTTTTTTGCTAAATGGTACACCATGGTCTCAACAAACAAATAGGTGAATGCCTGGAAACATGTTGAGCTTAATTTATAAAGTTCTAATATATCTAAGGAAATTCAAAGAACATAAATTTAACCTTTTTAATAACTATGTCAGCACTTAAAACAAAGGACCTTTTAAAACAAGAGTTTCTCCTTTTTTACAAGGGTTCTCCTCCCCGTTAGATTTAGGCAGCAATATCTCTGCTTTTGAAAACAGATCATCTAAAATTTATTATCCTAATCTACATGGAAGGAGTCCTAATAACACAAACAAACTGAATTGTAGTACTTTGAGGACATTGATGAATTACAGTTGAAATGAAAAAAAAAAAGAGAACACAGTACCCAGTGAAACAGTATTATAATGCTCTTTACTTCAAGGTAAAAAATTGAGCTGTTCTTAGCAGGATGTGATTATTATCTCTTTAGAAAGACCAGAATATGAGTTTTGCTAAAATGTGGGCAAGGTTGTAGGATGACCCATGACTTGAACAGAAGCAGAACCCAAAGTTGAATAATCCTTACTTCAAAACACAGTCCTTTGAAGACCAGTGTTTATGAAGGGATGAACAGTTGAAGATGAGCTTAGAGATCACAAAGTAAATCCATAAAGGGTTTAAATGGTACATCAGAAATTTAAACCCTACATTTATCCAATGTGAATTCTTTCAGAAGTTCATATAATTGCAGGCAGAAATCCACCAGTTTTTACTGGAAATACAAAGAAAGATCAAAGCCGCCTACGTCATATCTCCGGTATCTGTCTTAAGTGGGGTGTTATTATGCTTTCCTTGCCATTCGAAGACAAATTTGTTTTCACTTCTTGAGGATATTTGCCTAGAACATAATTGGCATGGTTTTACATCAGTTTAAATTTTCGTGCCATTTTAGAATTACCAAATTTGGACAAATAACATATTTGCCTATGTTCAACACCTACAACCAATGAATCTGAACTAGAATACAAAGACTTGTAGAATGTGCAAGACTTTACATTAGCTTTATTAGCTTTACTTCAAGGTTAAAATAGAGTATTTTCAAGGCACAGAATTCCCATGTGACCTTTAAGTAGAAAGTCTTGCAACATTAGAAAATGAAACACATAGAAGGACAGGTTTACATAAAATGTTGTTATAATGCCATTGATTCAGCTGTAATTTTGGAATCAGCACAGAAATATTCTGTTCCCAGGGAAGTGGTCACAGCACTAATCCTGTCAAGAAGCATTTGAACATCGATCTCAGATGCAAGGTATGATTCTTGGGGCTTTTGTGTGCAGGGACATGAACTGGACTTTGATGATACTAATAAGTCCCTTCTAACCCAGGATATTGTATGATTCCATGAATTACGGGTATTTTTAGACATCCCTAAGAAAATAACTAGGTTTTGTTACCCCACAAGAAGTCAGCTGAGAATTTTTATGAAATGGGTATATTTAATCTGAAGGAGTTTTCTAGTAAAAATTTGCCTCAAAATATTTCGCATAGTGTTTCAGGAATAAATCCACAAAGATAAATGAATTTGCATAAAATTTAATATAGATAACAGTCTATCTTTAGTATAGTTTCCCTGTTACTGTTGTTTCTGGAAGCTCTCCTAGAAAAATCTAGAAAGAAAAGTAAATTCTGACTAACTTTTCTCAGCGACAGTGATGTTTTCTACAAGGCCCGGTGTTATTAAACAACCTTTTTGTTAAAAACGTGCCTTTGTTTTAGCTGTGAATAGAGACACTAGGCTACCTGTGAGCACTCAGATATATGTCAGTTGTTTCTATTAATTTAGATAGAAACTTAAGCTTCTTGGAAGGCCTTAAAAGATTCAGCCACCTAAAGTTGGAACTGTAGAACAAAAAATCCTAATGTTTTGTTAACAAAGAGCTTTTGGCAACAGCACATCCTTTGATCTCAGTGTTTGCAGCTGGGAGGTTACCACATTGACTGTGGTGGAATGATCAGATAACGGGAAAAAGATTAAGGCAAGAACAGAAAAGGCACTGTAGATTTTTCTATCCAGTGGATTTGATTTGAAAACTATATTGCAAATGTGGAGACCAACTCATTAGCTGCTCTGTCACCTTAGTGAGGCTCTAATGCCCCTGAGCAAACCGTTCTGATCTACATCAGTTGATGGAAGAATCAATCCCTTTTACTTCTGCAAACAGTATATAGGGAGAAGATTCGTATTTTTCTTTATGTTCACCAAGGGTTTAGTTTTGGTGGGGGAAGTGAGGAACTTTTCAGAGGTTTTGACAAGAGCCAGAGTAAATTTCTTTTTCTGAGCAGAATCTTATACCTATTTGTGCTGATAGACCAGGTGAGACACCAAATGAAGCAGACCTCTGCTGGGTTGCTTTGCTACAACAGGTACATAGTGTGGAAATCCAAGAAAATGAAGAAGTCCCATATGAGATGATGGTATAAATTGGAAGTCTCAAGAAATAGGACTGAAATTTAATATCTGAGTCTAAACATTTTTTATCTTTTATTATCTTTTCAGTTATTTTTGAAAAGAAGCCTAATTATGAAATTGTAGGACACAAATTTCAGTAATTATGTGCCTCCCATGTACAACTGGAACACTTCTGATGGATATGATAAAAGACGAAAATGCAGAACACGGGAATCTGGTTTAAGGCCAAAAAGCCAACCTTATTATGGAGACAGAGACGGAGAAGGGCATATGAGGTAGGGTGCTGTTAAGTGGGAGGGACAGGTGGAGGAAACAGGGATTGAAAACCAGTTTCTGAAAGGAGTGAGGAAGAAGGGTGTCAGAGCAGAAGAAATTTGAAGCAAAGATATGTTAAGACAGGAAATTCACATAGGACTTGAAAAAACCCCTGGTAGTAGGAACAAAGCTATGTTAATTTAAAATGAATTGTCACAATGAGAATATAGTTATATTTTGTCACAGTCACAAAAAACCAGACCAAACCAACATGAAAGCACTGGACAGTGGCATAGGAGTTGCCATAGATTTTGGTTGCATTGAAAAACAACTTTTTTTGCCTAACCTATTATGTTTTTTAAGAAAGCCTTTCTAGGGTTATTCTACAGCAAACACCACAGTATTTTCTTTTACTACAATGGCAATGATAGTGCCTGAGAGTAGTCAGGATCGAAGTGTAGCAATTATAGGTTTAAATAATTTGCATTGAAATACAGACTTATGTATTTCCTAGCTGCCAAATCAGGTGGCTGCTGGTAAATTCTGGGAAGCCTGCTATGAAGTCTGTCAAGTTATAACTATTATATTATAAATGCACTGATGGAAGATGATTGTTAACACATTTTTTAATTGGTAATAAAAATGTTGATACTCCCAGAAACTATTGAAATAATGAATATTAATGGAGACTTACAGGTATTTAATGACTGTCTAGAAAAAAAACAAAATTCTGGTAAAGCTTCATGTTATATATGCATATACCTGTGAATTTTTTATTATTTTGACTGTTGAGGTTATTATTTGCAAAAGCTACAGTTTTAGTTTAAACAAGAGTTAAATGTTCTTGCAGCTCTTATAGCCAGATGTTTAGATATGAAGTTATCTACAGGAATAAGTCATTGCAACTTGAAAGGGGTAGTATGAGCAGGATGAAGAGAACTAACGGACCATGTTCGGTCATAAGAAGATTTTATCTCTTCTCCTGCCTCTTTTCCATTCCATCATGGCCATACCTAATCTATATTTCCTAAACTGTGCAGTAGTCTCTTGCGGACAATTGCAGGCACAGAGGAGAAAGTGGAACCATGTCTCCCAAAGGAGTTACACTGTCAGTGCTTCTCAATGAAGAGCTGCAAAACAGAGAGTATTCATATCCATGCTGGCTGTGGCAAGGAAGAGCAGACCTGAAACGCAGACAGGAAGATTCATTCTCAACCACTAGGTAGTCAGTTTGGGGTAGTTAATCACAAAAAGAGATTGTATGGGGAAGTTTGGCTTATGTCAGGTCTGGAGATTCTTTATGTACAAGCCAAACAAACATTTTCAAGGATACCACAGCTAGAGCTGATCATATCCTGGGGCAAGAAATAGACCAGATGACTGCTCAAGTCCCCTTCGTAGTCTATTTTTCAGGGGCTGTAATTGCTCTGGCTCTCCCCTTGTATAGACAGTATCTGTTGTAATGCTGGCTCTAAAGCAATAATATCCAATTTTCCATCACTGAAGAGGCTGATCATTCCTTATTCTAGTCAATGGAAAATGACCAGAAACTACTTTTCTATTTCACCTCTGTACATGAATACCACTAAGAGCAGTAACTCCCAGCAGAATGCCGTGTTTTCTGCCAAGGGATGAGAGTGCATCTCCAAGTATTTTTAGCATCAATGTATTTTCACAGTCTTTTCCCCCCAAACTCAGACAGTAAAAAACCCAATAGCTACAAATAATAATGTTTGTTCTGAAAGGCAGGCAATAAACCTTTAACAAACAATGTCACTGTAACCCTTAAGTAGTAGTTGTACTGCCTAAGGCATCTGATAAAGGATCCTAGTGTTCTCGTTTTATTGTGTCAGGCAGATACATCCATCAAACTCCATAATGGACTAAATTGGAAAATAGGGTAGTGGGAATAAACAGTTCTAAAAAGAGGTGAAACTTTGTGACAAGCAGCCTTAACAGACCAATCTTGATTCTAAACATAGAAGCAATTTTAGGGCTTCTCTGGAGGCAAAGGACAATTATTGCCTAAACAAATAAACTAGTGTCTCAGTACCTCAGGCATTCACTGAAGTTAGTTTGAAACACAGTTTTGAGATGTGACTAGTGAAGTTTCAGAGACATTGTAGCTTGACCCATTAACTTCCATTGAACTGGATGTCCTTTTAGATAGTTACTGAACTGGAATAGAATGAGAAAACTGAAATGTGCTATGATTTTAGTACCAATTCTTGTGCCAACAAAAATAACCAGATCTGAACTAAGATTGAATATATGTCAGGTGCTGAATTTGATTCCACATGAAGACTGCACACTTTGGGTTCTTAACTTCAATAAAAGACTTTAATTTCAGCTTCTATTGGGAGTGTTTATTTTAATCTGTATGGGGTAAAAAAAAAAAAAAAAAAAAAAGGGGACTTATCTGTCTATTTATATTGTACTGTGCTGAATGCCTTCATGTCTTCTAGGATATGGAGTCCAGAGCCTACAGATTCATGCTTGCATTCATCCTTGCATCATATACTAAATGGAGCCAAATGATGACAGAGGAGAAAAAGAGCTTCCCAAGAGTTTTTTCTCCATGGGAAGTGGTTATTCAGACTCTGAGAATAATTTTAAATATCACAAGGATTTATATGTTATAGGAGTGAATACCCTTTCCATGTATGTTCCTGTTGGATTTCTATTGAGTGAGTACACCTATTAAAAAAAAACCAACCTTATTATTTCTATTTTTAGACTCTAAGAAATATCCACCTACATTAGAACTGGAAAAGATCACACCATATTAGAATTACCATGTAACACTATATCTAAGACTGTAAAAAGCAGCCATACTAGATCAAAACAAGAGCCATGTAATGCCATATTCTGCCTCCAACTGTGGCCAAAGCAGACCCTGAAAAGAGTATGAAAATGGCAGGTGTAGATGATGATCACCAAGCTGCTCAGTTCAAAAGATTTAAAACTTATAATAGACGGGAAATCCATGTTTTTTAACACAAAATTTATCCATTTTTCTATATTGTTATAAAAAGTGTGTTTAGGGCACTTTTGATATAATCACCTACATTTAATTTTGCTATAAACACAAAAAGATAAAAACCACCATACACAGGATGCTTTCTAAACACCATTGTTTATGATTGAGAAAAGTTTTCCGTAGAAAAAGTTTAGTTAGATTAGAAAGTGGATTTGAACAGTTTGGACCTATTTCAAAATTAAGTTTTCAAAAGTTGTTTTGACATTTCTTTTCACAGAGTTTGCAAGTGCAAAGGCACTTAGCCACTGTTAAGGGAAAAAAAGTTTGCCTTGTGTACATCACGAATTTTTTAAGTATTTTGAAGCTAAATTAGTCTAGGTCTAATTTTATTCCTAAGGGTTTATTCGTCCCTAACATTACTTACTTGCTTGAAGTATAAAGAACTGTTAAAGGTCTACATGAATAGGTGGCAGCACTGTATTCTTCTCCTCCATGTAGATTGTCTTCCCTTCTATGTGAACAGTATCTAGAACTGTACTACCATCTCGTGAAGTATTGCCACAGCAGGGTAAAAATCTATTACTTTAAAACGGTAGAGCTAAGGAATGTATCAGGAATTCAGGAGTGAGTTTTGGTGTGAATTTTGCTAAAGCATTGCTACATATGATGTGTGCTGATTCTTCTGATCAATGTTGCAATTAATCTGGCATGAAGAAGGTTGATATTTCCACCTAGTTATGATCATTTAAAACTTTCATGCAGCTATGCAGAGTAAGCAGTCTGGGAAACCTTGTGGCAAAACTGTCATCAGTTCTTGACTGATAAAGCATTTAGCATTTGCCAATTACTGGACAAAAACTGGATAACAGTATATAAATCAAGCACAATATTTGGGCCTGAAGATACTCAATGGAATCAATTGAATTATCTTTTTTCTTTTTCAAAAAGTAAAAGGGGAAAATGTCAGCTAGTCTGGTCTTACGTGCAGCAGCTGTCTATATGTATTTCCTAAAATCAAACACCTGAGAACCAAAATATTTTAGTTTAGGTAACCATCCACAATATCTTTAAGGAACTGTGTTTTTGATTTCCCCCCTACATTGCCCCTCTTTGAATTCTTTCCCCCTTTCCTTTCCACTTTCTTGGGGTGAATTCTCCAGCCAATCTACGTTTTCTTCAACACTTCAGCTGGGGACTTTATAACAAAGCAAACTCTTCTTGCTGCTGTTGTTTTGCTCAGCATGCCTGTGCTGCAGAGGAAGATGGGAATAGTAAGATTATAGACTACAGCTGCCTGAGGTATTATGGTAGCATTTCATTACTGAAGTATTTTAATTGTGAGCCAAAATATTTCAGATTTTGTTTACTTTTGAAGTCGAAATTTTCCGCTGTTTAATTTCCCTAAATAGATTTGATGCCGTGCAGTCTGAAAGTGGTCCTGGATATCTCACACTGGACATCCAAAATTAATTAAGATATTTCTCCTTAGTTTCCCCATGTTACTGGTCTTAACAATAGACATAATAGAATATCACCATTAAGAAGAGCTGCAAAAGTAAATTAATGTTAGAGCGTGTGATACTAGAGTTATAATTCTTTGAAAAACTGTAGTCAAAGTAGAAATGTGTTTAAATAAGATTGCCAGACAATCACAGTTTTGAAATTAAACAGAATTTCAGTTGGAATTTATGAAGGTATTCAAATACTAAAATTCTGATTTTGTACTACAGAGATATTAGGCTCTTGTAGCACATTAGGAACATCTCAAATTGAATACAAATACTACTGCTAAAAACATATTGCACCTTTATTCAGGAGTTCTCTTTCCACTAAGCATAAACAAATTTTTCTACGTGCTTCTTGTGCCAGAATGCAGTTGTCCTTCATGTATACGCTACTACAGTATTTGCTAACAATTACTGTGACCTTTAGCAAGCTTATGCCTGGATTTCACTGTTTCAAAGGTAGTGGTGGGGAGGAAGAAGCATTCTTATCATCTAAACTCTTCAGCCTTTTTTAGTGCTGTCAGGTCAGAGTATGAACACACTGCTCTTCCCGAGGACACTCATCTGCCCATGCTGGTGCACTCTCAGGTTTGGATTGCACTGACAATCACGTTGTGTGTTCCTATGAGTTTTTGGACAATGTCAAACCTGCTCATATACACAAGCATCATAACCCAACCAAGTTATCCCTGGAGGCTCAGGAACTTTAAAGTTTGGTGATGACAAACTCTCAGCTTTGTAAATGTCACTGTTTTTCACAGTGGCACATGCTTGTCTGCTACCGTGGCATATTAATGTTAAATATTGTTTTGTCAGAAGTGTCTTTAATGTGCCTGCAAGGGATCTGTACTGTATGTGTTTACTAGCTCCTTGTCAATTGGAGGAGACATTACAGCTCAGTAGGCTTATGCATAAATTCGTATAGGATGTCAGAACAAAATGATTTTTTTATTGGTGAAGGGTCAAACAAGTTTGATTTCTTGCGCTGTTTGTTGTGTCACACTAAACAGTATGAGAAATATGTTAAAAAGCTTACTAGAAGGCAAAGACTATGAGAAATGATTTAAAGCTACATTATCCTGTTTCTAATTCCTTTTCTTTCTTCCTGCGGAAATGTAATTGCGAGAGGCTGGGAGAAGGGATTGGAGCATTGGCTTCTATGTCAGCCTTGAAGAGAGTCATAAAGTCTCTTTTATGGGTTTCTCTCTAGCCTAGTTCTACTTTTCCAAATTAGACGAGACAATAAGACTATCTTAGCTAGCTCTGATTTTACATCTTAATCTGCAAACTCAGAAGAAATAACAGTGCACAACTTCAGGGGATATAAGGAAATATTTTTGAATTTAAACAATATCCCATTGACTTACAGTAAAGGCCCTTTTTACAATTGTCTGCATATTGCTTTAAAGACTTCCTCCCCTCTGCCCCCGTGCCCCCCCCTAGTTTTATGGATTCTGATAATAAATATCCTGGATATCTAATGTCTGTCTCAGTTAAGATGTCTGTTAGATTCTAGATATAGAAGTCAAATATGCAGCTGGAAGATTCAAGCAATAAATTGTGCAGAATTTTTTTTTAATTGAGAACAGCAGACATAGACACTAGAAATATATAATTCTGTGAAGCTGTTGAAGATTTTTTTTTTGATCATACTAATTTGCTAAGGACTGGATCAAACTTTTACATATTTTGAATAATTTTTTACTGTATCATTATGTATTAAACTCCCAAATGTTACAGTATTCTATATCACCTATTCCTTAACATTTCCTGGCATCACTTAATAAAATTCTTGTAGCTCCAGCATGCTGCTGCTGCTGGTGTACCTTGGTCATGACCTGGAAGGACCACCCACTCCTGTAAAAGAGAGGCTAAGTCTGTCTGTATGCTAATTTGATTTTAGACCTCCTTTGAAGAAAAATTACATGTGTCCTTCAGTCTGATTTAGTCTGGGCTGAGCTACTCCTGTGATGCAAGTTTTGGTCTTCAGGAGCCGTTTAGAGCATAAGGCAGAGGGTATTTTGTATGTGTAGGTGAGAAGGGAAACATTTGTTGGTAGTTTTGTTTCTTTTCCACTTGAAAAAACCCCAAATATTTTGTTATATATATTTGAAAAAATGTCCAAGAAAAATAAAAGCATTAATATTAGCAAAATGAATCTTTAGTTAATGAGACATGATTGATCACTATGAAAGGAAAAAAGTAATATCCTATGACATATAAATCTAAATGTATTGGTTAAACATCTAAATAATTTTATTTGCCACCAAAAAAAGCACTTGCAATTAGAAACGAAAGATGCAGTAAGTCAATGAAGAGAAAATAAATTTATTGAAGTGACTTTGCAAATCACAGTTAACTGAGACACAAACAAAGCAGCAAATAAAGGAAATAATGTGGTAATTGGAACCCTCATCCCTTATTGGCATAGATTATGGTTTGCTATCTTTTAGGAGTATTAAATCATTGCATGTGAATGTTGCCAAAAAAACTCTTCATTTCCTTTTAGTGACTTCTTACTGCCCTCAGTTGAAGTTTAATAGAAAAGGAAGGACATGATGTAGTTTTAATGACAGGAAACCCATGGCTTCCAAATGAATAAATTCCATCACTGGCTGCCACAAAGTGTGCTAATTATTTCCTTTGATAAATTAAAAGCCGTAAAAGTCCAAAGTATATAGCATGTGGTTTACAGTTATAGTCTGCCTGTCTGCATTATTGAAAGTTCATATAAACCTCATTATCTTAATTTAATAAACATTATAATTATTTTTTACACCAGTAGGCTATATAGAAAGCACATGTTGAAGACAAACTAGTCTGACACAAGGGTAAATAGCCCACAAACAGAATAAGTAAGGAACATGATGTGTCATATCATGAAAGCTCAGGTTTCACATGAGACTTCCGAATGAGCAAATGCTTTTTTTTTTAGCTTTATAAACAAGAGACTAGTGACTACCTTTATCCTGTAAATGGGTATTTCATTCTGCAAAGTGTGCTTTGATGAATGATACAGTCCTTTGCATTTTAGAACAGTCTGAAAAAACTTGGGAAAAGTCTAAGGGAATGTTAGAGAGGTAAAGGGAGTTTTTATAATAAACATTACAAGCAAAAAAAAAAAGAAAATAAAATCCTACTTTATCTGAAGAAATGAAATATCATCAACAGTGATGTAAAATAATCAGAGTTGGTTTGATGCTGTTTTGTTTTTTGTTATTATTTTTGTTTTTGTCCGAAAAAAAACATAACCAAAGAGAAAATGAGAAACTGAATATCTTTAATGACTGTTGTGTTAATGACATTCAGGCCTACACATGGAATTAGATCTTTACCCTAATCCAAAAAAACCCCACACCAAAACAGATTTCAAAAGAAGCTGAAGAATGAGAAGCAAACCCAGTATTTATAGATTATGGAAGTTCATCTTGGTTTATTATTCTAAAGCATTTTAAATGACAAATACTTTACTTTGAGGTTAGTCAGACAATTCAGTAAAAGAAAGTGCCAAATCTTTTGCTGTGTCCTATCTCATGCACCTGACTCCAGCCGTAAACTGACTCAAATGCACTTTTAAAATTAAAAAAAAAGATTTAGCTGGGCTGTGTGACTAATTTTGTTAAGCGTATTCATTTGGTAGTGAGACTAGGAGTTTCTGGAGACACAAGACAGCAAAACATGCCAGAACAGAGGGCATAGGTTCACACAGCAGATATCTGGAACCAGCAGGAAGATGAACAGAACTAGATCTGGTAGGATCAGGAAAAGGCAAAAGACAGGCAAATCATTCTGCCCTCTTAACTTTGAAATGCATGCTAAAGAAAGAAATCACAGATACTTATTCAAATTACAGGAATTGGAGCATTTGTATTTTTTCCACTGTATCTGATAAGCTGCATTGAAGAGGGGGGTGTGCACAGATATCTGTGTCTTACTGTCAGACAGCTGCAGCTCCCAAATGACTGATCAATGCAACTCATCAAATGGGTAATCCTATAGCTCGTATTGAAGAGCTTTGTGCTGCTTTTTGGAATATGTTGTCCCTGGCACAAATCAAACCCTGTTGACCATCACAAATGTACAACTGGTCTGTCTTGCATGTGCTGTAGAGCAATTTTTCTGCAAATAGACAGAGACTTCTTGCTATGTGTGTCTATGACCAATTCATTTAGCAATTTAGTGTAAAACTAAGAACTTTATGAAGCAAATTCAGACTTGCACATGCTACAGGGATGTGAAGTCAGTGGAATTGTATCTAATTACAATGACGCTGACTTGTTGCTATAGTGATTTGATATTTCAGTTAGAACTTATCACTTCTACAATGATTGACATTGCATCTAGTTTGATTTTGAGAGAAAAAATAGGGTAAGAAACTTTCTGAAACTTTTTAGCTGAAAGGTGGGTTGAGAGGGAACTGGGGGAGGTGTTTTAATATTGTGGCAGAAGTAATTGGTGTTGCAAGAAAATGTAGGACAGTGAATCCTTCCACATTGCAGCATAATGCAGCCCCAGGAGTACTTGCATGTACCTTGCATTCTACTTAATGTATACTTAATTGCAAAAATTTAAATAAAGGAATTAAAAATACCAAATTTATAGTAACACTTGCAAGAATATCACCTTGAAGAAGGGCACAGTCCCTTTACATTTAGATGTCACTACTTGTCTGTAATAATAAAACTATGAAAAAGAGAATAAAGGGCTATCAATAGCACGGTAAGGTCAAATAAATAAAACAAAATAAAATATAGTAAAATGTGACAAGGTTCTACTGTACAAATTTTTATTGTCTAACAATTAAAGGACCTGTCATAGACTTGCTATGTTTGTGATATGAAATTTGAGAGACTTCTAGTAGTACTTTCTTGGTTTTGGTTACCTGCTTGGAAAATGCAAACACATTTTGACCACACAAAGTAATTCTGTTCCTTTGTTCTTCTGCTAGAAGGGAAAAGACACGGTTTCTGTGAAAATCCTTTTGTCTTACCATTTATCAGAGGTTAAAGGTGACCCTAAGAGAACAGAACAGGATTATGATCAAATGGATACTCTGTCACTTACTGGCTTCTCAGTCAAAAGCAAATAGGAGTTACCTCTCTGTGAAAAGTTATTGCAGTTGACTACAAGAAACAGAAGGAGGAGGGGCTGTGGTTTCTTTCTATACCTGCAGGAGGTCAATGTAAGTGACAGTGATGAAATTCTCTCTTTGGTTTTTCTGCACTGTTTACAGCTCATGTAGTACAACACCACAGCATGTGAGAATGAGGTTATGACACAAGATCTCTCTGATGTTCTGGAGTAGTATAAATGCACGTTCAAATGTTTTAATTTTGCCTAGGCACTGGAAGAGTTCTTAGTTTAAAGACTATAAATCAAATGCTCTTCCATACTCTAAACATGTCACTTTCATTCCTTGGAGAGTAGGTTGGGGCTTGTTGGTTTCAGGTTAGGAAGAAGCAGCAATCTTTTGGGGAGTAGTGTCACTACTTCTACTCTATCCTGAGGGTACAGAGCAGAGAGGTGGCAAGACCGGTGTGTGACTATTGCACATTCAAAAGGAGAGATGATTATTTTAAAGTTGGTCTTGATACATTATTACTGCTTGAGAGAACAGCATGGCACACTATTTTCTTATTTCCAGGTGTGATGACCAACATAGGCCTGTGCAAAGCTATAGATATAATTACCATTAGAAAAATGTTAGAGGGCTGCATTTGTTGAAATACGGTGTTTCTTATTATGGCAAATATTTTATCTGCTTTTATCAGATTTCTATTCCCATCTAGTGAGAGAGCAAGCTAAATAGTGTTATGTTATGATATACAATGTTTCCTTAGCCGTGAGGTGGGAAAGCAATAGACTTAAATACCAGTTGGGTTTCTCAAAGCTCTAATTTGAAATCCCATCAGAGTCACTTGTTTACTAGCACTAATAGTTAACTAGTGTGCAGCCTTTAAATTACTGCTTACTACAGAGGTGCTGTTCACACCACTGTGCTTAAGGACCTGTCAGCATTTCCAGTGGAAAACTGTGCTTACAAAGGCTTATAACTTTGTCATGAACATTTGCTCTGAAAACTTGCCAAATGTCATCTCAGGGTAGGAACAGGTTATTTCCTCTACTGGAGACTGCTTGACTTGAGTGGGGAATAAATCAGTTTTCAAATTATTTTGAATGTAAGGAGAGCTGACTGAAATGTTTCCCTATACTCTACTGTATTGAAAATAAGGTAAATGAGGAGGGTTCTGGGACTTTGGGGTAAGGAAGGGGTAATGGAGTGAAAAAAATCAACATGAAAGTTGATTTGCTGTAGACTTGCAGTGAGTTCTGTGGTGGTAAAAATATACATTGACAAATTTCTCTAGCTTTTGCTTTATGTTGAGGTCCTCTATGCTGACCTCTTTAATTCACTTTATTTCACCTAACTACAATCGCACTGAGGTGACCTGGGTTTGATTCTAGCTGTCCACAGATATTTTTATAGCCTGAGACAGGTAATACAGACAAACTTGTGCCTCATTGCCCCATTCAGAAATGGTTTCCCATGGCTACCTACCAAGTCCTATGATCTGGTTAGATGCTGAGGATGTGAGAGTGGCTTCAAGACCTCAAGTTCAGTGCTGTAAATGACACCGAGAATTCTCAAATTAGAGCACTGTTGGTTTTTGGGAAATTCCTCTTGCTTTTCAGAAAGTTACTTCCTTATGCTTTTCTTTGCTACGCATCTATATTCAAGTATTAATTTTTTTCTCCAGAACAAAATTCAGATATTTTAGTGCTGAAATGCTTTATGAAGGAATGACTTTCATTTTACTCTTGGTATATGAGAGGATGTTTTCTTCCTTCTTTATTTTTACTTTTGCTTCTTAATTTTCCTTGAACAATAAATGTACCTAGACTACAATGTTTTAAATTTTACTAAATTTTGTTGACTTTTTCAGTTTGAGTTACCTGAATATTTCGCAAATCTAATTAGTGTATTCCTTGATGCCAGGTGTTACTCTGTACTAAAAATGGGCACATAATAGCTTCAAACTTTCAAAGGTCTTTAGGTTTTGGGGTTTTTTATCCCTCTTTCTGTTTTTTGTTTTTCCTTTTATTTTGAAGTAATGCTTTTATATTTTCAAAAGTCACACATTGTGCTTAAGCACACATAAAAATATTACTGGTTTGGAAATTTCAATGCACATTTTTGAGAAATATGTAACTTGGCAAATCTGCATTTTGGGAAATAGTAAAGTACGCAGCAGTCCCATATGTTTATTTTCAGTTCCATAGTTTGTGATGCGTTTTCTGCTGGACAATCTTCAGGTTTTGAGGTACAATATTTTCACAGTACTATTCATGCTTTCTTGTTCCCAGCTACAGTGTGACTTATTCAGCATGCTTATGTCTCTTGCTGTCTGCTTGTAGGTGTTAGCCAGGAAAAGAAATGTATAAGCTAGCAGGTTTTTTTCATGGAGAAAAAAAATACAAGCATAAATTTCAACCAAAATGTGTTTATTTATGAAGGGAGAGCATCTATCACAAGTAAGTATAATTTTATCTCTGTATTTTGCAAAGGACTGAAAGAAGTTGCTGGAATAAATATGTATGCAAGTACACCAAATAGTCACTCAGAAATCTGAGTGAAACAACAGTGTGAAACAAAGAATAAAGGAAAGTAAATGTGACAGCTTTAAAATCAGTTTTGACATCTGATAAGAACTGGTATATAGGCTGAGGCAAGGCAAGGTCAGATTCAAGATTGGGGAGTGAAAAAAGACTGACCTAGCACGCCCACAACTCTGCATATGTTGGGGGTTTTTGACATTAGAATCACTGCAGAGGTAGGAAGATAAAAAAAAAAAGATTTCAAGAGATTTCATAGTAAAAAATTATTGGTGCTTGTGTAATAAGATATACAAGAAATAGCAAGTAAGTTGGAAAAGCGTTATTCTTCTTCCAGGTTATGCATTCTTTAATTTGGATGGGATTAGTCCATGCTTACAGTAAACCAAGTTTATAGTGGATCAAATGTAACTTGTTAAAGCTGAAAAGATGAATAAAAATGAATTGTGGTGATGTTGCAATGGAGGCTTAAAAGAAGGTGAAAGACCATTCTAAGGTAAAGATGCTCTGAAGTGTCGGGGCTATTGGTGAAGAACTCTACTGTTCATCAATATTATAAACTAGGATTACGGGAATATTATTTTAACCCCTTGGCTTCACCATTAACATCTGTGTAGAATTCATCCACTGGGTTTCTGAACACATCATGCACACTCATGTTTCCACTGATCTGAGTGCAAAGCTAACAATGTTGATTCATTATTGTGGTGATTATGCTCAATGCAGAAAAAAATTAACCTTGAAAAACAGTAAATTTACTTTCCTTCAAAATCTTTGTACCACATGCAGATGTTAATTATTTCCTATACGATTTCTGTCATTTAGGTGAAGGATCCATGTGTGCTTTCCATGACCCCAACTAGGTTGTTAGCTGCGACAGAGAAACAGGACTTCAGAGGGAGTTGCTAACCTTCACTGACTAGCCTGTCAGCCAGAGAATGATACAGAGCACCTTCAAAAGGTCCCCTAAGTAATGAGCCCTAAGGAGGGCTATAATGGGCCCATCATTAGCTCCAGCTAATATTTTGACCTAATGCCCACATATACTACAGGTGTCATACAGGGCCACCATAGGATTAATCTGCAGGATGTTTTGAGGCTATATGATGACAACACATTTCTTCAGCATGTTTCCCGACTTGTAAACCTTTATATGTATTTTATATAATGCAAGTAAATTATGACTTCTTGCATATATTTTTTAACTCTTTCCTTAAGCTCAGTCACCCACAGTGACCAACGAAACAAGTACATAGCCATATAAAAGAAGAAAGTAAAAAGACAAGGCATTAAAAGGCATCCCTCTAACAAGGATTTAACAAAATGTAAATACAACTATACTAGAAAAACTCATCCTTCCTCCTATTGTGTGTTCTTTCTTTCAACTGGTTTTTTTTGGTTGGCTGGTTTGTTGGTTGGTGGTTGTTGTTGTGTGCTTTTTTTCCCCCTGAGTTGCCCCTCCAATCCTGGTACTACTTGTAATTTTGAAAAGGACGAACGTTTGTGCAATCCACTTATGCGTGTGTTTTTGTGGGTCTCCTTTAAACTCATTCCCTGCCTTCCATGGAGAGCTTACTTTCAAGATAAATAACTTCTTTTGGTACTTTCTTTAACGTGTCTGTTTTTTACTTTACTAAACTTATTCACTTGTTTCTTCAAGATGTTGGATGTTCTTCCCTTCTTACTTGATAGTACCTTCTCAGAAGTTATAGCTTCTGAGATTCTTTCCTTCCTTCTGTTTTACTGCTTTCTTTGCATCATTTCCTAAAGAATAGCAGTCACTTTGTAAGGTGAACTGAGCAAATGTTTAATATTATTTATTTTCTGAACCTGATTTAGGCACAAATTCATCTGATTCCCTTCGCCTGCACTCCTCTTAGCACAGCATAGATTGCTCAATTTTATTAATCCATGCGGTCAGACTACTGAGTGAATTTCATGTGACTGTTATTTGGCAGTTATACTGTAGAATGCATTAAATATTAAAAGACAATTCATACAGTTTTTTCCTGGTACTACCAAAGAGACACTGGAAGTTTATGATCAGCTCGTTTAGTAATAGGATATTTAATATAAGAAGGAGGAAACATTTGACTGATAAGTGCCTCCTTTCAAAATCTTTGCACGCACACACCACACTCTAAGATTTTGTATTTTTGTAACACTCATATAAAAAACATGTGCACCTAAAATGCTGCGTTATTTAAACTTACAAAGATGAAGAAACAAAGAATTTTCATTCATGCTCAAACACCAGTTAATTAAAGCAAAAACATCTAGTAAGATGGTAAAAACAAGTTCTTTAAAAATAACAAATAGAGCTTAAGTTTCAACTTAGCTTAGTAAGTGGAAAGCTTATTCTCAGATTCACTCAAATACAGAGTGCAGGCTATATATTTGTGTGTGTGCTCATACAGATTGTTTTTTCTTTAAATTATGTAACTAAATGAATACAAGTTGCATTTTTATCTAGGCAGGAACTTGTTAAGTGACAATACAGACTTCAAGAAGAAATGTTATATGTCAGTTTAAAATAGAAGTATCAAAGCCTACTGTAATTATGAATATATTCAACATTTAAGTTAGCAATGAACATTTCATGAGGAAATATTGCTAGAAATTGATTCTATATCACTCTGCCAATTTATATAACTTATTAAAGGCCCTAGTATTTTGAGTTGGATAATGTTAAACTTGAAAAGGCCATTGCAAATAATTTGATTCATCAAGAGACAGCACTTAATAGAGAAGAGAAAAGAAAGTATTTTGGATGACATTTAACTTGACTTCATTTAAGCATGAGACCTTGAAATTCTTATATGGGCTTATTGAGTACAAATTAATGTTTTGTTAGCTTTTTTTTTTTTCCTTTCTCAATGAAGAACATTCAAGTACTCTCAGTGCAGTCTTTTTTCCTTAAAAGAAAAAGAATGAAAACTTTTCTTGAGACCAAGCTATTCAGTCCTTAAAATGATAAAGTCAATCTAAGTTTGTTCTTTCTTTCTCTATAGCCACTAAAAATAAATCCTTCAGGAGACCATTTCTTTAGCTCACTTTTTCATTATTTCCAGAGGCAAAAGCTGGCAAGGCAATTTATAATTCAATTTTTGCTAAATCCACAACACCTAATATATATGTCAGGCATTTCAACGGCAGGGTACTTTGGGGATAGGTGATAAATTGTACTGATTATAAGTGCAAGCTGTTCTTCCAAAATATCATATCCAAAAGAAGGCAAGTATTATTAGGAGAATGTAATGTATCTTTAGAATGTCCAGAAACATACGAGATAATCACTTCATGTGAATATATTTTCCCTTGAGTTTTACAGCTCAATATTAAGGTCTTACCATGTTTTTGATAGCACTCATCTGAAGGGAGGGACCATCATAAGTTGGTAGTCTTTCAGCAGCCACATAGCTCTTAGGCCTGCAATAATTCATTTCTCCCAGAAAAAGGCTTACTATGAAACCTGAAACATGGTCGTAATAATTTTCTGACTATGTTTGGGTATGTGAAAACTCTAAATATTATTCTATAATATAATCTCTCCTGATCTTTTAAGCATCCTTTCAGTGTTTCCATGTATTTTCCTGTGAGGTACACATGACTAACTGTAGATCAATACTGCTGAAAAACCAAAGAAGTTCTTCATATTAATCTTGGTTGTTAAAAAAATCTGAAAATGGAGAAAAAGATACTACGTTTTGGGATCTTTCCTCCCATTTCTTGCTTTTTTAAAACCAAAAATCTGTTTGTATTACAAAGATGAGATTGACATGTATAATATAAATGGGTAATTGAGATTTGGAGAGTGATGGAAATATTTTCAAATTTATGTTGTTGGTTTGAATTTAGCTTTGCTGATTTTGGCCTGGCTGCTCAGCAGATGCTCCTTGTTTGTCTTGCCAACCACAATTTGTATCCTGCTGAAATTCTCTGAGGAACAGATTGGTTTTGTGACTTTTTTTTTTTTTTAATCAGTTTAGTACTCATCCTATACTATCATCCTGTTTTGGGCATATTTCCTTCTCTTTAGTTTCTCAGGAAATTATTTTCTTGCTTTAAAGGCAGGCACCCTTAATAATTTTTTAAAAATGGATAAAATTCACCTAAAAGGAAATAAAATAAAATTAAAAAATTTATCTGCATCTAAGACTAAATAAAGTGTCAGTAATAAAACCAATAAGGCTTGGCATAGAAGACAATTTCAAAAACTACTGTTCTATCCAGTTTCTATTAATCTGTTACTTTTATTTCTCAGTTTCTTTCAGATTGTGTCCTAAGTCTTCTCAGAAGTACTTATTGCAACATTTTGTAGATTCAAGTGCACCAATCTCCCTTGCTCTCAGACTCTTAGTTTTTGTATCATCTAAACTCATTTAATGAAGAAGATGAACAAAAGTGGAAAACAAATGATCACTCATGAACCAGACCAGCTCAGTGTGCACACTTGTCTGAAAGACTGATGAGATAATACCTGCAAAAGAATGGTTTGCTCTGACAGGAAAAGGAGAACCAATGTATCCAGAACACTCAATAGCTCATCTGGCAGTAAACGAGAGGTCAAAATGTCACTTCTCCAGTCCTGCCCCTTGTGGTGTTAGAAATCTATGAAAGAAGCCCTAACATCTATTCAATAGCATTGTAGGCATTCTTACAGCGTGCATGAAAAATTAAGAATGGGTGGAAGCAAAGACGTGGGTGGATAGCAAAGATGTACACTCAAAGAAAAAAATGAAACAAAATTAGAGAAAGATTGAGAAATACACTGCAAGGAAGTCAGTGAGAAATAGACACTCTCTAGCCAGAAGCAGGGAAAGATGCTTCAAGATACTTGAAGAAATAGCAAAGAATAAAATGGGGGAGAATCACGGAAGTGTTTGCTCTCTTATTTTGGTCTCTCACTTTGAGATTCGAAACCAATTTTTAAAAAGGTGGATAAGTGTAGTTGAGAACTGCCTGCTCATGATTGATGATATGAGACAGGCATGGTTTCTGTTTGGCTACATTTCTTGGGCAGAGAAAAACACTGTGTTATAATACCCCACCAGATAAAGACATGCTGAAATTCGTAAGGCTGTTAGTTGAACCTAAGCTCGCACTGGCAAAAGTTGTTAGTACAGCAAGTCAGATTGAATCAGCTATTAATAATGCAAAGATGTCATTACATCCCAAAAGAGATTCTTAGCACAGCTTGTAGGAGAGATTAATATTATTCATGTTATTAGAAGCAGACCTACAAAGGGACATTGTCTACTGTAGGAGTAAGGGTTTGTTTTTCCTGAAGAGCATTTGAAAGAGCAAAGAAATGATCCATATTAGAGGAGTTAAATAATTCAGGTTTTTTTTCATAATTTTCCATTAGAAAAATTAAAATTTGGACTTCCATTAATATAAAATTCTTATTATGGATACAGTCTCGGCCTTGAAGAGCGTGGTGAAGAAGAGGAGATTTGTTTTTAGAGGTAATGTTTACTTTTGGACATATTTGCTTATGGCCTGATGACACATTAATGGGCTTGTTAGAATCCCTATGACTTTAATGGGACAGGATTGAGTCTGGCATGTAAATATCCTCAAGCCAGTGCAAAAAATATAGTTCTCAACCTTCTGGAATAAGAGAAGACTTATAATAAATTTTATTGTAAGAAAACTTATAATAAGGTGCAGATGTAGATGTTATGACTTTACATTGTTTTTCTTGATCTTTTTTTCTTTTTTGAGTGGGAGGAAGAGGTTATTAGTTAGTCAGTGGATTTTGGGGACAGCGCCTTATATCTCTTACACTTGAGTATGACTTTATACACAAAAATTTAAAATTTGAACCACTGACATAATATTTCTAAACTTCTCTAACTGACAAGATTGAAGAACACAGGAAGGTTGTATGCTCTTGTGAGTCTAAAGAACCTAGAAGCCAGTCAAAGCATAAGCTTGATATTGAGATATAGATAACTGTTTTCAAAATAAATAGAAATGCAGCTCCTCCTGAATATGATACTTGTTAAGTAGATTGTTAAAAATGTTACTAGCCCATTATACGTGAGACTAAGAAAGACAATTTCAGCATTCACACAGGTCCCAAGCTCCAGCCAGTACCCCAGTTATGAGAGTTTCTATACACTCACTAAAATAAAAATAATTGAATAAAGATACAGTTATTTTCTCTCCTTTTCAGAGAAATCAAAAGAATGTAGCACTGACTTTCAAAAGGTTTTACAGAAACATCTTATTGGTCACATGTTCTTAAGGGAGGTGGTGATACAGTATAGGAAGCGATGGGTGAATAAGAAAAGACCAGTATCTGAGCAGTATGATGTAAATACCAAGATGTTACTTAAGTAGTTCTTTGATCTTTACATACTTTTCCGATAGAAAAGAATGGACATAGAGCCTAAATAAGCATTGTGTTCTCTAAATCCGGGCAGATGTAAATCTCATCTCAACAAGTTTAATGATATTTTTTTAACGAAAGAAAGCTCCTCAGTAGATGTAACAGGCCTGAAAATATACAGTAGGATAAAAAAATTACAATTAAGCCTTTCTTAAATTACTTCAAAGTAAATTTGATTTGGTTTTTAGTTAGTTCATAGGCTTCTGTGAGAGGTATTCCTCCTGGCTTTCCTGTTACTACTGAATGTTGAGGAATAAACAGGCATGTCTTCATTTGAACATCATGGAACAGCAGGTACTTCCATATAACATGGTCCCACTGTTTTATTTAGGGTGTTATGTCTGAGATTTTTTGTAAGAAACATTTCAGTCTGCTGTCGTTGAGAGGGTGCAAAGAGGGAAAGATAACAAGACTAATTAATTTTATAATGCTGAGTGATTTTAGTGAACTTAAAATAAATAAACAGACATCTTGGGTAAATGGAAATCAAACTTTCAATTACTCTAAAATAGATTCTGGCTCATTCAATCTAGCTGACACTTTGATGTGTTTAAATCCTTGCAGACGCTATGTAAGAACTGAATCCAGGCCAACTACACCCCCTCTGTTCTTGCAAATTCAGAAGCAGTGGTATCTCAACAGTAAGAGGACCAGCTCTTTCAAGAAGGAAATTTGTAGATATAACATGAACCGTGGGTGTCATTAGGAATCAAATGACTACTTTTAGATGTTGTTGGGGAAGGTTATCAGAAGGCAAATATGGCACATTAGATTATGCAACCTACTTTCAGGGTTTTGCTGTGTTTTCTTGTTTAAGAGAAACATCTTGTGCTTTCTGATAAAACAAAAACATTGTTGCAAATTACGTGATTCAGCAAAAGAAGAAAAAATATAATATACGTAGTTTTTATTTTATTGTACTTCAACAGTAATTTCATAATGAGAGGTGTCTTTAAAAGTATAAACATCTAGCATTTCTACAGTCAATATCCTAACACTGCACACCCATAACAGTACTTTCACAATGAGCAATCAACCAAACTATTTACATATCAAGGCATTTACAAGAAATCATGAAAACTAAAGCTTGTGCTCTCAATAACTTTTTCTGTTGTGAACTGGACAAAAATAGTTAGGAAACATGAGGAAAACCAAAGGCAGTATAATTCTAACACTTGGTTTTAATTAAAAACTTTTTCTAAACCTTATGCCACATGTTACTTGTATACATTATCAGGATGCAGGAATGAAGAGGAATTTCACTGAGGCTTGTTAACCCGACATTTGAGGCAGTCCAGTTAAGAGAAGGAGACCAAACAGACAATAGACAAGGAAAGCTGTGAAATGCAGGTGAAATTCTTTCAGTGAAATCAGTGATGGTACTTCATAGCTGAGGCTCCAGAAAGTGATTGGAGGCTCGGTAAGGATATTTAATCCATTTTTTATTTTCATAGTGTGTTCTCCTGAATGTGTAAAACAGCAGGAACAGCTGCTTACTAGATCTAAAATTTCATCAAACAATTTAAAATTAGTTTTTTCCTGAAGAAGAAAAAGTTAACTCTTCCCCAAATGAAAGTCTTACGTGTATCTTGTGGGTTTTTTTCCTTTCTATTTCTACACAGACAGTGAATTTCTGTATTAGTGTCCCAAACTGAATTTCCTGATTGGAAAGAAGGAAAAAAAAAATAAATTCTGTGAGTCACCTCAGACTGGTGAATATCATGGCATTGTAACTTAGTCTATAAATATTCTGGTATACAATGCAGGACTGTTACCAAATAAAGTGCTCTCAGATGGATTTGTAAGTAGATAGGAAGGTGGATCAGCTGAAAAAAGTTGTTATCTGAAAAAGGATTGACTTCCGAGGTTGCCTGTGAAATAGCTTAAGCCATGAAATGTGTGCTAGAACAAGAAAGGAAAACCACCAGATGACAAAATGGGATGTATAAAGTACATGACACAACAAAACAAAAAGCTTTCCTTAAACTCCATTGTCATAACATATTCCTGCACCGCGTCCATGAACAAAACACTTCCCAGGAAGTGCAGTGCAAGAGCAGGAGGTCGGTGAAAATTATAGATGGGTAAGCAAATGCAGCTGAGAGGTTCAGAATGGGGTGTATAGCACAGAGCTGTGAGTCAGAGCAGATCTGAACACTGTGCTGAGCACAGAACGGGAAAATGCGCAGGAACAAGCAGATTCTGGGATTGAGCCGAGCTGAGTATAACTGAAGTATTCTTACAGACAAGCTACTTTAAGAAAAAAAATGATGTCACTCTTTTTACATTGCAAAAATGTAGGCTAGCATACCCTCGTGATGGGGAGTGCAGATACAGTGATAGGGCCAGGAGAGCTATGCTTGAAGTTAACTGAATGCCTAACATGTGTGTCCAAGTGGGAGGAAACTGTGGTGAGACAAGAAATGAAAGAAATAATTCATTTAGTGTCTGGCATGATGACTGTGAATTTCTTTAAAGATGATTTCTTCATATTGTGTAGGTTTGTGGGCTTTTGCGTCTTTCTTTATAGGTGCTGCAAAGAAGTGCATCTCTTTGCTAGGGCTAAATTATGATCACTTCAGTATTGTGACTATTAATCAAGAGAAGGCATTTGCAAGCCTTTCCCAGCCACATATCCTTTGAGGGTTTTGAAAGCTATAGAATGCAGTTCGTTATCTGTCACTGCGAGGCCGTGCCAAGTTCCATGATGCAGTGAAAGAGAAGTCATACGCTGCAGCTGACACTTTCCCACTGACCTCAGCTCGTTGCACTGCATAAACAGAAGCTATTACAAGTCAATATGGTTCTTGGAGCCGGGCTATGCTGAAAGGAGTGCAAGAAAGCTTTCCACATTTCTGCAAGGTTCAAAGCGAACAATGAGCTTTTTCTGTCACATGAGCAGATGAGCTGTCATATCCTCAGTTCACCTCATAAATAACAGGCGTAGAGGACAGTTGTATAAGGCTGCAGTTCAAAAGAGTTGTAATCTGACAGCAGACACTGCCTTTCCTCGACATGCTCACCTTTAGCTATGCCTAATGGTTGGTGTGTTTCAATTTAATACATGCCTGCCTGCTTGGTGAATCGGCACCCAGCCTTGTAATGCAAAACCACTGGGGCAAAGGATGAAGAAATAATTTTTGGGCAAAGCCTGGAAGCACTGTGACAGCTTCTGAGAGAAGACGCAAACCTGGGAACCAGTCACCAGGCTTGGCAACCTGCCACAAACCTTGACTGGGTTGGTGGCAGCTGTCAGGGCAGGGGATTGAAAAGGACTGTTTGTGGCCTCCAGGAAGGTGGTGGTAGGCAGAGATGTTGTTTCCCATCCCATTCCTGAAGGTAAATGTGAAGGATTGGAGAAATAAATTGGGGATTTATTGGGAGGAATAAGATTTACTAGGAATAGGTGGGCAGGGGAGCATTAACCTTCTGCTCCCTCTCCAAGCTGATCTGGTGGCAGTGGGGCTCACACCTCCTCTCCCTGCCTGTCTTTCTCTTGGGGTCCTCAAAACAGGTAGTGAGGCCATGGCACCCTGTATGGGAGCATTTAATTTCCTCCCTTCCCCCCCATGATCTGCCAACATAAACAGCTTCCTACTTTCACCTAAACTGAAAACCAGATCTGCCTCTAATCACGTTGGGTGACTGTTGACATGTGCAGAGTTTGATATTTTGATAATATGTCTGTGATAATACTTCATTACAGTTATGTCCTTGGCTATAATTCTTTCAACACAGTCATTTTTGTACAGCCCTTTGAGTTACAGGAAAGCATTGTAACACAAAATTTTGTTCTGATGGTCACATTACAGTTCAAAAGATTTGGAATTAATTAACATTTGATATACCTTTGTGAAAGAGCAAGCAATGCATTAATTTCTCTTGTTTCTTTGGTTTTTTTTCTAAGGGAAATTGTGCATATGTTCGGGAGAAAGGGGAGAAGACTTTTTCCCCTGCCCTGATTTGCTTGTGATTTGAAACCATTACTGGTGTGTTGTCGTATATTATTATACTCCTCCATTTTACAGACTCTTAACAATTATTTCCCTGATTGTTTGCCTAAGCAGAGAAGATTATTAAACTAAGACTTGAAAATTAATATGCTGATCAACAGTTTATATTATGAACCTATAGGGTTTTATTCTTTGCAAAGAGAAAAAACCTATATGTTAGATATTTAGTTTAATTTCTACAAAGTAATCTGTCTTGCGATTTCAATAGCAGAAACATTTTCTTATATTTTGAGTGATCAGAAACCTTATCTTACCACATATTTCACAGATGGTAAATTGTCTGCGTATATCTTATCTGTAGTTTGAAATTTCAGAAATGCTCTAGTGGAGATAATCTGTCCAAATGAAAGTTTAGGTTGTTTAAAAATGGATTTTGTGACTTGTAAAATCTTTAAGAATATTTGCTGTACCTCCTTGAAGTAATTTTTCCTTTGGATCAATCATTTAATACATTTCATTTAGATAAACATGAAATGCATTGTGTTGCAGTTGACCAGTTATTAATCATATAAAGTAAATTTAAAGTGGCTTTAGGCATAGAGCAAACTGTCCCTTGAAAATAATTACAGTGTTTTTGAGACTAAGATAAGTTATTGTATTTGCAAAGTTGCTCAGCGTTTTCCAGAAATTTGTTTAGAAGATCATGGGGACAAACTGCTAACTGTGCCTTTGTCTTGTACCATAGCCATCAAATTAGACCAATACAAACATATTTCTGCAAGGAAAGTAGGAAATGAGTACTTTTTCTGTAGATTCTATTCCCAGACTAAAATATCAGTGTTTGTAGTTGAATCTAATTTCTATAAAATTTTCAGGAAGAAATGCCTGGCATATCTCGAGCAACCAGAACTTTGAAAAGATTAATATTTTGAGTCTGCTAAAACACACACCTGATGCATCCTCCTAATTGTCATCCTGAGCCCATGGGATTCAGTGCAATACAAATGTGTCTCTTTTCCTGTTGTTTATAATGGGAGATGGAGGTGAGCAAATCTATGCAGGAGCAACTGGGAGTGTGCTGACTTAATGAGAATTGTAGGAATGTTTTTCTTGTGCAATCTTATCATTAGACTGTCATCAGTAGTCAAGACACCACTAAAATCCTGTTAGAGGTAGTCAAGATTATGGCCTTTCTTGGTTCATTTAGATTCATTTTAGTACTCATGTTTGGCCTTATGGCAGGGTTATTTCAGTGTCTCCAGATGGTACAGTGTCTGCAAACCTGCAGAACATACAAATTCAAGTATCTCCTTGTGCATGGAGTCCAGCTTAATTCTTCATCATGCAGACAGTATGCACGTATATTATAGTGCTCATGCTTCTCTTTTCCGGCAGAAAGGTGGGAGCTCTTCCCTTACCATGTGTAGATGTCTCTGTGGTAGAGGTTTTCATTTGGATTCTCACTGTGGTTGATATAAAGGTATTAATTTCAGATCTAAAGTAGACCTGAAGATGCATGCCCAAACATTATGCATTACTCCACAATATCTCAACAATGTCTATAAATACCTAAATTCAGAAGAGATGAATGCCTCCTCTCTTACAGCACTTACAGTTTGCACTGTCAAAAACTACTTGCAGATTTGAGATAAGGCCTCTGATTTCTTACGTTAACCTGATCTGTCTCATCTTTTTATTTTAATTTCTAGTAGTTTTGTGTGGAGTGGGAAAGAGTTACAAAGACAGGCACTTACTCTGCAGATGTAGAAGCAAAAATGCAGTTTTGGAAATGGAAGACACAAAGACTGAGAACAACTTCTCTTATTCTTCTGGCTGGCCTAGTTAGTGTTTAACCAAAGGGGAAAAGCACTGACACAAGAAGCAGGCAGGAACTAACCCCAACTGCTGTCTGCCTTTCCCATGAGAACCCAAAACCCCTGAGCTTTTTCTGAAAGTGTTCCTCACATTTTGTTTTGCGCAGCCTGAATTTTTTTTCCCAGCAGATGTTAAATCAAAATGAACCTTTTGCTTGCAAGATGTTTTGTTTTGATGATTCACTACAGTCTGAAAAAAAAAGTTCCAAATTAGCTGTTAGATAAGCAAAGAATAAAGCAGTGTTGGGAGAATATAACTGACAGAATCAACCTGGTTGATTACAATGCTGGGTGGTGGTGTTTCACTTACTAAGCTAAATATTCACGACCTCTTTTACAGAGAGAATATGAATCTCTTTTAGGTGTTCCAACTGTAGACATATCTTTTCTTTCTCAATGAACCTTTCATCCTTTTACTGACATTAGTTCTTCTTTTTATTCAATTAACCCAGAAAGAAAGCTTCTGGCAAGGCAAGTCAGCTGTTGTCTGTCGTAAAGAGACATACAAATCTTGTCACATAGCTTTTATTTTTATGGTCAGGAACCCTCAGGCCTAGTATTAAAGCAACTTAGGCTTGTGTGGAACTTTACTGTCTCCTGCACACTCTGAAATAAGATTACATGATGGAGAAGATCAATTTAGTGAGAACATTTAAGCTCAGAATATTAAGCTTTTTGTGCAAGCACATCTACTCTCTAGCTGTGTGGCAGAAAAGCTAGCCACAAGATCCTTGACAAATTAGATATTACCAGATCTAACTGTGTATATTTAAGCTTATCAAACTGAATCGTTGCATTGTGACTGTGCTCTTAGACAAGGACTCCATTTAATAAATGCGGTGCCATTTAATAGTAATTAATCACCCAACTAAAATGTCACATTAAGGTCAAAGAGACCAGAAGACAAAAAGAAGAGAACATTAAATTCAGCTGACAAACATAGGAAAGCAGAATATAGAGCCAAAGAAATTCTGGGACATTGGCACTGGTAAAATATTTAATCCAAACTTCTTTACTTTCTGTTCAGTTCAGAAGTAATCACATTCACTTGGTTCAAAGCAAGGTCATTTTTGTAACTTTTAAATGAAATTTCCTCATTGCGTGTGCAGTGACAGCCTATTGCAAGCTTGGAATTGTTGGTGCATTTTACAGATGTGATCTCAGTATTGCTGTTTCCTTCCTCCCTGTTTCTCTCCTTTTTTCTTTGTTATTATGACATTTTTAATTTGCGTGGAATTTTCCTCAACCTATCCTGAACCCAGGCACCCTAGAAAGTCTCAGGTTTTTGGAGTATACAATACAGGATTTGATTTCACATTAAGTCTGTGTAATGCTTTAGCTTTTGTCGTGATTTAACCATTCAGCAGCAACAAAATCAAAAAGAAATTATTGAGTTAAATAAGAGGATTATCCATATCCAATATTGCTTGTATAAACAGAAAACCTACATAGGAGGCTCTGTTTCAGGGGAGGCATATTTACCACCTGCAGAAGCAAATATTTACAGAGTTCCTTATAGTAAAAGTGGAAGATTGCAGAAAAAGCAAATCTCCATTGTTAATTGCACTTCATCAAAATGGTGTTAATCATCTTCACTATAGGTGTATGAATAAGTATATACATGTGACCCTACACATATATGTGTACATGATTTCTCAGCATCTTTTTTCTTTTCCCTTTTAAAAAAATATACAAGTAAGCAATCGCTATCCACTTTTAAAACGTATATTTTGAAAGGCTCAACATACTGCTTTCTGTGCATGAAGAAATGAGCTAGTAAAATATAGCTAAGCATGAAAATATGTTATTGTCAGTGGATGTTACAAAATTCTGACAAATGGATTCTAAATAGACTAGTTTTTTTAATCTATCATTTCTCCTTCCTGTTCCAGAGTTCTCAGTTTTATGTCCAAGGATTTTTGTATTAGCATTGTGAAAAAGAGTAATTCTTCAAAAGTTACTCTACATTTGGCAAGATCTGTCTCTATAACTTCTGCATGAGTCCAAAGAATTTTGGCCTTTCTAAAGGATAAATATTATCTTTCAAAATTGTGTAATTCTGACTTTGTCAGGAAATGTCTCAATTTACTAAAATAACCTTTTCTTTCTTTACCTTTTATGTTAAAAAGTTCACATATGAATGCCCAGACTCATGATATTGAATTATTTGGCATTAATTTGTCATACTTTGCTGCATGATAAATATTAACTTAGTAGTGGTCATGGCTGTGACACATCCAGAGGGAGATCTTTCAATGTGTGAATTGGAATCACAGTCTACGGTGATGATTATCATGCATTTACCTACATTTCAGTTTTTAATGAAGGTTTTGATGATTCAAAATTCAAGAGTTCTGATGGTAACATCTGAATTAACTTTACAGGCTTTGTAGATGAAAAATTACCACTTTCTTTGAGGTATGTATATTTGTGCTGATTTCTGGAAGAGCATATCTCTCCCTCACACAGTTTACTGTATTTCCACTGAGCTTCTGTGGCAATACTATAGATGAGAGCCTATCTCTTACTCAGACCTGATAGTCCTCCAAGAAAAGCTTTCCTTTGCATGTTTGACAGTATAGATTAAAATATTATTTATGTATATTTCATAATCCGGTGGTTTCCAAACTGTGGTTTGCATTCCATCCTTGTCGGCCGTCTTTAGTAGTACTTGGCTGGTCTGTGGTCTGCAGCAGATCCTGTGGTCTGCAGCAGATCCTGTGGTCTGCTGGGACTCCATTAGGAACAACATCTGGGCAGCACCAGAGTCCCTTCCAAACTGTGTGACCTACAGCGCCCAGAACACAAGGTCCTGTGTTGGACCACTGCATGCATAAATAAGTCGCAGAGTTAAAAATAATAGAGACGTTCTCATGAAGCATGGGAATAAGTGAGAGGAATTCAAGTCACCTGGACAACCTAGATTCATTACATTGGGCAGTCACCTCTGAAAATGTAATTCCACTTTTTTAAAAAAATAAATTCATTCATTTTTAATAAATTCATTAATTTTTAATATTTTTTAATTTAAAAAAAACAAAAAAAACCCAAAAAGCCACATCTCAGAGTAAGTTCTGTCATGTGGAATGTCCTAAGATACCAAAAGATATGATAGGCAGATTTTTTTCTTTCAAAACCTGGTTTGTGTTGCATTTGAACAAATGAACAGTTGGCCACATAGCAATTGGTACCTGTAGTAGTGGGTTATTTGCCACAGGCTCTTTTCAGCAGCTAGAGAGAAACCAGTCATTTTCGTAAGTGCAATTCACAGCTTACAGCAGCGGTAGTTTGAAAACTTTTAACTAAAGCAGAACATTCACCAGCATTTACAATTTTCTGTTCCTCAGTATCCATACAATGGCACTCTCTTTCCCTCATCCTCCACTGGCGTCTTGCCTTCATCCTTTCATACATTTTGGCTTTGGCCCTTCTCTTTTTCTTTGAACTCAGTGTTGGTTTCTGCCTTTGGTTTCCTTCTCACCCTCTTTCCTGCTCTCTCCCATCCTTCCAACTCCTATAAACTTGCTTCATATCTAAATATGCCTTCTACTTCTCCTGTTCACAGGCCATTTCTTTTACTCCACTGTCTCTTTGCCTGGAGTGCAAAGAGTGGAAGGGCTTTGTTCTCACATCTGCCCTTTCCAGAGAACACTCTCTTGATATCTGTTCCCTCCGAAAACGCCTCATTCAGCTCCTTGTAGGTCAAGATTGAAACATGCTCTTCTGGAAGACTTCTAGGGGTGTAACTAATTCTTATATGTACAATCTGAGCACGTACAATGTGAGTTTTGTGGAGACTTCTGATTAAATATAGGTGCAAGTATGCTGCTGTTGCTTGGATAAGCTGCTAAACAAACAAGTACACAAAAAAGACAATATCTTTCTTTATATCCCAGGTATTTGAAACACATTTAGAAAATATTTCTGTGCGGAAAAAAATTATTAGACCAAACTTTCATTAAAAAAAGTATCTTCTTTTGCCAGAAAGTTTGACTCCCATGTATATAACGCTGTGTAGTGTGTATATGGGCATTTTTTTTGCGCAACGGTATGGCTGCAACATTGTGTTTTCACTTTTCATCTGTGATTTGCCTGTGTTTAGGACTTCATTTTCCATGAAGTTATTGCCAGAAGATTGGACTTTCTAAAGCTAAGGAAATACAGAGTAGTTTACTTTCTAAATGAAATGTTGTAGCTTGACTTCCATTTTCCTGTAGCCAAGGGCCACCAGGACATAGAAAAATGAACACTTTAAAAATAAATTCAAATTTAGTTACATAAAACCCCAGAAGTCTTGAGCTAGTGTCTGTCACTACCTGCATTTGACATTCCTTTTGATAGTGACATAAAACCACTGTTACAGTTACCTCAATTTAAAATCCCAAGAAATTGTTTGCTGCAGTAGATCTCAAGGCAGAAATAAGTTACTGATTCAAATGCTAATTTCATCCTTACCAAATGTTTGCATGATGCTGATTATACCAGGGTAGTGCCAGAACTAGCAAAAATGGGGGGACTCAGCTATCTAAACTTGTACCCTCCCCATGATCATGGCCCAATTTAAATGAGTTTTATTTTATGAGCTGAGCTTAATGCAAATACAACTGTGATGCCATGCACCTGGACACGTACTTTTAAAATCCCTGTACATGTAGCAACCCATGTGTATGTGTAACACAGGGAAAGAAGTCTGCTGGCTTGCAAGGGGAGATGAATACGCCCTTGATACAGTCTTCTCCTGAGCCTTGGGTGACACTGGTGCCTTTGAAAAACATGCTACCCTGATGGGGCTCACAAGGAGTCAAAGCACATGCTGTACATTATGTATAGATACAAATATATGTAAAGGCTATACATTTTGATCACAGTATGGAGGAAGCAGGTGGTGCTGATGAAGCTCCTTTCTTTCCAAAGTGCTTCCCTGCTTCCTGAGCCATGCTGTAAGGAGCTTACCTTGTTGAGGGTCCCTCAGGCCCTCAAGGGGACATCATTCCTCAGCCTGTTCCTGTGCTGCAACATGCTGGGTGTCTTTTATTTGTTTTCTTTCCTGGCAATACTACCTCTCTTGGGGTAGACGCTTTAGTGAGATGGATCGCACTCAGGTAACTGGCAGTTCAAGGAAGTCTTTTCCCGGGTTGTTTACACCAAGGCGTTTTAGAGCAGCCATTTAACTTCCACCCCATCCCACCCTGCTGACCAGCTGTAAGTGTAAAGGCCGCCAGTGGGCCTGCAGGTCGCTGATAAACTAAACCCCCATTTGGCAGGCAAGGAAGCCAGGATGATAAGGATGTTGATTTATGTTTTATCTGTCACTACATTTTCAGTAAAGCTGGGCAGCGAGCCTTAACGAAGCAAAGGCTGTTATCACCTCTCCTTAGCCCTTTAAGTGCAGCAGGCTCTTTGGTGTCTCTCACTGAATGCCGCTTTGTTAATTGCGATGGTAAACAGGACACACAGGGCTGACCATCACCGTGTTTTGCTCAGGCAGCACTTAGCACAAAACCAGTAGATTTGGGGAAGGAGTCTGAGTCCAGGGGGAGTCACACACGAAAGAGAGTTCGTAGAAGTACTCAGCATTTCCTGGACTTGTTTCTATCATTTAAAATGTATTGCATACCTTGAAGTGAATGTAATGGCTGGCTTAATTGGAGATAACTTCACTGAAGTGGCTGTAGTTACCATTTATGTCAGCAGTGAATGTGCCCTTTAGTGCCGTGCCCCTCAGGTATGACTGTTTAACGTAGGAAAAACCTGACAACTTTCATTACCAGTGAAATAAATGTTGTGAATTATATGTATGATTAGGTCCCATTTTCTCCTCATTTTGGTTGTGAGCGTTATTTTTCTGAAAGCATTGTAAGATTTTACATATTATATTTAATGGCAAACACATTTTTAGTTTTGAGAAGCACCACATGCTTTCTGGGGACAGTAGAAGTGCCCACAGAGAAGATGATGGAAAGAGCTGGGAGGGAAATGTGAGCAGTAATATACTAAAGTGTTCTGACAAAACCAGAACATGGAAAGTCTGAAAAAACCCACCCTAAGCCATTCTTGTTACATCCTATGTAAAATGTTAAAAATACAACTTTTTCTTTGCCCTTGTACACCCTCTGATTTCTTTTCCTTTATTCTTCTTTCTCTACCTCTTCCCAAATATTTCATCTTACCTTTCAAATCTGTCATTATATTTCTTTCTAAACAAGTCTAGAAAGAGAAAAAGGAGCTAGTTCCTGCTTGAGGTCAGTGGGAACTTTGCCATTGACTTTAAATAGGTCCAGAAGCAGGCCCAACAGAGCATTTTATAGCTTCCTTTATTTATCTTAGGTTTTATTTTGAGCAATGTGTCTTTTGTATGACTGCATATTTCCACAACGAACACCATAATGATGGCCTCATATACATTATTATATACACAAAAACTGAACAAAACATTATTGATAGCTATGCTCTTTTAAACAAAGGTAAAATACAGCACAAGGATTTTTGTATGGTGCAGATTCAGTACAGGATTAGTGTTCTCCATGAGGCTGTGCTTGTTACTGCTCCATACCAATTTTCAAGAAATCTGTTGATTGTGGTGATTAAAAAGAAGTAATTAACACTTTAGTCAAAGAAGCCTTGGCTGCAGTTTCTTTGGTTTTGCAAATTATGCCCACAGACAATCTATTATTCTGATAGACATGGTAGAAGACATAACTGTTCTCCAGAGTTGAATACAGTAGGAAATGTACTGAAACGCTTGATCTTAATATCACTAGGCTAGTGGGCCAAGGATAACAAAACAAGATTTGGCAGAAAACTGGCTGATAATCAGGGATATCAGCTGTGGAGTGTGCTTGCCATTTGTTACACAAAATTCAGACGAACAAAAGATGGAAGGGCCTATTTCTGTTTCTTGTTGATGACAGTTATGAATCCTGGGTTCTTTGCAAAACTGTCTCCAAGGAATCCCCAAAAAGCCATCTCATGAATACAGATAATTTATCACTGTTACAAATGTAGTGTATTAAAACCATACCAATGGTGCTTTCTTTGCCTCTGTACTCAACATGCATAAAAAACCAAGGGGATTTCAGTGCCCTGAGCTGGAGGACCACGGCTACAAGAGTGATCAACTCCCAGTCGACCCTGAAATTCTGTGGGATCTGCTGCTCCAGCTGGATCCCTACAAATTTATGGTGCCTGATTGGATT
>JAYRBT010000139.1:36968646-36996283 GCA_036023395.1 Myiotriccus ornatus
GAAGGACCATGACTATGAGAATGATCAACTCCCAGTCGACCCTGAAATTGTGTGGGATCTGCTGCTCCAGCTGGATCCCTACAAATTTATGGTGCCTGATTGGATTCACTGCAGAATCCTCAAAGGTCTGGCTGATGTCATTGCAAAACCTCTCTCGATTTTTGAGCAGTCTTGGGAATCCAGAGAGGTCCCAGATGACTGGAAGCTGGTGAACATTGTCCCTATTTTCAAGAAGTGTCCAGAAGGACCCCAGAAACTACAGGCCTGTCAGTCTCACTGCAGTGCCTGGTAAAGTTATGGAAAAGATTATTCTGGGAGGTATTGAAAAGCACCTGAAAGACAACACAGTCATCAGTCACAGCCAGCACAGTTTCATGAGAGGAAAGTCCTGCTTATTAAATATGATTTCCTTTTATGACAAGGTAACCCACCTCGTTGATCAAGGGAAGCCAGTTAATGTAATCTTTTTGGATTTCAGTAAAACATTTGATACAGTCTCTCACAGGATCCTTCTGGAAAAACTGTCCAGCACACAGCTGGATAAACACATCATGTGGTGGGTGAGCAATTGGCTCACTGGTCGAGCACAGAGGGTGATAGGGAATGGGGGAACATCAGACTGGTGTCCTGTCACAAGTGGAGTTCCACAGGGCTCTATTTTAGGCCCTGAGCTCTTCAGCATCTTCAGAAATTACTTGGATGCAGGACTGGAAGGGATACTAAGCAAGTTTGCAGACGAGCTGTGGACTCCCTCAAAGACAGAGAGGCCCTGAAAAGAAACCTCGACAAATCAGAGGGCTGGGCAATCACCAACAATATGAAGTTCAACAAGGGAAAGTGCCACATTCTGCACATGGGATGGGGCAACCTTGGATGTATGTACAGAAAGGGACTTGGGGTCCTGGTCAGTGGCAAGTTGAATATGAGTCAGCAGTGCCCTGGCAGCCAGGAGGACCAACTGTGTCTAGGGGAGCATCAGGCAAAGCATCACCAGACAGTCAAGGGAAGTGATTTTCCTGCTCTGTTCTGCACTAGGGTGGCCTCACCTTGAATATTGTGTGCAGTTTTGGGCACCACAATATAAGAAAGACATTAGCCTATTAGACAACATCTAAAGGAGATCAACAAGTATGGTAAAGGGCCTTGAGCAGAAGCCGTATGAGGAGCAGCTGAGGGCACTTGGTCTTCTCAGCCTGGATAACAGGGAGACCTCATTGCAGTCTACATCATGAGAAGAAACAGACACTGATTTCTTCTCTGTCGGAACCAGTGACAGAACTGAGGGAATGACCTGAAGTTGTGCTAGGGGAGGTTTAGGTTGGATATTAGAAAAAAGGTTCTTCATCCAGAGGATGGTTGGGCACTGAAACCTGCTCCCCAGGGAAGTGGTCACAGCAACAATCCTGAAGAGTTCAAGAAGCATTTGGACAATACTCTCAGGCAAATCCTGTGCAGGATTAGAACTCCATGATCCTTGAGAATCCAGCTCAGCATATTCTGTGATTCTGTTATATAATAGAAAGAAATGAAGGTGGTTTTGCTGTAAAAGTGGCTGCAGCCATGAATCAGAAATACTGGCCTCTCTCTGTCTTGTCAAAAAATAAGATAGACTGCCAGATAGATAAAAGCCTGAGCTCACAAAGATCTGGCAATGAGGATGAATCAAAGGCAAATTTTTCTCTCACAGTCCTTCCAAGGGATCCTTCTCTATCAGCTGTACTGAGAACTAGTCTGTATTGTACTAGTCTGGGAGAGCTGCACCTCTTTCACCTGAGCCAAAACAGCCAACTGAACTGTGTAGATGTGTTGCAGGAATAAGACAACATGATTGCTGTGTCCTTTCCCTTTAGCTAGCAATTTTCCTTCCCATTAGTATAGTTAACTACTTGTAGGGCAGCTTTGATACTGTTGGGTTTGTATTCTACAATAAATTTCAGCAGCTGTCTGGAGAACATATAACCTACTTACTTCTGTTTGTCACAGAAAAAAAATCTACTGCTAGGCAAAACAGAAGCATTTAGAGAAATCTGTTGGTGAGGAGTGGCCACAAAGGCTACAACTTAGGGCAGCTGAAGTCCTGTCCTCTGATCAGAGGCACACAGACAGGGTTCCACACACAGGGTGAAACACCAACTCATCACAACATTCATAGTGCTATTGGTGACAAACTGCTTGCACCCAAATACATTTCTGAGGATGAAAAACACCTGTAGTCATTAGTTACCGCAAAAACATACTGTTGGCAACAAAATGTTACTCCAGCAACCTCAGTGGAAGAAACAACTGCTTGTTGAGTGACCAGGCTTGGCTGCAGCACAACAGACTGGTATATTTGTTAGACTGGAGCTGAGTAAGGAATTTTGAAAATATAATCTATTTTTTTTTTGACTGATAAATTTCCCACAAGCCATCATGGCTGATCTCCGGTATAGTTCTTCTCCCAGGTGGTTGCTGAAAGCTTTCTGCAAACATATCTTCAGTGCTCATAAAAAATTTTCCTGAATGCATAGTTTTTCTGGTGTTTTCATTGCTTTTTTGTGGCAGAACAAATACATCTCTAAGGATTTGTTTTTTATAAAAATACATAATGTAGAAATGGCCTGTATTCTTGCACAGGCTTTAGTTTCTGTTTTTGCAAGCTTTCCTACCATTAAACTGAATATTCATGGAAAATAGATTAAGAAATGGTGTCAATAACACTGAAATAAAACCAGTGTTTTATTCAAGTGTTTATCCAGGAACAATTTTGGGCCACTTTCCCAATTTTTATTAAAAATAATAAAAAAAAAAAGAGCAAAAGAAGTCCTCCCATCCATTTATGAGTTATGCCACTTTAAAAGTTGCTGTGTTCCATTACACAGTCCCACACCCACTTGTTTGCCCAAATACAGTTTGCTATTAGATGAATCCAGAGCAGCTGCCTTGCCCCAGGACAGCTGCTGGTGCTCTATATTTGCAGCTTCCTCTTGCTCTCTGATACTCCATAAAACTGTTTATATTCCCTGTAAAAGTATTTTCACTCTGTTTGCTTAGTGACCATGCACCACAAATATTCTCTTTACCACGAACAATCATGAAATGAAAATGTTTACAAAACTTTATTTAGTGCCAGTACCTAATAAACCATAGAAATGTCCTGAAGTGACTGTGTGTATGCGTGTGCGCACTTGTGTATGAATGAAGTATTTATCAAATATTTCTGTGCAGCAGAAAGGTGGTCATGTCTTTTTACTAGGACTACTCCAAGACTGCATGCATTTGGTGTCTACTGCTTGGTTTTATAATTCCCTGAAGCTTATTTATGGTCTGTGGAAGAACTGACATGTGAACTAGGCTAACTATTTTTGAAGCTTTTTCTGGAGCATTGGCCATATTTATTCAAGATCATGTATTTGTCCCACATCAATGCAATCCTGTTGGTTTTCCTACCTCAAATCAGATATTTGAGCTCATTTGTCCTGCCCTGCTTTATTGCTACTCATCATAAACACATTTCTCTCTGCATTGTTGTAACCTTGATGTGATCTGAAAGAGGAATTGTGCCATAGCTTTTATTAAGGTGACACATTTGAGAACATTTGCTTCAGTAGTTGGAGGGAGAACATTTGCTGTTAAAGGAACTCTGCTCTATAAGAGGGAATCTTATGGCACATTTTATTTCATTGAGTTAACTTTTATTACCGCAAGAGTCTAAGGTAGACTTGTTTGCTGTTCTGTTTGCAGCTGACTGGTCTTTCTCAGATGGTACACAGGGTGGCTGAGCAATACTTGGTAGCTTTCATCCATTCCTTTGCTACTTTCATTTGGCATCTCACACACAGTATGTATTTCCAATGCCAAATCCTCTTTATCAGACTCACAAAAACAGGCTGTGTGTGTTGCCAGCAGAAACGATGTGGAACAGGATAAAGTCTTGGAAAGAAAATCTTTGATTCTCCACAGAAAATGTTCATATCCAACCACAGCAGGATTTGCTCTCTAGCTGATCTGCTTCTGAAGTAGGGTAGGATTTAGGCAGAACCACCACAGTACCCTGTCTCTCTGAATTTCAGGGACTGAGAAACTGTTATTTGAACTATTGTTTTATGTATTTTTAAAGCACATCATTTATCTTAGAAAATTTATTCCTTCTCCTGTGACCCTGAAACCTATGACTACTGTCAACACAGTAGCTGTATTTCTTTTATGTTTAGACCTTGCTCACACAGTTTGTGTGTGACAGAGATTTTTTGGTTTGGTGTTTTTTATTCATATATAAGTGAAGAATAATAGATGGATGGATTCCTTATTTTTATATATTTTGATAATCTTGTAAATTAGATACATTGGGATTTTTTCTAGTATTATAATTTTTTTTCTGTTTAATAATTTATTTACCACTGCTAACCAAGGATATAGCTCAGGTGCCCTTAGTTGAATTCAATATTTCAGTTGCTTTTCGTGCCCTAATCAAGTGCAGGAACCAGAATTACAAGGAGACAGACTGGGAAAGTTTTATTTCACAAATACATCTCTGTTGCCTCCTGTATAGCAAGAGTCTCATGCTCCAAAAATTAGAGTCCTTTACCTTGCACAGCAACTAACTGCCAGTACACAGAGGCACCAGAAATATAGCCTACCAGCACTCAAAGACCTTCTGCCAGCAGCACTGCCAGACGTCATGCTCTCTTAATTGGATCTCAAAACAGAGCTTAATAAACTGTTCTGACAGACAACTTTGGGCTAGGAGAGCTTATAACAAGACAGCGCACAATATGTTTTTTTCCTGGGATCTGTGTAGCAGAAGTTTCCTTAAAATTGAGTTTTGCATCATGGAGACTTTTGAGACTTCAGAACAAAATCTTTCAAAATGTTCATGAAAAATTGCTTCTACATCTCTTTGTCTGACCATAAATACCTTCCATTTAAAACAATATTTGATTTCAGTGTCTCTCAACAGTGAAGAGGTTGTTTTTCTTTGAAGGATTAAAGACATTGCACCTGCTTCTTTTCCTCCTTTTACAATGCATAAATAGATAATATGTAATACTTTTACCTGGTATTCTTCCACAAAATTCATGTTACAGCAAGTACCTCTCTAATTCAATTAAGATACCACAGATTGGCTTCTGTGTACTGAGGAACAGTGTTTGTGTTCCTGCAAGTTCCTCTTTGTCTTTGGGAAAGCAGCCAGAGCTACCTCATGCACCCTAAATTTAGAGGGTCCTCTGCTTGTCCAAAGAAGTTCAGAATATCTGATACTATAAAATGTGTGGGAGAGATGGATTTCTCTCTTAAGCATCCCCATCCATAGCTTCATGAATAACTGACTTTTCCTTTAAATCTGTAGACTGCATATGTTTTAGATTAGTTTCATTTGTGTTTTTGTAGGGTTTATGAGTTTTTTTTAAAATAATTTTCCTGTTTTCTGAGTAAATTATATGAAACATCTGCCCTAAATTTAATCTATCAAGCTCATAAAGGAAAAAGGCAGACGTTTTATGAGTGATATTATAAAATTTAGATAATTATCTTGTTTGTTTTAGCAGTTTCTATTTTGGTCTCTGTACGGTATTCTTCCATTAAAAGACAATTTTTATACGGTGTACTGGTCAAGGGGAACAGCCAGTGATCACATAAAATGTACTTCTAACAATGGTTGTGTTAATCAGTAATATTCTGTATTTGTTCACTATATAAGCATAAACCTAATTCAAGCCTGTTATATGCTTCTCTGATTAAAAGAGAAAGAAAAGCCTCTGTATAGACAGCATATAACTCCACTAGCCTTCATTAACTATGCATTTTATGCAAGTTCAGGTAGGATATATAAAAGTATGGCTAGAGCAATGAATACAAGATGTACTTATGGTAGCCTTTCCCAATGCCATCTGCACCAGTGCCCTGAAGTTCTGCCATCCTGTATCTACCATATGTGCAAATCTTTTTTAATGGAGGGTGGAAAAATATTCTTGGAGAGACATCATCATGTGCACGCCTGTTCTTATCTTCTTTACTAGACATCTGCAACTGTATGCTATCAAGGACAGTATCCTGTGCTAGTATAAGCCTCTGGTATGCCCTGGTGTGGTTATCCTTTCTCTTCATATGGATATTCCTGCCTGTTTGTTTGTTTGTTTTTGTTGATTTTGGTTTTGGTTTGAGTTTTTTGTTTGGTTGGGTTTTTTGTTTGTGTTTTTGTTTGGTTTGGATTTGTTCCAAAGCAGCTACTTCCACTAACTTTGCAGGATAGAACCAAGTATAGGATCAAAAACTGATGACAAAATATTTTATTTAAGAGAAGATGCTGATGGTTTAGTTTCAAAACAAAACAAAAAAAAAGCCACTTGAGCTCTCTTACTTGTAGTCATCTGTGAGAATACTCACCAAACAAACTCTATTAGAGTTGGTCATCTTCTTTGTCTCAGAGCTGGATCACAACCCTTGAAAGCTCATATGGATTCACAATAATGTTTTGACTGCCTTGGTCAGGCCCGATCTCTTCAAGGCAGTTTTCGGATGACACTTTCTCCAGACCATCTTATGCCTTCTTTAAACATTTCTCAGTGAGATATAAATTGCTATCACTCTTCTAGTTCACATACTTTTTTTCCTGACTTCCATGGTACTTTCCTCAGCCAGTGCATGCTCAGATTGCATCGTGAGACACTGTGCTGCTCAGGAGACCCAACATGTATCTAGTTAAAGTAGCCTCTGTGCTGGCTTAGTGGGAAACATTGATCCTTTTTGGCTTCAAAAATTTTCATATGGTCTGTCAAAAATGGTAAAAAAGTGATTGAAAAACAAATACCATGTAGAAATATAGCAATTTATTATTTTTTTAGCAATGTGAAATCAGTTCTTCTTTTTGATGGTTATTTATATTTCAGAGGAGCTGAGAGAGGAAGGTAAGAGAAGCATGCATATTGTTTTTCAGTGCAGAGAGTCTGCATTATTTCCCCCCCTCAACTATATAGCAATGGATAGAGAATTCATTCATTTCAAGCTTACTAAGTGGTGCCAGAAGGCAACAGAAAATAACAGCAGTGCTAAAGGCTTAGTTGTATGAATGATGTGCAGATTGTGCCCAGAGTCTATTACAATTAGTTAGAACTTCTAGGTTTAAAAGACAGATTTTGCAGACTTTTCTGTTCGTCCAAAGTATACTTCAACAAGGCTCCAGGTTCATGAACTAGTTAAAATTCTAATTCTCCCTTATGTGTAAAATATAAAATAGCACGCATTTGTAGCCTCTGTTCTTTTACTAAAAGTTAAGAATAACTGAGTAATTCTCTGAAAATATCTGAATATTTTTTCCAGTTTTCTGTTTGAGGATTCTTGATTTCCACATGTTAATCCATGATACAGTTTTGCTGACATATTTTTTTCACAATTTGCTGACCACTCAATGCCCTAAATTCAGGGTTTTGTTCATTAGCTTCTCTTTGTTATCTTCGCCGTAATTCCTGCTCCCCAGTTGAATAAACACAGTAATTTTTAACCACCTTCCTGATCAGTAAGTTTAAATGAAATAAGCACTACAGACCAAACAGGGAGAGATCTGCAACCCCATTTGGATTTCGGGCTCTCACTACAAGCCAGTACCACAGCTTCACGACGAATTTAAACCGCACAGACCTAGTACGTCAGTGAGAGGCACTCCTGCTCTCCCTTGTTCTCCAGCGACTCCACAGTCCTGTCACCCAGGCCTGGTTCAGTGGCACAGGCACTTGCAAAGCTGTGCCACCCCACTTCAGCTTGTCCTGCGTCCCCTACCCGTTAACTGCTCTATGGGGCCCAAGGAGGAGCAGCGGAGAGTGATGTGGGGATTTTGCTTCTCAACAGCCACAGCAGGCTGTTATCTTAATGTGACCGTGAGACTGTGGGCTGAGTAACAGTAATAGGAAAATGTAGCTGCCTGCCTCAGGACATGGCTACTTACAATTTTTCTTCATTACAGTAATTTCTGGTAGCTGGATTTGATGTTTATCTTCTCTAGGTACAGGTAGATGAGCAGTCATTCAGACTATGATTTTGGCAAAGCTGTACTGCTGTGTTGGTGTTGCCTGCTTGAAGATTCCTGGGAAATCAGTGGTCTTTCCAGTGCTTCACACCAAAGAAATCATGCTTGCCTGCAATCCCATGCTTCGAGTAAGAGCACTAACTCTGCATATGAGAAATAGGAAGGGGCATTTTTACCTCAAAAGCCAGGGAAGGAAAGGGAGTTTAAGTGACAGGAGACTTTGGGGTTTCTGTTCTGTTGCAGTGTGAGTGGAGCCAGAGGTCAAATGCTTCCCTCCCGCACAAGTCTCATTATTCTGCCCTCTGTATAACCCACAAGTCCACTGACGTCCCAAGCAGGGAAAGGAGAAACAGACTTTTGGAACCTATCAGGAGAGCTGAGTCTCCCTATTCTCCTGTATGCCTGAATCTGGTATAAACCAATTCAGAGTGCAAAATTAAAATACTTTCTCCTTTATATGTTTTTCATAATACCATTTCTTTGAGTATTTGAAATGCCAGGAAGGATTGCCAGTGTTTCATCTGTTTAACTTACATGCTGATTGATGACTTTGATAATATGTGTAGTTTAATGATATTTTACACTGTTTCTCCAGCTAGGTATATTAAAAGAATGTTGAGAAAATAGTAGAAGTGCTAAAATCCTATGGCAACAGCTCATACATTAGTGGTGTTTTGTTGTGAACAAAGTCATTTTTCAGCCAAGTCATAAAGTAGCCTAAAAACAAGTGTGGCACTGTTTGCTTCCAAATGAGACTGTTGCCATGTGACCACCATTCATCTGAGATCATTACTGACATAGCTTTCGTTAGTATGATATCTGATTAAGGCTCCCAGCCGTGGTGGAGCCAGACTAAGTAGTCTAAGTGAGGTGGCTGAGGAAAGTTAATGTGTCAATGTTACTATTGGGTGAGAGTGTCTGCTCAAAGTTTCCTTCGGAGAATGAGGATAGAAATGGTTGATAATCTTTCTAATGGGAATCTTCTGAAAACATTTTAAGATCTGCTAGTAATTAAAGATGTGCTGAACTACAATGAGAGATGCAATCACTGCAGCAAAAGATAACATTTCTGTGTGAGGAAATGTGAATATGGCAAAGAATTGAAAAAAATAAAAAGAAGGAAAAAAGAAAATAAGCTAGAAAAATGCAATTAATCACACATCAACAGAAACCAACTAATTAAATCTCTGTATAGCACGTGAATAAATTTCTGGCTTGTACATGTAAATAAACAATCAACCTCATTTAGATCTAAATTTCTTTTTATAAAATAAAAACAATTAAAAGGCTTGATAAGTTCTTGTTACCTTAGAAAAATGTAATTTTCAACAGGTACAGTGAAATACATTTGCAGTGTCCATCTGAGATGGACTGAGTTTATTTCTGTTTACACTTTTAAAATCCACAATGATTACCACTGTACCTAGTAATTTGGAAAACATGCTGACTAGCCTGCTTAAGTAAAAAAATATCTAAACATAATTTTCTTTATCTCTGTGAATGGGATGATGAAATAATTTATTTTATCTGTTATGTTTCTACACTCTGATATTAATCTGTGCTCTGATATTGGTTTTGAAAAAGGGACTTCTGCTCTTGTTCACTCTTTTCTTTTTAAACTAGAATATGGCAGGTTATTTTCCTTGCACAGATGCCTTAATATTTAATATATCTATTATATTAAGAAGTGTTATGGGACTAAGACACTCTTAGACTGATATGGGACTAAGATCGACAACTAAGACATATAGAGTGCTAGAAGCATTACCTTCCCATATATGATTTGGGAGCCCACTTTACATTGTCAAGGGCAACAGAGAAGCATAAATTCCAGTAACTTCCAGTGGTAAGTATGATTCCCAGTGCCTAGATATCTTTGGGAAAAGGATTTAGGTAATATACTGTCAAAGAGGGGAATTAAGGATTTGACACTGGAAAGAAGTAACATTCACCAAAGAGTAGGTTTCGTATAGTTTCAAAAAACACTTTTAGGTCAAGGTAATCTTTGATTCTGGTGCCAAATGATGGTCTCACCCATACAGTTTGGGCACTAACTTTGTCTGGACGACCAGTAGTCAGCAGTTCAGGAAGTGTACTGCATTTGCATGGCACTTTTTCTTAAAAAAACACAGTTGTTAGCACCGTCAAGTAACACAGGCCATTACAAATCCAAAAATGGGAAATACCAAAGGACGTGGCTTCAAATAAAATTGTTGAGATGAGTCCTATGTTTTCCTGTATGAATATATCTCAAGAAGAATAGAGGTTATTTAAAAGAAATACTGAAATATTCATGGTATGAATTACTCATCGACATTCAAAATCTTTGTCTGTCTAAATTTTGTATCATTTGGCCTGTGGCCAGTCAGTGGGAAATACTAAAATTTCATGTGGGATTGAGTTGGTGCAATTTGGACATTAGTCTTTTAATAGAATCAGTGAAATGAATGGAGAGACTTATACACTGAACTGCATTTTACTTTTTGCTAGAAAAAATAGTAGAGTCTGCCCTATCTTCATATACCTTGTAAAAACTTAATAAAAGTTATTTGTTTCTGCTCAAAGGAATAATGATAAAATCACTTTGAAATCGTTAGAAAAATGCTGAATAATAGTCTAGTACAGCCTTTTAAGTCACTGTTCATATACATTTAATTTTCTTTAATTAGAAAAGGTTGTAATGTGATAGATCCATTTGACGTTAGACTCAGCAACACATTACTTAGATGAAATCACACTTAAGAGTCCTGCAGATGGGACTTGAGTAGCTTAGCTGATAAGGCACTGGTTTGTCATCTACAAGACAACAGTTCAAGACTTCTCTGATTTCTTAAGTCAAATTAATTTAGTTATGTCAGCTATGCTGCCATAAGATGATAATCCAAGCTGCATGGATGCCAGACATACTATTACCTTCTTTGGCTAGATCGAAACTGTCAGAAACACTGGGGTAGCTAGAATTCAAATCAGGTGCGATGAGAAAAGGAACATGTGAATTTCATGAATTATAAAATAACTGTCAATATATAATTGCTCTCTCAATACACCTGGTCTAGGTTCTTTTTTTTTTCCCTGTAAGACCCAGAGTGAAACATTTCAAGCCCACTTGAACTCTGATCAGACCTAGGATCTATCTATTTTGTTTACTTAAAATAACCCCACAACAATCAAGGTGGAAACCCCACCTCATCGCCTTCTCTGTGCAGGACTCTTAGCAACAATTATTATCACAAATCAACAGAGGAGCTGGTCACTTTGTGTGTTTCTAGACTCAACCAGCATCTTGCAAACCATTCCTCTGAAGACACATTCATTCCTCTGAAGTCTCCACTGCAAAACTGTCTCTTCTAGGGTGCCTATTTCCTCTATGAATTTCCACTCTGACAATAAATCTTTACAGAAGAGATATGAGGATAACAGACTCTAAATGCTTACAGAGAAAACACAAACATTCTTATGCAAAAGTGGCTCAGTCACTGAGTGATAAAGGGGCTGGAATTTTCCTGAGGAAATGTCTTATTAACTTACGTTTTCTGTCTGTATCTCTGTCACAAAAAGCTGTAATTCCACATAGTTCCTCAATAACTTCAATTTCAGACAAAATGTTGCAGAGGGAGAAAAATCTCAGATGCAAAATACCTTCCAGTTTTGTCAAAGTGTGTGGCTGGTTAAGTAAAGCAAAGTCTTTTATCAGTCCCACTGATAAAAACTTTTTTTCAGCATGAACCATCAGAATATCCACTTGTGAAAGTATTGTTATGAAGACAAACTACAACACATATACTCACTGCACTACAAGCACTGTGCATAGATCCATCCCAAAGTAAGTGTGCTGGTTTGTAACTGTTTAGGAGAGCATGTTGACAGAAACCAGAATGAAAGAAGAATGAAATAATTCTGATACTGGAACAAACTGCTCAAATTCATATATCATTGCAGAGATCTGGAAACACTGATATAATTCGCTAAACCTGAAACTAGTGAAGCTAAAATAACATCCTTCACTATTTTAATGCCAAGAGAAGGTATTTATGCTTGTTGCAGAAGATTAGGATATCAGAGACAGAAAGAGAGGCGCAAATTAACTTTGGAAGTAGTGTTGACTGGGGAGATTCTATCAGTTTAGTGTACTTCAAGCAAGGCAACTGATAGGCTTAGCTTAAAGATAATGCATCTCCTGAAAATGTGCCACTGTCATGCTATTTCCAAGAGACCTTGTTTGCTGTGAAGGTATGTAATTGGATTTCTTATTCACTATTAGTAAATATGCTTAACTTTAGTCTTCTCATGCAACTTCTACATCAGTATTTCAATTATAGGATTTACTGAGCTGGTAGCATCTCTTCAGTTTTTGGAATAGCCTCAGTGATGATCAAATTTCTCAGGAATGATTGTCCACAATCCATCAGAACTTGTAAAACTTCTACATTTATCATAGAGCAAATAATCTGGTAAGCAGCCAAGCCTTCATTTTTCAAAGAATACTAAAAAGAATCCAATTCCTGGAATCTGATGCAAATGTGTTTTCCATGAACTGCTCCGTATCCATGCACAGTTCACAAGACAACATGAGAGAAGTTATTTAATGAGTAAAATATTGTTGTTTCTCCCCCTCCCTCCACTATATTTCCACATATCAAGTTTTCCAAGATACATATGATCTTTTTAATGACTTGAAATACTTTCCTAATGATTAAATTCTGCTTGACTCTAGTAGGCCCTTCCAGAACTTTTATAAGCCAATATAATGTATGCATCTGAAGATAGCCTATAAACATTCACTTTACGTCACTAAAGGCAACACTTGGAAAACTGAGTTGTCCTTAACCAACTTTGTTTAACAGTGATAATCATTCCTAAAATTATATATTATGAGTCAATAAAGACATTTGTCAGTGCAGTAGTGCTGTCCAGCTGTCCAAGATGTCCAGCTACTTGAAACTGCAATGCCTAAATTTTTCAGTTACATTTCCACAATATTTCTGAGTCATAAAGAGTATTTTTTACCTTGAAGTTCAGTAGGCTGCTTTACTTCAAGAATGCACTTCTTGAAGATTCAAGAAGTGAAAATGAATTAGCCTATGTAATATGAAAGCCATGTTTTCATGCTGGTAGTGATTTCCTATACTTTTCAGTAACTTCCAGCCACAAAAATATGGGGCAATTTTTTTAGTGTGCAGCAGAAGGCTACTGTCTGGCACTCTACATTTCAGAAGCTTCATGAGATAACTGGTGTCAACATGTGCAGATGACTGGAAAAAGGTCAGTTTGGCCAAAGACAAGTAATGCTGTGGACAAGGTACCATCAAGTGCAATTTCTGTGATGAGGCAATCAGACTCATTTTCTCAATCACATAACTGTTCATTAGCATGTGAAGCTATTAGCTGTGCTGCATGTGGAATGTGGAGTGTGGTGCTATCCCTGTCAGCATCTTACTGTGTTCAACCGTAGTAAGTGCGAAGAAGTTGGACACTGCTGCAAAATTAGACATTTACACTGTGTACACAGACTGGCAGAGGTACTATCTTCCTAAGTTATGTTCCTGCAGCTGCTGAAAAGGAACACGAAATTGTATGTTGCACAGGACTTTCTTTTCTACTCACCCACAACCTTATATAATAAGCTGAAGCATTTACTATAAAATCACCTTATTAATTGTATAGTTTTTAGTTGTTCTTAGTGTTGTGAAGGAGCTAGAGCTATGACACAGAGCAGTGAAGAAGATATTAGCATGGAGATCTTTGGGTTGTGCTTCACCTTTCCTCCCTCCCCAAACAATTTACCCCCTGTACATATTTGTCCCTGTAGAGACTAGGAGAACCTTTCAGGACTTCAGCAGACAGAGATGGTTTAGGAACTGAACATTGATTCTGCAGCCTGAAAAGCCAAACTTGCCCAGGCTCCTGGCCTTTCATCAGAGTTCACATCTCTAAGCCTAGTGTTTGTTCTACACCACTCTTCCTTTCAGTAACTCCTTTATGCATGCCAAGAATCCCGTAGTCCAATGACACCCTAATTTACATCTTTTGCAGAAGTAGGGCATTCTGTCACCTTAGGTATCTCCCTCCTCTTTTTTTGCTGGTGACCAAGTTGCTAGTTCTTTTGACTTCTTGATTCTGCATCCCCTTACTTACAAAATTCTTCCTGTTTTCCTTTGAGTTTTCCTGCTCCATACTCTGGGTCCTGGCTTTTTTCTCGTGTTTCCAAGTCCACTTCTTCACTGCTTCCTCTTCAGTTCACATCTGCTGCTGCTTTGTTGCCTGCTGTTTCTTCTTCCTGCATTGCAGTTTTTGTTTCTTCCCACAAGCTATTCTGGAAAGCTCTTTTTTTTTTTTTTTTAGTAGACTCTCAGCCATTATCTTCTCACACATAAGATTAATTTGCTGCATTTGCAGTATGTAGGCAGTAGAAAGTAGCAAACAGTCTGGAGAGCCTGGATGTTCTCTAAGCAAAGTTTTCTTGTGTTGCAAATTGAATGAAAAGCAAAGCATTTATGTCTATGTGTTTCTGGAACACTTCGGCACTTACCAGCTGAAGCACTCCCAAATTGCCATCTTATAAAAAGAGAAGGTGGGGCTGGTGCCGGATTTTGCTTTACCATGCCATGCAGAAGCTAGTGACATGATCAGGGAGAGAGGGAAAAAAAGGAGACTTAAATGCTTTGGGAAATTCATGGAAGTTTTTTGAATATTGTATTTATTCTCTTGTATGAGTAGTGTTTTTTTTCCCCAGACTCGTACCAAGTTCTGTTCAAATATGTAGTTTCTCAAACTCCAAACCAGACTGGTCGTAGTCACTTACTGATATTTCCAAGTTCTTTGTTTAAATTGGGTGCTTTGAACCTCCAAAGGAAAGAACTGGTCATATAAAGGTTTTAAAAAATCCAGCACCAAAACCCAAAATGAAAACCTGGAGTTAGTGTTTTGTTTTCAACATTACTACTATAGTTCTTTGGAATACGTTGGCATTATGGTGCAATTTTCCCATATTTCAGATGACAACATGGATAAAGAGCCCTGCACAAATCAAAGCAAACAGAGAAGAGGTTCTTTGTGCAGATGGATACATCAGCTGAGGAACTCTTTTTGAAAGGATGTAGCAAATGTTAAAAAGTGTGTGTTTTGTGGAAAAGTTTGATATAGTTATGAAGCAACTAATTAGTGTGATTATACATACAGAAACGATTTCGTAGCTAATCCTATAATTTAAAAAAAAAAAGGAGATTCTGCAGTTATCTTCATTTTCGTAAGGTTTTTTAGGTATGCCACTCTTGGAGACAAGGTCCCGTCCTGTATGCACTATAAGTAGTTTACCTAGTACTATTGTCTTATTCGTTCACATGAGTTCACACTTCATTGTCATGGAGTGACAATTCATCACTTCATAGAATTGTCTGACAGGTGATGTTTGGTTGTTCTAAGAACCATATATCTACTCACCAATTTTAAAAATTTTATTGTATTGCAAATATTGTAATGGAAGCTGAAGGCAAGAAAAAAAAGGGGAACCACAGTGCTACAGTTTGTATGGATTTATTATTATGTAGGAATTGATACTTCAATACTGCTGTCCTTTCGTGGCTATTGTATTTCAACAGCTTGGTTGAAATTCTCTATGTTATTGGTTCTTCTGAATGGCATATAAAATCCATTGTCAAAGTCAGATATTTGAGAACTTTTTTAATAGATGAAGAAGTGTGACCATGCCCCAGAAATGCAGAGTACTGTTTGTGAATAAAAGCCCAAGCTGAGGAATCTACAACTGCTCGAAGGGTATTTCCTCTTCTAGTTCTCAAGACAGATTTGGCAAAATGCAATAGTGGGACTCTTGTCAGGAAAATAGATTGCAGCCCTTTAATCTCTTCAAGCTCTCTTGCAGAAGAACTTGATCACTCAGAAAAACTGGCCCTAGAACTTAGTGTGTACTTATTATCTCCTCTACTGCTCTGTTCAATTTTGTTTTAATGAGTACTGTTAGATAATGTGAAGTCTGGTAACAATGCTGGATTTCCTTTGAAGCAAATTTAATTTTCATTTTGATCTTTTACATTTTTCCTGCTCTCGGCTTTAGAGTATATAGGAAAAATCTTTTTTCCTGTGTCCACTTTATTAACAGTTTCATTTAAGATATAGAGAAAATTCAGAAGAAAGCTACTGCAAAAATTTAACAGAACGTAATAGAGAAAGGTTTACCAGAATCAAGGAATATACCTTTGCTAATACTCATATAGGTAGCAAAACCAACTGTACTACTTTTTTCTCTACTGAAAGATCTGGATATATAGGCTTTTAACTGATAAGCTTGTCTTCGTAATTTAGTTTTTAATAGCAAGCTAACATAGAAAAAAAACCAACAAAGGAGTTCAGGAGCTGTAGAAATTAGAATCAGCAGCTTTATTTCTTGCAATACTTTTCCTTATCCCTAGGGAAGACCACATAAAAAAAGGCTAAATATATCCTTTCCTCTCTTGTAACTTACTTTAAATTTGAGCCAGTATAGGTGTGGAATTTGGGTGCAAGCTCAAAGTTTTAGGTAACTGTAAACCCCATCACTAATCTGCCATGTGTAATTTGGCCCAATCCTAAAGTAGGTCTGTGAGTAGATTAGGAAAGGGAAGCTGCCAGAAATTTAGGTCAAGAGATGGCAAAAAGCTTTTGTAATTGTCTCCATCGCTCACGATTAATTCTCAGAACAACACTGAGAAGAAAGGTGCAATGACAAGGCCAGCAGGCCCTCACGGGGTGAACAAAGTCTCAAAATGCCTGTAAGTTTTGGGAGGCAAAGGTCATAGGAGCAATATCGGGCCACTCCAACTCTATGTCATAAGCTGTCAATAAAGAGCTCTTGTGCAGAGCAGACCTCAAGTTTTCTCTGCCTATGTTTGTTTTTCCCCAGCACCCCATCAATTCACAGCACAGGGTTAATAAAAATCCCCACAAGTCTCAAGGTGTTTCCTTTAAACTTCTTTGGAGGTTGCATGGATAGACAATAACACACATCTGAGTGCATGTTCAGACCCCTAGTGGTCCGTGCCCTTTCTGCAGTGCATTTTAACATACATTGCACATATCTGTCATGATTTAATCGTAGGGCTGCAAAAATTTTACATGTAACATAAACTGCAGGAATCTCTCACTAGAGGAAGACCTGAATCATCTTGGCCACACTGCCAGAATATCTAATCAAATTTATCACTGCATGACAAAGAGTAAACCCCAAGTCTGGTTAAAGAGAAGATGAAGCTCTTCTGTCTGATCTTCGTGGCCCTCAATTCATTTTTATTCAACTTTTTAAAAGGATATCTATGACCTTTAATCTCATTTTGTCTTCTTAAACATCTTCTGGCTGTCTTCAGATTCCACAACATTTTACAAAATTGTGTTTGAGTAGAAAATTCATATTAATAGAAAGGTTGAAAGAAGCAAAGACTAATGCCTTGGAATTGCAGCAGCTATTTATCAAGTTTAATTACCATCAGGTCTACTTAACAGATAGCTGATTTACCTAGACTGCATTGCACAGTAAAGGAGTATTATATGGAAAATACCAGAAAGAAACAATTATTTTAGCAGGTGCACATTGATTTGTGGCTGGGCTAATTTCTAACACAGTGGCCTAAGTTCCCATGTTTTGTTTGGGTCTTTTTTCATAACATTCTGGAAAAATATATTCTTTTACAGGTTAGTTTTACCGAGGATTTCTGTGACCATAAGAAAATTTGTACATAAAGGACAGAAAGCCAGATTGGTGTTGTTTAAATCTGGCTTTATTGTGCATTCCACTACGTTAAGATATAGATAGAACAAGTGAAAATTATTTGATCAGTTGTGTGTCAGCTCCAAGGGCTCTGTGATGTTTTATCTCCAGTTCTAGTAATTTAAAAGGTCAAATGATAATTTTACTGAAAAAGCAGCTAAAGCAGAGTGTCAGGAAGCAAGATAAAGAAAATCCTTTTATGTTTGAAAATATAGCCTTATCTTAAAGTTCACTTTTTATGTAAAAATAATTCCAGCTCTGCAAAGAACAAATGACATTTTGTTTTGTAAAGGAAGCAAATACAATTGGTGCATTTTGTTTTTCAGTAGAAGAACACAGGCATGTTGTTTTCTACAATTGTCTTCAGCTGTCGTAACGACTGTGTGTTTTTATATATATATACATACATATATATATTAAAAAATTAGGGTTTTTTTCCCCAATGAATGGCCTTACTTCTGTGTCAAAATGTAGTTAATGATAAAGAATTAAACCTGAATTTCCAGGACAGACGTTGCAATAGACAAGCCATCTCATCACTGGATTAAAAATTACCCTGGGCAAAAGGAATTTTAATAAATCAGAACTAATAAATTCATGACAGAAAATTATCTAGACCTCTGTATGAATAGGAGTATCTGTTTCTCACAATTGATCATGGTACATTTATTCTACAGAAAAGTGTAATCCTTTCTTACATTTTAACACCATTATGCCCTGACCTTAAAAAGTTGACGCTATGCCACAAACTTAAGCATAACAGTTTAAAACTGATGCTTCTGGGAACAGCAGAAAAAATTTTGAGATAACATTAACACTATGGATAGCGAAATATCAGAATCAAATGCAGGTTATTGAATATACTTTCAAACCTAACATCCTGACTAATCAGGAATTACCACAGCTGCACATACTGTTGGCAAAGAAGCCCATAATACCATTTGATACTTTCATGGTTTGTAACTTATTACAAATTTGAAATACAGACCTGGCCAATTGAAAAGTTAAATACATGTTTACAAATTGTTAATCATAGGTTTATTGTAATTAAACTATTTTAAAGTAATTTAGTTAAGTAAGCAAATCTTATAAAATAATTTTCTGGATTTATTCAGAATATTATTTGGCTGCAGAGCTGTTCTTAGATGTTTCTGTGTTGCTGAAACCTCCTCTTCACCTCCTTATGCCCTTCCTTTCACATAGCTTTTACAAGAAAGGAATGAAACAGTCTTGATAGAGTGATCAGAAGTGTGACATTCAGGAGAGGGAAAGATATTTCTGTTAACCTCCTGTATGAGGCATTAATAGTAATCTCCTTTAAAATTCTTGTGGAGATCTACCTAGGCTGCTTAACAGAAGTCTAACTGTAGGATAAACAATACATGAACTAGTGTAAGCCAATTAACATGCAAACAGAACCCACAAAACCACCTTGCTAGTTGAAGACTGACCAGTGTGACTGCATCTCTGATGTATCATGCCCTCAAAAAAACATGGTACATTAGCTGCTTTTTGACAGATATCCTCATCTGAAAGTAAAGTAGTTCTTGGGAATTAAATGTCTAATTTTACAGTCCTTCCAACTTTTCTGGTTTAGCCTCAACAACCCCATGCAGTGTCATATGTTCGGGGAAGAGTGGCTGGAAAGTAGCCCAGCAGAAAAGGACCTGGGGTTGTTGGCTGACAGCAGCTGAACATGAGTCAGCAGTTTGCCCAGGTGGCCAAGAAGGCCAGTGGCACCCTGGCCTGGATCAGGAACAGTGTGGCCAACATGAATAGGGAAGTGATTGTCCCCTTATACCTGGCACAGATGAGGCTGTAACTCGAGTCCTATGTCTGGTTCTTGGGCCCCTCACTACAGGAAAGACACTGAAGTGCTGGAGTGAGTCCAGAGAAAGGCAGCAAAGCTGGTGAAGGGTCTAGAGAGTAAGTCCTATGAGAAGCAGCTGAGGGAGCTGGGCTTGTTTGGCCTGGAGAAAAGGAGGCTCAGGGGAGACCTTGTCTCTACAACCACCTGAAAAGAGGTTGTAACAAGGTGGGGTTGGTCTATTCTCCCAGGCAACCAGTGGCAGAGTTAGTTGCAAGGACAGTCTCAAAGTGTATCAGGGAAGGTTCAGGTCTGATAGGAAGAAAAATTTCTTTACTAACAGGGTGGCTAAGCATTGGAATGGGCTGCCCAGGGAGGTGGTGGAGTCACCATCCCTGGAGGTGTTTAACAAATGACTGGACATGGCACTTAGTGCTATGGTCTACCTGTCAAAGTGGTGATCAGCCAAAAATTGGAATCAATAATCTTAGAAGTCTTTTCCAATCTGAATGATTCTGTGATTCTGTGATATTTCAGGTTTTTTTTCAGCATTAATGTACTGAATAAAGAAATATATAATACAGTATATCTGACAGATTAAAAGAGTCTACAGAGTTTGTGATCATCTATATACAGATTGAAAGGTGACAGCACTGAGGTCTTTGAAAACTTATGTAGTAAAATAGAGGTTGCCTACGATGTCTGTTTGTGCCCTACTGAAAAGGTATGAATGTAGCCTAAAGCACACAGAAATGTGCAATTCCTATTTGCATATTTATGTTGTTTCCAGATTGTTTTCTTCTACTGACTCTTCATGTCAGTCGTATTTTTATGTATTTCAGTAGAGGCAACTCAAATATTTTTAAGAAATATCTCTTCTGGTAGACAAAGTTTTCTTCACTTACAGGAAAACAAAGTCACAGGGAAAATGCTGAACTTATTTTAGAAGTTATCAAGTGACTAATGAAGAAGCAATATTATCGGATGCTACCACTCCACAATTATTGTTAATTGAGAGAATTATTTTGAGCCACTCCATTGACTTGAGAAGAATTATCTATTATCTTGACAGAAAATTCTATCACCTCTTTTTTTTTTTTCTTTGGGGGGGATATTTTTAGATAAAGAAATAAGCAATACCTATTTAATGAATTATCCATTTACAAATTATTGCCTCAATTCCAGTCATCAGGTCAAACCTTTATTACTGCCTGGTAAAAATCACTTACAATCTGTCAAGTGAAGGGGAAGGATTATATTTATTTCATTGTGGAAAAAAAAAAAAAGAAACATTTCTACAGCAAACAGCATCTAACTTTCCAAATTGCCCAAACCTATCAAAAAGTTTGTTGTTTGTATGTTTAGATCAGTTTTCTACAGCAGAAAAGTAAGGCATTTTATTGAACTCCCCCAAATGACAAATATTATGTCCTCTCACAAAGGAATGAAAGAGGGACTTTTGAACCACTGATATTGGTAGCTATGTCCTGTTTTTCCTATTGAAATATATGGACAAGTTAAAGAATTATATCTATACAGACTTTCTGGTTTTTGCATTAGACGTACTTCATAAAATGCACAGCTCAAAGCTTCTTTTTTTAAATTCAAAATAATGAGAGATTTTCCACGTAGTTTTTAAGTCCATGAAGTTTTAAACTAGGGCCTAGGAAAATGATTTGGCTAAAATAAAACTGACCTGAAGCTATGTGCAAGACTGAAACAAAACTTTGTATCTTGCAAAAATCTGATTTAAAATAATCTGCATATTTAGTAGGCTATCATGGCAGAAAAAAAAAATGTAATTTTCCTCTCTTCTATAAGGGCTTATATCCTTATTTTTGGGATCTCGAGCTGATTCAGGAAAGCATCCAGATTTTTAGCTGCTTATTTAATTGAACTTCTAAACCTTTTGACTTTGCCCATCTCCAATTTAAAAATCCTCTCTGGGAAATTTGTCCAGATATAAGTTCTACAAAAGCACACCTGGCAAAACAACATCTGCCTGACAATGTCTTAGTGAGCCTCAGTAAAGGCTGACATATGTGCACATGCAACTGGACCTTATAGCAACAAAGTGTTTTACATATTAGTGTACACTGGGGAGTCCTGAATCCTGACAGAAAAATATGATGGCTTTTACACTTTAAATTACAGTGGAACTTTATACACAGATGATGAAGGTACAACATGTGCTCTTATACAGCTGGCAGGTAAGGGAGATCATTTCTGTAATTGCCTCTTCCTGATTTCTGGTGTTTGCTTCGAGATCAGCATTTTCAGTGGGAGTTAGTTCCAGCTGCTGATATGATACTGACTGGAAGCCTGTAAGCTCCATTATCACTGCAGAGGCTTTTGTTAACACAGATGACAAAGTATCATTCACTGTCCTTTATTGCAGCATCTCTTTCATAAGGTATGGGGCACAGTTTGTTGTGCTTTGGTCAGAGACAAGCACTGAGTAAGTTAATACTTTCTCTGAGTTTAGTCAGCTGGAGAACTCACAGAGCCACTGCTATGTGCCAAATGGCCATGCTTTGAAGATAGGGAAAGTAAATCTCATATGGTCAGGTTCTTGAAAACTAACAAAGGACCTTTAATTCTGAAGGAAAATGGACTGATACATAGCCCGTTTTTTTTTATGCTGACATTTGTTTCAAAATTATAACAAAAATTCCAGGAAATATTTATACTTGGCCAAATTCTGGGTGCAGGACATGGCCCAGCTGACCACCAGCATGTGAGTGTGGAATAGAAGGACATTTACATTCATGAGACAAAGCAGCAGTGCTGCACTGCTTGCTTCAGAGCTGTGGGAGCCCTCTGACTAAGGCAGGCTTTATTCATTTTTTTCCAAAGAGTGCATTCCTCTGGATACCCAGCCTCACTCATAGTCCTCCACTTTCTCAACCTGCCCAAGAACTTTATGTTTGTGGGAGACTTGTGCATTACAGAGTTTAGTCTTAGAGGATCAGTACTGCTTTTAGAAGGGCAGGCTTGAACTTTTATCAAGGTGGCTTCCGAGGATATATAGCCAGGGATAAAAGCTGTCTGTGAGGGTTAGGGAAATCCTCTTCCTACTTCTAGTGGGCCTAATCTAAGCTCATTGTGCTCATCCATTTTTAAAGTAACCTCCTGCCTCTTATTTTGGCATCTGCAGCTTATGGAAATGTTCCTTCATTTCCAAACAACAAGGGGTGGTTGCGCCATAGCATAGGATTAACAGGAAGTTAAAATTTTGTGACAGTTCCACAAGCAAAGTTGTATAGCCTAGTGTTAAGGGAAAAATGAGCCAGAATTGTAAGTTTGCAGAGTTTGCAGCAGGAAGAACTCCAGGTCCTGCTGGAAGGACATGATCAAAATCATTCTGCTGTTTCCAAGCTGGTTGTTTCTATGTAGTCTTTCAACTCTTTGACTTGGGCATGAATCTGTTCTTGTCCAAAGCCTACACTGCACACTACGTAAACTATGAGCTGCCTCTTTCAAACCATTTCCAGTGAAACCTTGTGTCATTGCACCTTGCTACCTCTCAGCTCACTTCTGTGCTATATACTTTTCCAAAAGCTTAGGTTGGAGAGATGTATGATGAGGTGTGACTCAAGTTTTGGACAATAGTGTCAGCAGAGATGAGGGTTATCAAGGCATATAGCTGTCTCCTTAATAAAGGCACTGCTCCTAATGCTGTGCATCACACTCACTCCCATCTTTACTGTATTCACACTCATTCCCATCTTTACTGTATTCACTGTTACATGCTTTTTAGATGTTGAAAATTCTGTAATCAGACTTCTTTTCCTGGAAAGGGGTATAAGTATTGAGTAGATGCAGGCTAGACTACATCTGCATCTGGAATCAAACAGCCTCTTGGGATCTGACCTTAAAGACCAAGTCCAAATCTTTTAATGAGAACTTAGGCAGTGTCTTATAGCAACACAATCGACTTGTTGGGAGATTTGTATAACACCTACCAAACTGAATTTCCATCAAGTTATGGTGTTTACACACTTCAGCAGCATACCTTTTATTCCATCTAGCTGGATTTCATTAAGCTTTTTTTCCTCCTTATAAATGTTCTGTTTACATTATTTTATTTTCTTTTTTTTTTTTTCTTGGACTGAGTATTTTTTTTTCTTTCAGTAATAGAACAAAAGTTATGTATATCACTAGATTTTTTTATAGATTTTGGGAATAACTGAATAACTTGAGATTAATATCCCAGTGTCAACGACTGAATTTAACACAAGCCTAGAGGAAGGACCCAGCCAAAAGTAAAGCTTCTCCTTTTCAGTAGAAAGCTCAAAATCTGACTGAATAGTCTGAATAGACTGAAATATTGGTCCATTCTTTCATGAACAATGAAGATTTCAATGACTGTCAACACAGCTTCTGAGGAAAGCTAGTAATTGTTAAATCGTCAGATTAAATGAGATAATGGAAAGAATATCGGTGAAAGTCAGGGAGAAAGTAAGACTAATGAACTGAGATTGATCATGTAATTCGTGGGCTTTATCCTGACTTTGTTCAACCCAGAGAAAGGAAAAGTAGAGGATGAGAACATACAGATACAGACTAGAAACTGAGTCTCTATACTGCAGCAGAACAAGACAGGATAGCTTAAACTGGCTGAAAAGTACGTAGAAGTTGGACAGAACAACTACCAAACATACTGCAAAAGGTCATTGGAGACTTCAGTTACAGGCATTTGGCCAGCAGGAAATACCTCATCATTTTCGACATGTGACTTAATTATAGTAAGGACAGCATGGTTACAAACGTAGGTGGGCACAGTTCTCGTTTCACCTTTCACACCTATCATTGTAGTAGGAGCTTCAGCTGGAAAGGGCTTAAAGAAGCACCTTGTAACACCAATGGCACTGATACTGAAGATCAGGCAGCTATTGGCACACAGGCTGCAACACTGCTGGCTTTAGTGATCTCAGTACTCTGTTGAAAGGGATCAAAAGTATTTGTAAAGAACTGAGAAACTGCTGGTTTTTTTCCAAGTTTGGAAGAAACCAGATGATGCATGCTGTGATCACTCATGAGACCGCAGAATGAGAAATCTGAATTAATTGGACATGACTATGTCAATTAAGCATATAAGAATGTATTCAATGTGCTCAACTATGCATTTAAATTCAAAATATCGGACACCAGTACAGTATTTTAAAGATGGATATTAGTACATCTAGCCTCTGGAATGTTTTAATTAAAGTTATTTTAAATAGGACTTACAAAGTTTATGTTTTAAAATGTTTCCTGTGCTGCAAGATCTGTTTTCAGAGATTTATTTATGGTAATGTTGAGGTCTATTCCTGTATTTTACTTTTTGAAATACTATAAAACAACGGAACTCCAGGCTCTGTTTCAGCATGAAGTTAAGGTGAGGTACAGAAAAAAAGGTCTTTAGTAACAGTGCATAACATAGTCTCATGACCCTTTCAATGTTTCAGTCATACCACAGGTATTTCTGGATACTGTTGCAGCATCTGTAAAACCATATTTCAGCTGTTCTCAGACTTTCCTGAGTCTCAGGACTCCAACTGCTTCAGCTCCAACTGCAAATGTCCACACAGTAGAAATCCAGCCTTCTTCCAAGAGATCAGTCCCAGACTAACCAGAGATTACACCAGAATGTCTCTGTTATTTTTTCATTCCCATCTAAGGACTTTTAGAATCACATAGTCAGACATGAATTCATTACCTCAAAGTTGGACACCAACGCTTCCAGGAATTAGCCTTGGCAGAATTGTTTCCCAAAGTTACCGAGGTCTTTAGCACAGGTATGTTCAAGCTGCAAATCAGGATATCATAGTATGCAAACCCCCACATTTTAGTTAGTCACAACCCCCTCCCCTCCAATCAGTGAACGAACATGTCTTCTTTTCTCTTTAAAAGTTACGCAACCTGCTTGATGAGAATCACCAGTCCTGTCCCTTTCAGATGTCACCAGCATCACTTGCTGCTGCTTTACTTCAGATTTGAAGTTCCACCTGCTCTTCCTTTGCTCTTTTTTGGTTTGAAAAAACCTTCCTACTGTGGTGTCTAAATACTTGGGAAAGCATTTTGAAAAGATACAAAACTTACGCAGGCTACTTCATCTTTTCTTCAAAAAGCAAGAAAAAGCAACTTTCAATCTTGTTGAGAATTTATGTATCTGTATACATCTGATTCCTGATGTCTGTAACCTCAATTCTAGCATAAAGAACTCCATTGGATTCTCATTTCTAATAACCATTAGTAATCATATTCTACTTCATTTTTACAATTTTGCAAGCTAAGCTTTAAGTTGATCATTAGAACTTATACTATGTTTTTTAAATTGCATATGTAGAATGCCTCTGTATGCCCTCAGAAATTAAAAAAAAAAAAAAGATAAAAATAAACTGCTAAATCCAAAGTGTATTCAAATAAATAACTTACCTGAGTCCCCAGTCTACTCTAGTCCCCCAGTCTAGTGGTTTTTTTAGCTGTTTTTTTACATCTGAGTTTTCTGCAGGATTTTTTGCAAGTTTGCTAAAAGAGCACAGGATTTAACTAAAGGATGCAATAAAAAAAAAAAAAAGCACCAAAAAACCCTCCAAACAACAAACAAAAAAAACCACCAAAACCAAACCAAACCAACCAAACATAAAAGCAACACCAAAAACCATGGTACCTGGAAACATTAATGTGCACTGGTTACATACTAGATTTTAGGCTTGTCTGCCTAAGCAACAGGGAATACTTTAGCGTGTGCATTTCTGGAAAGTATCTTTCAAGAAAATATCTAAATTTTCTTGATTTCTAAAATTTTCTTATGGTGCAAGTTGTTTTGATTCTTGTTCATGTAAGTTTCTTTTCTTCATCCATCCTGTTCAATGACTGTTATCAGTGAAAAAGAAAATACTTCAAAATCAGTTAAGCTCATCATTAAATGCTATTGGATGAAATATAGGGACAGTCACAAGAGTTTAAAGTAAATGGCTATCATTATCATTGTTACATAAAGATAAAAATTAGGTAGCCCTCATTATACTAGGCACGGAAAATCAATCAATTTCTCAATTATCATGATACTGAGAAGCATACTAAATGCAGTTATTAAGAAGTGTCATTCTCATCCCTAAAGTAAAAAGACAAGAATAGAACCAAAAGGCATACTGATAAGGGGAATTATTTTCCTATGCAATTAACAGTGTTATTCCCTTTTGCAAGATGACATTGTAGCCAGGAGTTCAGGAAGTTATTTTTTTTCCTTAAGAGGTTTTTGGCTATATAGAACATCCTGTGTAGTCAGGGCTAAAATAACAAGAGTTTAGGGTAAGTTGCAACTCTCTGGCTGCTGATCTTTAACTTACTTCTGAATAACAAAATAGATTTAAAAATCCCTTTTCTTCTAGCTGTCTTATTCCATATCAGGCTTCCTACATAATTTTTTTTTTTATTTCCTCTTTTTTCAGAACATCAGTAGTGACTTTTACAAGGAAGGTATTAGTAAACAGCAAATCTAGGGGAGAAAGACTGGGCATAGCAAGCTGCTTACAATATGATCGATAACTTTGTGTAGGAAAAGGGAAGATGACATAGGTAAAGTCTAGGATAAGTAACAGTATTACTGGAAAAATTACTAAAATTATCATGATATTCGGAGGTTTGGGGACAAAAATTGATCTTTATCCAAAGAGCTTAACAAATGATGTTGGAGCAATGGAGAGACAAGCAGATAGAGATGATATATGAGTGATTATGATTGCATGCAGAAGAAATATGTGTGCTTTGATTTAAATGTTATTTGCTGTGGCAGTGTTTTTCTTTATTTCCATGACAATAAAAAAAGATGATAGTATCTAAAAACTTGCTTTAAAGCCTTTGCATTGTTTTTTCTTGGCTTGTACTAAATAGGCATTGAAAGAGAGTAATGGTTATTTTCCATGGGGATAATCCAGAATTAGAAAAGTGTGGGAATACTAACCTATTGTTCAGTCATTTAAAATAAATTAATTTTCTGTATAATTCCTGTTGTAGTTTTGGTGGGTTTCTGGAGGGTCCCTCCTGGCTGCTCTGTAAAGGTTTCCAGGGCTGAGATCACCCC
>JAYRBT010000139.1:36996383-37058016 GCA_036023395.1 Myiotriccus ornatus
TCCAGAATTAGAAAAGTGTGGGAATACTAACCTATTGTTCAGTCATTTAAAATAAATTAATTTTCTGTATAATTCCTTTTTTTATTTTCATGTCTCGACTGTTTGTATGCAACTGCTAACCCAGTACAAGCTGGGTGTGACAAAACGCATCTGATGATGTCTCAATAATATGTATCTAGAGAAGGATGAACACAACTTCAGCCTGAATGGGTGCGGGTGAGTCCATATGTTCGTGACTGAGTTACACAAGAGGGTGAGCTTGATCAATCAGCACCAGTAGGGAAAGAACTTTCCTAATAGGTCTGGCAAAACAGTGCCTAATTCATATAAAAATAAATGGAAGCGGAATATATGACTATTAGAAGGTGAGAGCGAATTAAGAGTTCTCTCCTCACATATCCTTCTCATCTTAGTAGCACATAAGCCAGCCCATTTGATACATTAAAGACTACAGGCTTTGGAGTATGAGAGTCCCTTCATTTGTCTCCCAGGTTGGCCCTTATAAAAGACAGCTCCTGTGAGGTCATAAAATCCTTGGGATGTGGGACTTTAAAATGATTGCAAAGTTGTGGTTGGGTCAGTCAAAATAACAAAGCTACTCTAAATCCATTCTTGGAAACTGGGGAAAATTGTCACGCTGGTCTTAGGTGGATTATCTTGAAAGAAGATGAGATATAATCATGTATTATTTGCATAAACAAGCAACCTTTGATGCATATTTTTCCTAAATCCAGCCCTTAGGTATCAGATAATTGTAGAATGTATTTAATTTTGGACACATTCCATATTTACTTGCAATAACTGCCCTGGGAGACTCATTAATGCTTTAAAGCTTCCTATTAAATGGAAACCTCACAGTACTTTCTTTTTAATAAAATAAACTAAAAGGTGAAAATATTTTCTATTTGCTTTTTAATTATGAAAATGTCCCAAAAAATTACTCTTAATTTGTTTTAAGTGTTATGTCCTTTCACAGGCATATAAGTGAATAATGAAGGAAGCATAATAAAAGCAAACAATAATTATTCATATTGACCTGAGGCATTTTATGAAATAGAAGAAAGTCTAAAGAAACAGGTTTCCTATAGGGCTACTTTCTTAAGTGTACTAAGGTAATTAGCTTTAAGAGGAGATAATTTCAGTTCACTGAGGTTGCTCTTTTAAGTCTTTCTGGGAAATTTGGATTTTCCATTGATAGTAGTTTTAACATGTCACACTGGAGCCAGAGTGAATTAAAATGAAGAGCTACACAGTCTAAACAAATAGTCCTTCCCATGATCAGAAGCCTGACAACATAACAGCATAAATTATAGTCACATGTCCATAAGTAATGCAGGAACAATTAAAAAAATAATAGCAAAACCTCACTGCAATCCATAAACCATACATGATGTCTTCTATTGAGCTAACAAATTAAGCTGTCTTATTTTCCAGTTTATCATGTTGCATTCTTACTGGTCTTAAGAAAATAAACAAAAAATGTTCCTTGTTCTGCAATCTATTATTCCTTCTGATTAAGTGGTGACATAGCAATTCTCCATGAAAATAACGGGCTAAATCCTCGGTACTATCAATGAATAAGAGAACAAGTCCAGTTCTTACCTCATTTTGAAGGATAGTTAGGATATATATCATTTATTTGTTTTTGAGTAGTGGTATTTTAGTAATTTCTATTTTATTCTACCATTTATATGTCAATATTCATTTTTGTACAGAGTTGTATTTTCCTTGTCCCTACTGATTTTTACAAAAAAAAAAAAATCATCATCCCGTCTCCCTATCTTTTTCATCTATCATATTTCCCCTCATATTTCCCCTATTATTTTGAATGTGTCCAATTTAATTCTCTTTTCTCATTCGGAGGGTAAGTATTCCTGTAATATTTTTAAATCTCATTAGTGTTTCCTCTGCATATCCCCTCTATAACCACTTATAATTTCTCTCATGCTACTTTCTGACCAAAATAAGAACTTAAAATGTCAGGTTACTGCTTGCTGTGAGGATCTACCACTCTTTGGCATGGTTATTCTCATCACTGAATGTCCTTATTATTTGCAATTTTAGATGGATAATTTAACCACAAAGTGATTGAGGGCTCTGACTCATATTCAGCAAACAGTCTGACACGGTTTCAGGCATTGCCACTTCCCTCGCTCTCCACCAAGTGTGTGTTGCTATCCTTCTGTGAGGCACCTGTGCTCCTCTGGAAAGCTTACATTTGACCTCTTTTGGTTCACAGTCTTCAGTGGCAACTTCAGGTAATATCTGAATGTCTTACAACATCTAAAGAAACAGTAAGCTCTTCACTGGGATCATGTTGTTTTCCCTCTCTATAAAAATCATAGCAACATTAAGCAAGAAGTTAGTTGTATATTGATATGGCTCCACACCAATAATGGCAGCCATTTTAAAAGACAGAATTAAAATATTAAAAGTCTAAGTGAATTAGGCACCCATCCCATTTTAGAATGACCTGAGCATTAGGAGCAAACATTTTATCCAGACTCCTAAAATCAAGACCAGATGCCTTTCTAAATACTATGCTGTAATTCAACCATATTTTTATTGGACACAGTACAGGAATTACAGGGTGAAATTCCATGGTTTCTGTTATGTAAGAAGTCAGACTACATGATGGCACAATCTCTTATGTCACTAAAATCTCTGAATAACTGAAGATGAAATCCCATCTAATTTGCTCAAATTTCACTTCCTGGGTTCTTGTCGTGTCATAATTTCTCTCAATCCCCAGGTACTGAAGCAGGTTCTGGTGAAATCTTTGTAGGCAAGATTTTATTTTTAATTTAACAAACTGGGAAAACCCTCAAAACCTTGGGAAAACTTCCCTGTGACATTCCAGCATACTTTATATGCTTATTTCACTTAAGGATTGAGCTGAAGGGAATGCATATCTGTGCTTTTGCATTCACTCTAATGTTATTATCACCAGGCAATAAATCCAGGAATTTATGCTGGGTTCATATTCTAAGTGTCAGCTTTATCAACAAAATCAAAATACTGTTGAAAAGAAAGATAATCTATTTCTGAAATAGGACTTCCATTAATTTGTAAATAATAATGCCTACTGAGAGGCCTTTCTCGTACCCTGAGGTTCAATTCTGATGGGATCAAAACATTTTCTTTCTTTCGAGCTTTGCAAATCTCTTCTCCTTTTCAGCACTCTAAAAGCCAAGTATTTAAAAGAGTCCAAGTGGTGCTAAAACTTCTGAAGAACTCTAATGTCGTTAGAACCTGTGCCTGTTTAAACCATATTCAACTACAAAATGAGTCTGAAATGTTTTTTCTGTTAGTCAAGATCCTTTAAATGGAAGAAAATTTGAGATCAGTCCTATCTAATGTAAGACTCAAGAACTAAAAAAAAACCCTACCAAAAAACAGCCCAGAAAAATCAGTGCCAGTGGGAAATGGAAGGAAACAATAGGTGTGCTTTGACTTCACGATTGTTTTTAACCTTCGGGTCTGTGGAGTCATTAGAAAACTCTGGTACCCTCTGCTGGTCAAGCAATAAATCTATAGACCCGGAGCCGTGCTGACATTTCCACTGATTTCCACTGACATGCAAGCAACCAAGCAGCTTGGAAATTAGAGCCACGTTGGTTTGTATCCTGTTAAAGAGGGAAAAAAAAAAAAAAAGAAGAAAAAAAGACCAGCAAAAGCCCCCCAAAAATACAAACCACAAAACAACATGTGAGAAAGTCTGAGTGAGGAAAAAGTTTCAGTCTACCAGGAGAGTGCTATAAAAAAAGATCTTCACTAACTGATATATTTAACATTATTTAACACTATAGCTCCTCTACCTAAGGATGTTAGATTTTCAGATTATATTGTAGCTGTGTTATATAATAACTAGAAGTGTGCTTGTGCTGTTGCTCTTATCTGTCAGATCCGAACTCACTGCTGCTACATAGAGGGAGCATGGCACATCTGGTACACTGCTTTAACATCTAAAAATGCATATTCATACTTCTTTGAAATGGAGCCATACCCTCTGTTACATGAGTTCACTTTTAAGCAGAAATCAGTGAAGTTAAAACTGTTTTATGCATTTAAAATAACATGTATTTTGTGCCTTACAGTTCATGAGGTTAAAAAGGTAAATGGTTTTGTGTATACCATAGGCCCCTGCTAAAAAGAGGACAATAATGATGAGCCAGCCACTTTTGCAGAGGTGGAAAGTAACTAGTTAGAATAGTTAATCTTTTGAGATACATCCTTGGCATTAAGTGGATTCTTCTAATTCAACTGAAGGCGCAACAGCTGGATTTTGTCATCCCTGACTGGGGCGGTCTTGTTAGTGTAGGATGACCTCTGGAGCACTAACACAGATAATACTGGCACCTCTCTCCACTCTAATCAACTACCAGTCTGAGCAATTCTACAGGAGATGGGGGCATTAAGGCCATATTATTCTAAACAAAATTCATTGATGGTAGCAGAGTATTGTGACAGCAAAAGACAGATTTTACCTTTCCCACCAAAGGTTTTTAAGGCTGCATTTGTGGAATGGTCTGTAAAAACAACACAGCTTTGTATTTTTTCCCTTTCCTTAATGTCATATTTTGCAAAACTAGACTGTTTGTGTCAAGTATGTCTAAGCTAGCTTTTACTGCCATATATAAAACTGCTCATTGCAACCACACATAGTTAATGTGCTCTCTCTTCATCTCTTTTCACATAGATTAGAGCTGGCAGAAAATTTCTGGGCATTTAGCTGGAATGTGAAAGGCTCAGGTTCAAATTGCTGTTCTGTCCTGCCCTGTTCCAGAGCAGGACATCACTGAAAAAGGATCTCCTAGATCTGAACTGACTACTCTTGTGGCTGGACCAGGTCATGTTTTGATGATGGAGCTCTTGCATTTTGAACATTTTCAAAGAAGCTTCATCAAAAACTGACCTCTTCTCATATGTACATCAACTTACACTAAAATATTTCCTATTTTAAAGTTTTCAGTCATAGCTAATATAGCAAGCTATACATGAAAGAAAAGACAACAGAGCTATCAGTTATAAAACAGCAAAATAAAGGTAACTAACCTTGTTGAAGGGGATTCATATGCCACACAGGCATTTGGTGTCCTGCATTCCACTATACTTGCAGAGCACAGGCACGCCATTGATAAGAATGCACCAGTGCACCATACGTAAAGTACACTATGTTAATTTTATTGGTAGTAGCAATTCTGTTTATCCTTTTCATTTGTATATAATTTATTAGAAAATTGCCACTATCCACACCGTCAACTAATTTGAGTCTACAAATATAAAATATAAGTATAACATATAAAATATAAAATAAATATAAAAGAAAATATAAAATATGCTTAGCTTGAGTTTTCTATTGTGCTTGTACTTTTACAGCAGTAACAAATGCTCTCTGAAACCTTGGGCTACTGGAATCTTGCTACAGTTGATACTGGAGTGTTGCTGCCTGGTGACTGGACAACAGAGAGACATTGGCTTTGGTTGTGTTTGAGAGTGGCTTCAGCTGTGTTTGGAATTGTTCACCTCTGAAATTCTGACCTTACTGTTAAAAGTGCAATAGAAATAAATGCCTGCATCTGAATTGTTTACATTTACTTTATTGTCAGTGGAGAAAAATAGGATGTAATTTAAACTCCAAAATAAATATTAATTTATTGAAAACTCTTGCCTTTGATTTTTTTCTGTCAAATTAGAAAAGATCAGCTGTGAAAATCTCAGGTGCTTATTTACCTGCAGTCCTTCATGTCAAAGATAGGGGTAAAACACAGTTCTCCAGGGTAGTTTTGCTTAATTGGAGTAAGCACTCTCTGTTCACAATTTTAATACAACACCAGCTTTGTTTACCATACAGATGCAATGCTCTGTTGGGAGGCAAATGAATTACTCAGTTTTTGAGGCAGGAGTGTGAAGTGTCCATGAAATTGAGGACTATGCCATAAAAAATACAGCCATGGAGGTCAGATGCAGCGTGGCAGATTTCATGTGGGCAGAATGTTGTAGGAGAAGTGGGAATGTTGTGTAATTTCTTAAGCTTTTAAAAGATCATGCAAAATGAAAGCCTAATCCTTTAGAAACTCATCATAACTACTGGACTTCTTTAGTAATATACTAAATAATATTAACATACCTATTAATATTTACTTCCTTAGTAATATACTGTAGTCCTTTATCCCTTAAACTAATGATAGCAAATGTAGGGGAGATGTCATCCTGTTTGTGAATCACTAAAGAAGGCTTCTTGAAGCTTTAATTTTCATAGGTTTTGGTGGAAACATAAGGAATTTTAAGGTTCAAGAACCCATTTGGCCTCACAGTGAAACTTTGTTGGGAGGTAGGAGCGGAGCGAAGAGATGAAGACTGTGATTTTGACATGACTTTCAGCAAGCAAAAGGACACAAATGTTAACAAAACCTGTGAGTTTTTTATTCCAGTTCAAAGAAAAAAACCCAAAAGGAAGAAAATATTATCATCATGGAAATTACCACTAACTTGGTCCTTATGACACTTATTGGGCCCTCAGTTTCAGTCCCTTATCTGCCTGATGTAAACCTGGCCTGGAGTCTTTATCTTCCGTATCCATATGAGTTTACTTGCTACAAAGAAATTCTTGTTCTTCCTGTAAATACTTTTGGACCCATCATACTTTTTCAGCCTTCCCACTCTGTTGCTTAAAAAGATTATGTTTCAACTGCAGATTGTTTAGGGCATGCAGGTTGGTGATTTTGGGTATTTTGACACTGTGGTCTCTGATTTTGTCCATATCTGTCTCTTTGTGACTTCCCCTACTGTTTCTATTTCTTGTATTAACTCCATCCAAGCAGTTCCTTCTTTCCACTGTTCCCTCAAGCCCTGGCAATGCATTTTCGTGATTGAACGCTGTCAGCAGGGGGAGCATCAACAGCACAGGAGACTGTCCCACTATGGGGGCTATTTGGTCTCCAACACGGACTCGGACCTGCTTAATTCTAAAGACAGAAGTTTGGCCATTACATATAGATCGAAGACAGTTACATGCTGGGAAATGCTGACTCACATGTAGAAGATGGTGAACTCTCTATACTTAAATGGAAAGAAAAACATGCCAACCTACTTACATGTCAGAGTTGCCATAAAAAAAAAAAAAGGACAACATAGGAAAAGTAGGATTGTGCTCGACATCTTTACCCAATTTATTTTTAAATATTTATTTTAGATATTTACTTCTCTGTTGCATTCCTTGTTCAGTGACTCTCTAGAGAGTGAGTTAGTTCTTTGCTGGTGAATTTCAAGGCTAATAAATTATGTTAATATTGACCAAATTGAAAATAAACTGATTTTGAATATGTAGGCATTAAAAGAAAATAACTTGGGCAATCTGCGTTGTCTGGACATGCTGTATCCTTGGCTGATTCTTTTCTTTAGTGAGTCATTGTTTTCTGGTAAATGTTGATTACCTCTTCATGTGCATTTGTGAAAATCTCATCTGAGCTAGGCTGTTGCAATTAATGCCAATATCAATACACTATCAACATATGCCTAAATAAAAATGGTGCACCCTAGATTCTATCTTAAGAATCCAGAGTTAACATATATAACACAATATATGAATACTTCTTTAAAATTATCATACACTATTTTAACATACAAAATGAGGGAAGCTAGCAACTTAGATATATATATTAAAAAAAAAAAAAAGCAAGTGAAATTCTCTGTAGCATTGTTACAAGGAGATATATGTTTGAACAGCTTGTGTACTCTGAGGCTGGGAAGAAAATATAAGTTAAAGACTAAGTTGACTCTGACTATTCTCTAAACACAAAATGCAGATTAGCTTTTAAGACTCTCCAAACACAATGGAGTACTGGAACCTCAAGTTTTCTGAAGTGATGCTCCTTGGGTGTATAAGACTGTGGTAGGACTTGTCCCACAGTCATCTGAAGCAAGCAATTTGTCTTTCACTTCATGCCCATAGCTACTTATGAGTCACAGAAAAAATTTCCCAGTGACTGAATTCTCTAGAAACTGTGATAAGGTAGGCATCTTCTGGATGTAAATCACACAAGTTATACTGCTTTCAACCATAGCAAATTTTTTCAGAGGAAATATGGTGCTGCCCCATATGGTGATGATATTAGTGCACATTTTTTGTTATTGACTAATGGTTAGAGTGCTCTTCTACATTTAATTTCTCCTTAAGCTTGTGGGACTTTCAATTTACCAACACCAGAAGAGGGCCTGTCCCTCCTTAGAAAACACTATGATGTTCTTGTCTCACATCAGCAGTGAATGTTCAGGACCAAGACCAGGGACAGATCAAAAGAGAACTGGCATTAGGGTTTACAGTTGCTTCTCAGAAGAAATGGGATAGTCCCTCTTTCCTCCCCGCAACTGTTTTTCATACTCTGCAGCTAGAACCAGATGAGCTTTGACATCAGCAATGCAGACGGTGTGACTGTGACTGTTTTGGTACCAGAACCTGTTGACTGATGTAGGTAGATGCCTTCTTTGCCTGTATTTAGATCCCAACCTAAGTGCTTCTTGTAGCACAGCATCAAAACGTGCCACAGTTTTTTATACTAAAAAACTATGGTGAGTTGACCTTGGCTGGATGCCAGATGCCCACTCAGCTGCTCTATCACTCCCCTTCCCAGCCCAACAGGGGAGAGAGTAAGATGGAAAACAACTTGTACACTGGGATAAAGTAGTTTATTTAAAGCAAAAGCAAAGTGAAAGATAACATGGTTTATTCTCTACTTCCCATGAGCAGTGATGTCCTGCCACTCCCGAGCACCAGGGCTTCAGCACATGTAATGGTTCCTCAGCAGGCAGCCACTGGAGACAATGAATGCCTGCTTTCCTGCTTCTTAACTCAGCTTTTATATCTGAGCTGACATCATAGGGTATGAAATATCTCTCTGGTCAGTTTGGGTCAGCTGGCTTACTTGTGTCCCCTCCCCGGATCTTGCCCTTGACTGAGGAAGGAATGTTACAATGGTGACTCTGCTCAGCAGTGGCCAAAACACCCGTGTGTTATCAACACCGTTCTAGCTGCCAATGCAAAGCACAACACTGTGAGGGCTGCTATGGGGAAATGAACTCCAGCTCAGCCAGGCCCCATACATATACTTACCCATTTCATTTTATAAATACAGAAGTATTGTTCTTTCCTACAGAAGACCAGAGAAGGATCAAGTATTTTCTGATCACATAGGGACTCTCTGGTAATGCAAAGTCTTGAATTTTTCTCTTCTAAGTCCTAAAGCAAGCCCTTAATGATCTGATTTTCTTTCTTAACTCCATGTCCTTCTTGTTTTGTTAGAAAATATTATAAAGTTGTGATTTTCTTTTCTCCTGGGCTGTTCTTCTACAACATACGCATGTCTTCAATTCTGCAAGTTGAGTCGGTACATCTTTATTCAAGCAGTAAACCCATTGGTATATATAGTATTCCTATGTTTAAAAATGCCTTTGAAGACTTGTCCAAAGCTCACTGAAGCCAATGACATCTTTGTTTAATTTCAGTGTAATACATATCAGAATGTGAATTGAAAGAAAAATTGTGGTCCTGCTTCTGCATTGAAAATTAAAGCAGGCATCCTTGAAGATATAGGACAGTATTTGGTTGTAGAAGTAATAAGAGCATCCAGAATCATGAAGAAATTACTCTTCATAGAAATTACTCTTTTTCACAGTTTCTACAGTGTGCATAACAGATTGAAGCAGTGTCTCTCTGAACAAAACTTCAACGTACAGACATTGTATGCTGAGGAGAAAGATTTTTTTCACCAAATTTCCTTCAGTTTTAAATTCAGCAAAACTGGAGAAAAAATATGTCTCTCTATTTAAAATGGATTTAGAAGAACATTGTAAGCCAGATTAGGATAACTGCCTGAGTTTTGCTTTACATAGCAATATTTTCATTGGGCCAAGAGGTGTTATTCATGGAATCATAGGATAATTTGGGTTGGAAGGGAGCTTTCAAGGTCATCTCATCCAACCACTCTGCAACTAGCAGGGACATTTTTAACTAGATCAGGTTGCTCAGAGCTCCATCCAACCTTATGTTGAATGTTTTCAGGGATGGGGCATCCACTACCTTTATGGGTATCATGTTCTGTTTTTTCACCACCCTCTCTGTAAAAAACTAGTTCCTTATGTCTAGTCTGGATGTACCTTCTTCTAGTTTAAAACCATTGCTCCCTGGCCTATTTCAACAGACCTGGTCAGTAAGTTTGTCATCTTCTGTCTTGTAAGCCCCCTTCGATTACTGAAAAAACAGAATACGGTCTCCTTGAAGCCTTCTCTACTCCAGGCTGAGCAACCCCAATTCTCTCACCCTGCCTTCAGAGGAGAGGTGCTCCTTTGTTCATCTATGTGACCCTCTTGACTCACTCCAACAGCTCCATATTCTCCTTATGTTGGGGTCCCAGAGCTAAACGCAGTACTCCAGGTGGGGTCTCGTGAGAATGGAGTAGAGGGGCAGAATCCCCTCCCTGATCCGCTGGCCATGCTGATTTTGATGCAGTCCGTGAAACAACTGGTTTTCTGGGCTCTGAGCACACATTGCTGGGTCACATCCAACCTCTCATCCACCAACACCCCCAAGTCCTCCCTGGCAGGTTTGCTCTTGATCCATTCTTCTCACCACTTGTATTCCTACCCTGGCCCAGGTACAGCATCCCGCACTTAGCTTTGTTGAATCTCACGCTGAACTCATACAGCTTGTCCAGTCCTTCTGAACGGCATAACATTAGCTTTAAAACATTCTTTACAAGCTCAACAAAGCTGCAGCAAACTGAAAATGCTGTTGAGCACATGCAGTCAAAAATTTTTGGAAGACTCCTGGACAGATTTGCTACTAATTGTAGCAGCACTGTGTTCTGTTAATTGAACAGAATGATTTAACAAAAAGAAAGTCTTCATGGATCAATTTCTGGACTGTTTTTAGAATAAAATGGAGAAACCTCCCTGCATTTTAGAGTAATAGTAGCACTGAAAGAACCCCAAAATTTGTCAGTGGTTTGGTATTATTAACAGAATTGTTTATTTTCTTTAAAAAAACCCCACCTTTCAGAAATGGCTATATTCTTAATTTTTTTTTTCTACAATCTGTTTTAAGTGTGTTTTTTCTTAAAAAAAAATTAAAAGAAAAATTGTAGGTTCCGTTTCAACTTCATCACAATCCTGTGGGGAGTTAATTTTAAAATAACTGCATCTCAAAATTTTAATTGCTGTTAATTGTAATACAAGAAATCAGCTTTGACAAGAAGTGTTTTGTTTTGACCTTAAACATTTTTCTAGGGAAGGCAGAAACATGTGCACCGCTCTGGAGAGTGAATACATGATGGGCTACAGTGAAGTATGCTCACTAAAATCACAAACCTTTCAGCTGCTGGCAGCAGTTCACTCCTGATAAATACAACACGAGTCCATTGCACTGTGAGTACAATAGTGCCGTGAGGCTGCAGAACCAGGTTTGACTTGCAGAACACTTGAATGCGAGCAAGACATTTGCTGATGAGATGTGATCAGATGAAATTATTTTCCTCGTAAGCCTTCAGTATCATCTGAAGCCTGTAGTGTTGCAGATTTACCTCTGTTTGAACTGCACTCTACTTTCCCTGTAAATTTGCATATAGAGACAACAAAAGCTGTTACAAAGAGAAAGAAAGGGTATTTCTGGTAAACTATAGGCTTCTCTCAAACGTTTTCTGCTGTCTTCAGAACAAAACTCGAATTTCGTCATTTTTCTTGACTAATAAGTATTTTGAACATCTTTCAGCTTTCTCAATTACCCATCTCTCTCACCAATCAGCCTACTCTTACTGAGAAAATCCCCGCTGAGAAGAGTATTAGGAAGATCATTTCAGTGACTATTTTGTACAGAATAATGACCATTTTGTTTCATTAGTGTTTTTCTGGTTCTAATCAGACATTTGTTGTTCACATTCACCCAACAAGGTTGCACAGCATATGTTAAGGGAACTATGTGTGTACCATGTGGCTAAGAATAATAAATGCTGTATAAAACAGAGAGAGTGAAAGCAGAAGAGTAAAGTAATGTAATAGATAACGAATTCAGCTACAATGTACGATTTTATCATTATGAGGTTGCAAAGATGAAGCAATACTGTAGAGCACACATGGACTTTAAACACCAGTGACTTTCACTTTCAGTATTCTAAGCTGCAATTTCTTTTCCCTCATGGTGATCAGATGCCTCTGTAGTCATGAAATGACAAAGATAGAAGACAGTTCTTGTACACATATGTATTGTCTAACTCCAGTTTCAAGAGAGGTAAAGCATATTAAGTCCAGGTATGTGAAACTGGAATCACCACTGAGACAGGCCTGTGATGTGTGGGTATTGGGAGAGGTTTACTGTGTTGCGAAACAGCACTCTGGTAATTTCTAAGTACTAAAATCACATACTCCAGCTTACACTAAAAAATGTAGGCTCCAAAATCAACTTAAACATTCCTTTTAGAACTTGGCTGGACTTCAGAAAGTGAATTTTCCCATTGCTCTAATCATCTCCTGTTAAGGTTTGAAGTCAGTAAGACTCTTGAGCTCAAATCACTAGAAGGATGGGCTGAGGTAAAAATGTTTTGATTTCCTAACCAAGATCCACAGTTTTTAAAAGGTGTTCTGGAAAAAAAATGCTTGTTGGATGATGGCTTAAAATAGGGGGGACATTTCAAGTCATAATTTAGTGCAAATTTTTAGACCTACCTTGCTGTTATTTGGAGTTTGGCTGATTCTGTGATCAAAATCGCACATAGTACTGAAGTGTTCTGACTTGGTATTAATAGTGAAATCTGCATTTGGCTGGTCAATTGTTTGATTTGCTATCAACAGAAATCTGAAAAAATTATCTGAATGTAAACTGGTTATGAGTTAACTATCTCGATCCACACACAGACTCATCTTAATAGTGCCACATTTCACAGGTGTGCTAATTTTGAAAGTTAAATGCACTCAGTGCTCCCACTTTTATTTTTAGCACGTGTATTATAATCATGGTTGTACATCATATACTGCCTACAACCTTGCTTACTTATGATTGTTACAGCTGCAAGTTATTTAATACCAATACCTAAAAACTGTGCTCATTAGGCTCCAAACCCGTGTCTCTCCCTGAGAAGCATATTATCATAGTTGGCAATATTAATAATTTTACTTCAACTAAGTAGCACAGCCCTGCCTCGATTTTATGATTTAAAGGTAGTTACTGAGAACTCCTGAGTTCTTAACATATAATTTAGAATCAGCTAAATGTACACAAGACCTCACTTATTGGAGAATCAGAGGTGTATAAATCCATATTAGCTTTTTTTTCCAACTTTTGTTTCAAGTGTACCTGGTAGATTTATGACTTGACTGTGCTTCGGAAGTCTGACTCCCTGTGGTGATTTCCAAAAGTCTGCAGACAGGAATACACCCTTACTGTTGCAAAAGATTATGACATCATGGATGTTAAAAAGAGAATGAATGATGTGGTTAGTCATGCATTCAATATATTACTAGAGAGGGGGTTATATGAAAACATGGCCTTTCTGTCAGGTAGAATAAATGAGATATATAATTTGTTTTGTCCTTCTCTTAAAAGAACAAGGGAAAGGAGATAATCTGTCTTAATAAGGGCATGCTTGAAGTATCAACCAACAAGAAAGTAATATATTCTTAAACATCCATATGTGATCTCCTTATTAAATTAGGATGCTGACCTAAATTTAAAGTATCAATATATAAATCAGTCAGTCAGTTAAATTAGCCCATTTTATACTGATAAATGGGAGTTAATAAAGCAATTACTTCTTTCTGAACCATAAGGCTCTGGTTTCCAAATCAGTTGTATGAGTTATGGATTACTGACATAATTTACAAGTTTTCATTTACGTGACTTATATTCTTGACATTTGAGGAATTAGCCCTTTATTGTATTAAATGCACAACCAAACAGTGTTTGAGTAACATTAAGGTTGGAGCAAAGCAAGAGAATCTGACTTCTCAATTTATGGTGACAGTGTTCCTTACTCTAGCTGCTGTCGTTCATAACATACAGAGAGTCAAGGAAAGAATTGTTGCCTTAATGTTGAAGGTCATGACTTTTCAATGTGTGTGCTGTGACCTATGTTTTATACGTGTAGAGTTGTGCTTTTTCTCTCTCTCATTTCTATAAGTACACAACACTAGCCATTTGCTATGAAAGAAGTGGTATTAAAACTTGTCGGTGTATTGCCACATAACCTTCTCATTTTCTATTTTTATGAGGCCCAGCTTTGAACAGGTTGATGTCATTGAAGGATTTTTATTGTAATTTTTCACATGCTTTTCTCCTTTTAATGCTTACTGCCTGGTAGCTATTGTATTACTCTACTCAGACAGTAGTAAGCTGTCTCTTGGGCCACATAAGTGTTGAAGAGCTGCACAAATTAGCCAGTTAGGTAGAGTTTTGCTAAAGCCCAATTAGTTATTTACAAAGTAGTTCTAAAATTCAAGAAACGCAATGATTTGCAGACTAAATCACTTACTATCCTCTACTGCGTTACTCATTAGGAGCACAGTAACATCAGTGGTAATAGCTGTTATGAAAAAGAGTAATAAAAACATTTCAGGAAGACTTCATGATGCATGCTGATGGTGTCTGTGTAGTTCAGTTCATCCACTGTTTCAAAAAAACCTGAAAACAAAACAAAAAGAAAATCCAAGTCATTAAAATCATATTCAGATTGAAAATGTCATGTTTCTCAAAAAAAGCATAATTGAATGGGAAGCAACAAGCTGAGAAATCAAATCTGTCTATATAGTGCCTGAGACATCCCAGATAAGAGTAAGGAATGAACAAGAATGTAGAAAAAAAAAAGTCAGGTAGAAATAAGGGAACCAATAGCCCATTGAAGCAGAATTCTCCGGGGGGGAAAAAAAAGGATAACACATCAAGATTTATGTTGCCAAGAGTAGGATTACTCTGAGCTCTGGCCCAAATGACTCCCTTTTACAGACTAGCAGAATTAGTAGGAGTTTGGTGAAAGAGTAGCTCTAGTCTCCTTATTTGCTTTGTTATTTTTCCCTTGCAGGCAATCTAGAAACACTAAGAATGGGATGAAGCATTTGAGAGATTGTCTTCCATCTCCCCAGCATATCTCCATCCAAATATCAGTAGCTAATAGATAGGCAAGGCTCGTAGAATCTATCTTTACTAATAATATGACCAGTGCTGTTGTGCGATGTGGAGCCAGTGAACTTAGCCACTTGCTATAAAGAAATTATTTTCACTAATAAAAAGAATTTTCCTGACAAGAATTTTATAATTTTTTTCCACTGAAATGTATCAAAACACATAAATATTTACACAAAAGTTGTTATACACCAGTATGTACCCAGGACATCATATACTTTAAAGCTTACAGAGTCCAGGTTTAAATATTAATGAGCCAAACAATAACTCATGACAGAGGCTGTCAGGTGGTGATCTCTCTGGTATGTGTTTGAGACCAAGTATTGTTTTCAGATGTCAGGCTTTATAAAAATGCTTCTAAGGAAATATCATAATGGGTTTCCTTAATTTTACAAACATTTAGCCTCAAGCCTTATGTAATTGGATAATATCTGTTGTGTCACACAGCTTCCACTAAAGCAATTTGGCCTACACTACTGGCCATTAATATAATTGTAAGGAATCAATAAGTGTGCCAGTTATGTTGGTGTTACCTTTATCTGAACTACATGCCTGGCTAACAGAAAAATAAATGGATTAACTATCAAATAGGATATATTTCTGATAAAATATGAAGGCACCTTAATAAACTTAATTAAAAAGGCCAGTGTTTGATAGACCTAACTAAACTATTCCAGTGTTGACTCAGGAGCAGCCAAACAGCTTCCATGTACACACCTTTCTTTTTTGGACCCAATGAAAATGAAAGTTATTTAATTATTTAAAAGAAGTGGCATTTTGGCAGAACTTTACTTTTCCCTTCAGTCATCTATAATTTTATGGGATTTTAGATAACAGAACTTCCCTTAATATACCTTCCAGGATGCTAAAGAAAAGCTATTTGTTTATGGTATACAGAGAGATGCCAGATCTGGCTAGTCTGGAGGCAAGATTTTTCAGACTTTTGATCTGTAGGCTCTGGTTTCCAGAATGTTGAGAATCCATGTTAAAAAGGAATCTGGTGTACAGATTCTGTTCATCGCATTGCCACAATCATAAAATAGAACCAGATAAAGAATAAAGGCTGATAAGCACTGATTAAAAGTATGGAATCAGTACGGCATGAGCGGTGAGCAGAAGAAGAGTGGTCCATATAAAGATGGTATTACAAAATCGAGAACTATGTGGAAGAGATAAATATAAGATGTTTATTTACTTTTTCTTCACACAAGAACTCAGCACATGAAAACAGGGCCAAGAGAAGGCCTCTTTTCTCTCCCTGCATAACTAAATTATGATCACAGAGTACTATGGTATAGAGCTGTAGCCACAGAGTGCTACAGAAGGTAAAATACAAAAGTATTTGGAATCAAACAGTGCTAAACCAATTCCTTTTGTAGAAAGCTGTTTAGTGATTGCTAATAGTTGAGAGACTGTATTAGATTGTTCTGTACCTGTTTTTTATACCTACATGACCACTGCTAGGGATGGGATACCGGGCTATACAGGCTTTTGTTTGCTTGACCTTTTTGATGTTCTCAATTGTCCAGGACTTAAGAAAAGGCAAAATTCTCATCAGTTATGACTGATTTTTACCCTGTCTCCCTAAACTGCCCTCCAGACCAGCTCTACTTTTTACTCTTCCTGTGCTTCCTTCCTTTTCCCCACTTCCTTCTTGTCACATACACTCCTTTTAGCATTCTTATTAGGAAGGACATTGCAGAATCTAATAATGTATTGAATATCGGTATCCTGTATGGCCATGTCTGGACTATAGAGTAAGCTTTCCTTCAACATGACCTCAACATGACTGTTGAGCATGACTATATTGCTGCTATGTTCATTTCTTTGACCAGATAAGAACTAGATTTTCATGCCTGATTGTTGTGAGCTGGATTAATTGCTTGTATGTACCTTTGTGTTTGTACCTCTTTATTCTATTTAGCATAGAGGACAATGGTTCTAAATGACCACATGACCATGAAGTCAGTGTAAGCAACAGCCAAAATGCTTTTGGTTTTGAAAAACAAAGAAAGTTAGATCAAATTCAGGCTGCGTGTACTTAACATTCTCCAAACTGTTGCAGGTGGGTTGAGCAGAAGGCTGGTTTTGATAAATAGTTCCAACTCTAAGCCACAATGCAATACTTGTAAATTCTTTTGAGATGATTAGACCAGTAGTTTAGCCTCTATCATTTGAGATAGAATAGCATGATAATGGTTAGAAATAACTCATCACACATCCCTGCTATTTCTCTTCGTACAGTGTGACTCATATTGCTGATATTTAGTTGCTCCTTTTCGTGAATTTGATGGAGTATTTTTTGATTACAAGAAGGAAAAAATTGATTTTCAAAAGAGTTTTAGTCTAAGGGAATAAGTACATAATTCCCTTATACGTGTCAAAGAACACAGTCTGATGGGTTTTATTTTTGTTGGGTGTTTTTAGTTTGTATTTATGCCTCTGAAGTTGTATTCCTAGACCTCGTGCACAAAACTAGAAAAAGTGCAGAAAAACTTCCTTGACTGCGAAGATGTAATAGAAAATAACCTTATATAGTCATTCTTTGTCTGGGTTACCGTGAGACATTTTGTAATGGCAAAACCAGTCTAAACCATTTTGGATGATTTCAGCCACCTGGATTAATGGAAGTCATCACTGTCCATGGCAGCAGGGGTGGACCTAGATGATCTTTGAGGTCCCTTCCAACCCAAGTCATTCTAAGATTCTATTATTTACTTCCCCTTCCCATGAAGAAGCTTGTGTGCCTCTCTTTTTGGCTTTACCAAATTATTGCCCTCCAGAGAGCTCAACAGTCAGTGCAGGCAGATGCCCTTCCCTCTGGAGGTAATATTTTTATGCACATGGTTATGCAGGTGCCAGGAAGGTGCAGGACTGCAGAGGGATTTTCATTCTGGAAGTGTCTAGGGGATCCTTAGGTCCCATCCTTGTTACCTGTGCTGGATCTCCACTCTTCAAGGAAGATTTATATTCTTTTGACATCGAAGAGTTAAACAAGAGAAAAAAAAGACTTTTACACTGCTCTGTAAAAGTCATGTTTTGCTGGCAAACAGCAGCAAACTTGCTAGGCTTTCTTCATTAGAACCTTGCCATTTGAGCCATCAGCGTCATTTTGTGAGGACATCAAACATGTGTACACCAGATGCCTGCAATGCAGAGCAGCACTAAGGACCTGACTCAACTTAACAATAATCTGCGGACAGCGGGTGTGAACCTGAGCTGGGCCAACACCTCATCAGACTGCATGGCTAATTGATTTCAAAATTAGAGTTGGTATTTCTGAACAATAATCTTAAAAGGCAGCAATAAAATACATCAGAATCCTTTGAGCTAGTCAAGCTTTCATCCAAATGGCTTATTACAAAGAGCTGGCACACCTGAACTTTGGCATAGACAAATAAATCCCAAAACAGCAAATGGAAACCACATTTGGCACTGGAGGTTTGTCAAGAGAAGTTTGTAGTCATCAGGAAACAAGATTTTGGATTTTTTTCCTTAGTGGCAGGAAATCGTTCACTGGATGTATTTTATTCCAACTGCTGTGATTTATGCAATGAAAATGTAGGCAGTGTTGAGGAGAATGGTCTTTTTAAATTTTTTTTTTTTTAAACATTTCACAGTCTTCAGGATCCCAGAAGCACTAAAAGCACAGGAAGGGTTACAGTTATCCCAACAGTGATAACTTAATTGCCTCTGTCGGCCTCCCTCTTTGAACTTTGAACTGCTGGTTTGTGGCATCATGGTCCAAAAGGATTTAGATCTGACTTTTGTGTGGCTACAATAAATTATGCCCAAGTATCTGAGCAATGCCTGGAATCTTATCTTCAAGGCAGGATGAGGCATCTCACTTAAGGGATGATATAAATTTGGAATACAAATCTCTTCGGGAACTAGCATTTCAGACCAGGTAGAAAAGATTGCTTTTTCATTTGCAATAGTTTGAATTATAAGAAAATCAAGAATATGTATAAAAAATCGTTAATATCCTTAAATATTTCCTGGAAAATGGCTCATCAGAAGTGCTCAAAGATGGGATTAAACAAATCTGTGAAGTCAGAGGCTGATCTGTGCAGCACCTGAAATCCATTTGTATTCAACAACTCCATGGCTTGTAAATAATTTTATACATCTGAATTTGACGACTAAAGATGTAGCAGTCTAGAGGCAATTGCAGCTTTCATCATTAATTGGTCTAAGTGAAATGTTACTCACTGCTTGATTACTACCTTTGTGTTTAAAATTAGTGGTTAAGTTTTACCATTCTGACAGTTTCAGCTTCAGTTTGTGAGATAGTTCTGCTTGTGGTTTCGAGTAATTTTGATCTGTACCACTTATATTCATGTTAGCATGGTATCAAACTTAGCTCATAATGTGAGTCTTGATGGTATGCATTACATCTTCAGAAACAGTCCTAAGACAAGTACAACTACAGAATTATTACATTACTTTACCAATGGATATAAGCAGTTTTTTTTGCTATGCATGTGACAGATGTAGCAAGCCCAGATTTAGATGATTCAAAATATTGTTTTTCTTTCAGTTTATGTCTAATTACAATTTTCAGACATGGTCTGATTCTCATCTCACTTACAACGTGAGTTTCCAGATCTATCTCTGGATTTTTACAGGGTTATTCATAACAAACAAAATTGGTCTGTAATATGCCAACTTTCTGATTATCCAGAGCCCAATTCAGTTATATATGTTTAAGACCAGCCTAATTCTATTAACTGCCAATCTGTAGTGCTGTGAGAGGATAATCAGACCTTGTAGATTCATCTTACCCTTATGAAAAATTTTGCTACCCCCATTGTTACATCTCTCAGTCTTGCCAATATATTATTGCATTTACAGTAGGCTATGCATATGAGAGCACCTTTTAGTAATGTGTTATATTTTAGCCACAATTAATTCTAGAAATGTTTCTGAGTTGCACAAGTTTGGGGAATGTTTGCACAATGTTTGCACAATGTTTGGGCAATTCCCATTTTTACAAATTAATTAACTGTAAAAGTTACTCTTCTCACTATTTCAGTCTAGTAAATTATGCTGAAATAATGGAGGGGTTTTTATAAAATATTCTAGCTTATATTATGAGCAGCTTATGGTAAAATAGCTCAGGTTATTGAGTCCATACACAAATTGACTTAGCATCCAATTACTTAGCCATTAATGGTCATTTAATTGTTTGAGTTTAAAATAAAATACAAATTAACATAAATGTGTTGCATGTAAATAAACAACAGGATGGATTCAGATGTCTCTTGTTTCTGGTCTAACAGCCTCACTTCAGGAAGGTCTGCATACATGCAAATGAGGGTAAATTTGCCTCTAAATTTTTTCACTGCTCATAATAACACTTGATTTTGTATGTGTAGCATAAAATCAAGGACTTGCTTTTGTAAAATTGAGTAAAAGATTGACAATTGTAACTTAAATCCAGCACATGGCTCTTCATGTTTTCCTCCTACTTCTACAAGTATTCATATGTAAAGCAAGAGAATACATCAAAGTGACACAAACAGCATAACAAGAATCTGTCTACAAAGTCCTACACCAGCTGGTACTCTTACATGGTTTAGATTAGAGTCCAGAGAGTACTAAGGCTGGACCACCGCAGGAGAAACAGCTCGGGGACACTGCAAGTGTTCCCATGCACAGTAATAGACAAACACCTGGGTCAAATTAATCTAGGCTTATCCACTGTGAAAATTCACAGGGTTTAATGGCTTTCCTTACCTGTGAAGGGGTGGTCTTGTTATAGGACTTCTGTACAGAGTCTGATGCAGAGGGCCAGATTGCAGATTTCTGTGTGTTAAAGGTCAAAATCCATAGTAAGAGGCAAACAGGTGGGAGTGAACACACGGAAAAGAGAAAAATACAGCTAAGATATGAATTGCTCAGTTTTCATTAATTTTTTCATTTTGAAGAGCAACTGAGATGTTACTAAATCAACTTTCAAGAGAAAACTATACTTACTGGCTAGGAAGAAAAATAGTAAACTGGATTCCGGGTGTATTCTGCAGGATTATTTTATTCTAAAAAAGATAATGATATAAGCGTGATATGTGTGCTTCTGTGTAATTAGTTTAAAAGCTTTTCCCCTGTTTATCTCTTAGGCAGGCACTTCATTATAGAATAGACAGTTCTCTATTTTTTCAGTTTGATCATTCTGTATCTTCTTTGGTTGTCAAAATATGGAGCAGAATTTTGCTGTACTTAAGGCTTCTTCAACTAGGACACAACAGAACCAGCGGAGAGGGGATATGGACCTACCTTCCCCCCAAAAAAAGGCTTGGCTGTACCCAGCTATAGTTTTAAGAATATGCTTCAAATGTATTGTTAATCCCATTCGCTGTCATGCACAAAGAGAGTTAATCAGCAGGTTTCCTTGCTCTAATGCTGCAGTTAAAATAGCTTTGGATTAGGGTTTGTTTGTTTGCTTTATCCATGCATTAGTCTTTGATAACAATGCTACAAACAAGACTGTGCTTGTCTTCTATATGGAGATGGATGAACTGGCTGCCTCTGAAACAAGGCCAGGAATTCAACAAGATAACATGAGGGAAATCAGAAAGCAACTGGAATTTTTACAGGGTTTCTTCTACACTGTTAGTATCTCTTAAGGTTATTGTATTGCCACACGGAGCCACCGCCCTGGCTTGGTGCTTACATTTCTGAAAGACCAGTGGATACCCCAATGTCTTCACCTGGCTCCTCCTTAAAAACATAAAATGTTTTAATGTGGCTCACCACAGCTAAAAGCAACCTGTGTTATGGTGTAGTGTTATTACTTTATCTTTAGTGATACAGCAGCAGTCTTGTTGTTGTAGGAAGCCTATTGCCTTATCATTACAGGTAAAGCAAAAGTCTTTCCAGTAAGTTTTTATGCCAATTAAAGATTATACTTACTCTGACATTGGAATACATGTTTCTCTGTCAGTAATGCAGACATAAGGTTTGCCTTTTTTTCTGGTTTTAAATAGGCTTTTCAACCTATCAATATAAAAAGTAGAACTGAGACAAAGGGACAAAGCAGTTCTAAAAAAAGACTATGCTTTGGAAGAATAAAAATTCGAGGATTGTAAAATAACAAAACTCAACCCCCCCCACTTGAATATTTAAATCCGTAATTGCATATAGAAACACATAATGTATGCAATGATTAATGAATGTATAGTTGTCCACAAACTGATTCTTAAGGAGAGCACTAAAGGACTCTGATGCCATTGCTGCAATATAGGAAATTTATGAGGAAGGGCAATTTTATGAGTGCCAGGCAGGGAAGAAGAGAACATTGAGAAAGTCCTATGAGCTGATATCCACTGCAGACCAATATTAACTACTAGTGCCACAGCAGTCAGTTGAGGTGATGAGGTTGTCCTCTGCGAAAAGAATGAAAGAGCTCTTTAAATGCACAACTAAAAACATCACTATGTTGGCATTTTGCTTGATTTCTAGGCCTTGACCCTTACAAAGTTACAGACAAAAATCCCAAAGGAATAGGATGAAGCAGACATGGCAACAGTTTCGAGAAAATAGTTTGTAATACTCAAAATAACATTAAGGGGTATGACATATGGGTATACCACATGAATAAAACATTACATTGGCCTGGAGTTCTTTGTTTTTTCCCCCAGACGTTGCTTTGCTAAATCATACAGGTAGTTTCAGAATACATATCACACAAGGGGCAGACAGTTAAAGGCAATGATGATATACTATTAATCCTTCTGATGCTTCTCCAGTATGTTCCTTTGGCTCTACTAGCCTTGAGTTCATGCTGATGGGAGTCTAACAGACATTGAGGAAAGTGAAAACTGCATCTCTCCCCATAGATGACTACATGTGACACACTGTGGCCCTACCCTTCAAAACAATGTCAGCAACCTGCTGGTCTAAGGAGAAACATATACACAGAAAGACAGTGTATTAACATGAGCGCTAATGACTTTTACTTGGATCAAAAGGGCCAAGTTGTTTGGACACCAACAAATTAATTGTTTATGTTTTACCAAATATTTCTAGCCACAGTAAAATGTCTGTGCTAATTTATGCAAGCTGAAGATGCTGATGGCAGTGATGAAACAGGACAAAGAAAGATATTATGGTTTGAAAGTGGAGTAATGTAAAAAGAGACAATAATAAGGACACCAAGTTATCTGATGTGGAATATGAGGACAATAACATCAAGAATAAACAACATGCTGATTAATATGCCCAATTCTAAGTGTGTTATTTTCATAATTGATTTAAATTTCCTTGTTACCACTCTATCTCTGTTGCCGTGGAAATCAATCTAGGCCATTTTTCTCCCTTTATAACCTTATTTTTCCTTCTTTGTCGAGCATTATCAAGCCATGACACAAATTCAATTATGATGTTGTGATGCCAAACCTGTGGTCCTGGCAAAATGTATCATGCAGCATATCTAGGTAAATGAATTAAAAAAGCATCTGAGCAGGTATCTGGAGTGTGTCACAGTTCATTCTTCCATAATAAACTATGTTCTCCTTCTCATTCATTTGTCAATCACAGTAACTAAAGATTATTATGTGCTGTATGTACGTGACACCAGCAATTTGCAAAGTCTGTTGGCAACAAAATCAGGTTACAATGACAGAGTGAGAAATTAAGCAGAAGTCTGATGTAATTAGCTACAACAATCAGTGCTCTAATTTCTGATTTATTGTTTCCTGTTTTCCTGCTGCTTTCAGTCCATGCATACTGTATGTGCTTCATATAGGTCAAACAATTGTCTTATCAGTCCTGGCAAACCAAGAGGTCAGAGTTAACAATATTTATTTAAACGTGCAGGATGCTTCCCACTGCAATTAGGAAATAACTATTACTAATAGGTCTTTGGTGCTATTTCCTCATTTATACAACTTTGTAAAGAAATAAAGGCAATAGAGAATTCAGATTTCAGGCTTCTTCATAAATATTTCTTGCAGATAGATTTGCTTGACTTAGTAACATTTTTTTTTTTAACTGACCACATTGAATTTCACAAAATGACAATCTGACAAGATATCAATGTGAAATATTTACATTTACAAATATCAGTTTACTAATGATGAACATGTGACATATTTTTCATTATGTAATGCCAGATCTTAAAAAAAAAAAGACTATCCAAGTCTGTGCCCCTCTAGAATCAATGAGAGATTTGTTGCTGACTGTGATGGGATTATGACTTGGCCCTATAAATTTGTTTTGGCTGCCTTCTTTACATGATACAGAATTCAAGGTCTTTCAATAAGCAATCCGTTTTAGTAATCCACGACTGTGCATAATTTGCTCTTATATAGTTCTTGCAATTCCAATATGAATTCATATGCCTGCTTGTTTTGATTTGGAATCTGCACAATAAATTGTGCCTCTCACGTATTTACTATATATACTATAGGTATTGAGCTCTTCAGGTAGCAGACATACTTTTATAAAAAGTGAGGCTAGCAGAGATGCTCAGATGCCATTTAGTCCAGCCTCCAAACTATTTTTAAAAGTAAACTAGAACTAAAACATTCCTGACAGAAGCTGGCCTAGTCTACTCTTTAAAAACTTTAGAAAGTCTTTGTTTTTTCCTCTAAAATAATCCCTTTTTAGCTGTTGTTCCTTGAAACTCACATTTACTTGATGTCTGATCATTTTATTTGTTCTGTCCTGAGCCTTGTCCAATCTTGACAGAGCAACTGCAGAACTGAGTGCTGTACATACAGTTCTCAGGTTTATACTTCCCATTATGTGGTATTTGCTTTATTGAAATGTTAGGACATTTATGATTCATGTGATACACTATAACATCCAGATCCTTTTCTGTAGGACTGCTATCTAGGCAAGACATTTCTAATAGAGTATTTGTGAAGCTGATTGTTCCTACTTAAATATTTTATTTGTCTTGATTGAATTGCTTTCTATTTATTATAGCTTCTTTCTCCCATTTGTCTTGCTTATTTTGAATTCTAACCTTGTCCTCCAAAATGCTTGCACTCCTCCTAGCTTGCTATCATATAAGAATTTAATAAACTTACTGCCTGTTGTACTACCCAGAGCATTAATGAAATGACTGCACCAGACTCCAGACAGATTTCAGTAGAACCCTAGTTGATACAGCCTTTCAACAGACTGGTTTTACAGCCTCTTCTGCACCTTTGTTACAGTGGTGTAAGGAAAAATGTTATTTTCCTGTTTGGTTTGCTCTTTTTTTTTTTTTTTTCCCCCCAATCAGTTTAATATTTATGCCAACAGAACTGACTGTTTTAGTGAAGGGAAGATACAGTACATAATTTTCAGCTGTTACTTTCACTGGTTAATCTTTTAAGTGCTTAGAAATAGATGCTTTGTTTTTTAATACTCTGAAGTCAGGCTTGCTCTTCCATTGTTTCTTCACTCTCCCTTTGCCCACTTTTAGGAATAAACAGCATGCCTGTATTTTTTTGGTGTTCTAGAACCTTGACCTCTGCAGGTTCTCTAATTTCTGATTCCAATGATTTCTAATGATTCTAAGTTTACTTCAACACCTAAATACCTCTGTGAAGTCCTATATAACTCACTGCAGACTGAGGTTTAACGTTGTTGTTATCAATGCTAATTGCACAATTTGTAATCTCAGATCACTACCTTTTGTTAAACATGAATCAAAAAGTATTAAACCTTTTGCCTATCTTGGCATTTTCTAGCATGGCTAAGAATACTGTTGGCTTTTCTTCCCTGTTGACTACCAAGATAATTCGCAGTTTAAAAAATTTATTTTTCGAGGGGAGGAGCCGCCTGGTCAGAACTCCGGTAGAGTTGTGTGACGTTGCTCTACCAAAGGGTGCAGCAGAATGGAGGGAAAAGGAGTGATGAAGGGGAAGAACATAAATGTGAAACCTGTCACATCACTGTTGCTGATATTGTTTTCAGGAAAGAAAGAATGTTTCTACCAAAGAGGATGTCACACAGAATATTTTGGAAAAAAAATTAAAACATTGGACTCAGACAAGTTAGAAAGTAAAGTTTGAACTTAAATAAAGGGATTCTATGGATGTACAGAATATGGTGAAAAACTTCAGAGATTAGGTATTACTCATCTACTTGAAGTAGTTTTTTATAAGTGATCTTTATTTTTTTGTTTAGCTTTTTTGTCCTTTTAATTTGAAGGAATCAGAAAAGGCTTCTAACATTTATTTACTGGTTTTTTGGACTGTGAGTATCTCTCCTGTTGCTATTAGTGGGTTACCCTGTATTGTTCTGTACAGTCTCCTGTGTGGATTGAGAGCTCCAGTCACAGACCTCCACTTAAAGGGAATTTACTTTCAATTCAGGCTTTCTCAGTATGGTTCTCTATATTTACAAAAAGTTGAATTTCAAATTTCTTAATTTTCTTCCATTTTTTTATAATTAGTCTTCTCCTTGAATTGTACTGTGCAGGCTGGGTAACAAAGCTAGAAATGAAAGTTGCCCTACAGTATTTTTCTCGAAGATTTTTCAAATGGATGAACACAGTGATGAACTCAGTTGTAAGCTAACGTCACCCAGATTGAATTTTTATTTTGCCTGGTTAATATTCACTGAGGATTTGGTCTTATGGCCATTGCTATCAATGGGAAATCTCCCATTAAGTTAAAAGGATGTGGAATCAGGTCTTTAAAAAATTGTTTTGAAACATGACATAGTTATAAATGTCAGAAAAACTTCCAAGAGTGATATTTCAATAACCCTAACAATTGAGAGCTGATCTACATCAACTTGTACTTTCTGAAAAAAGGTCAAGGCACAGAAATGTGCAAAATCCTCACCATTTCCTTCCTACCAAAAGTTAAGATAAGCGTGGAGTGCTAAAACATGTGCTCACAGGATGGATACCTGTCTATGGAGCAGATGTGTTTGGTAGACCACAGGACATGTTCAGGAGCTTCCTATAGATACCTTGAATGCTGGGATCTGGATGCTCATCCCCATCCCTGGGCACTGGCAATGGCCTGACATCAGACTGCAGCATGACCTGAGTGTGCCCCAGGAAACCCACACAAGAAAAGAGGGAACTGCTGTGCCTTCCAGTCTGTACAGTGAAGGAGGCAGGGCTCCAAAACACAAGAGACTCCCAGTTTAGACACAGACATCTAACAGCAAACTAAATAAGTGTTTTGGCCTCTCTTTTTGGCTATTCTAATGTGCACTTCTGCTTGCATTCCTGTTGCTTCTGGAGTTTCTACTTGTTTCTGGTTTATGTTTACTACTTAGAATGTTTATGATTTGGAAACTTTATTAGTATTACTTATTTCTCTTTTATATCAAAGCAATGAATAAACAGAAAGAGCTTAACTCATCGTTATTCATACGTCAAAGTTTGGGTAAAGAGAGACAGTACAACTAGAACTTAGTTGTCAAACGTGTGTGTGAAGGGACTTTAGGAAAATATCACTGTGTTTCTTTGCTGGTTATCATTCAAGGATACAGGAAAAAATCTCAAAGCTTCCTGGGATCACAAAATAAACCACTGTAAGAGCCAATATACAGAAAAAAAGTATATATATATATATGAAGAATTTGTATTTCTTGCGACTGACAATTCTTTACTAATTAACATCTTAGACAAATGTTCAGCTAACATCAGTCATTATAGCTTCCCATAAGGCAATTTACACCACCTTACAGTAGATGAAGATAGCTGTAGGATATCATAAAGGTAAAAGACATAATAGTTGGTGGCTGATAATCATTGCCCTGACTATTAATATTAAATATTAGTATATGTATTAATATTCTCATTTAATTTTCTACAATATCAGGAAAATGTAAACCCAACTGCAATATGGTCTGCAGCCATCCCAGTATTTATGTTCATCAAATTTTTAGTGGACTAGTTTTGGGGACTTTTCCCCCCAAAGTGGTACATCTTACTTATTTGCCTCAAGGTATTAATGTTAATTTTCTTTGTCAGTTAATTTGGGGACAGAAGATATAACTTGAGCTCAGTCCCCCTTGTTGGATAATTTAATACCAATACTATTTACATTATTCGTTTTACTGGTAAAGCAAGAAGCAAGTTGCTGGAATACATCTGTGACCCCGGGGCAGGAACTTTCTGCCGGCTGTCACTTTCTGACAGTTTGGGCTGTTAATTACCTACAACAGTTGGAGCACAAGCACCTCTGTGTCTGCCAGCTGGCAGACTCTGCCTCACACTGGCAGCCTAAGATTTAAAACCTGTAACAAAAGGCTGTTATGTAAACAGTTTTTTGTATAATACACAATAGCAGCAGTAGACCCACATAGGGAACTGAAGATAGTCTCTGCATTCATGAGCAGCTAAGGCTGGAAATGATGGAAACTCCTGCTTGCCTTTTTCTATCAGTCAGCAGACAAAAAATGAAGTCCACAGGGAAATAGCCTGAGCTAAGGCTTCTCAGAGTCTACATACTGGGATCTAAGTGTTTGAGTTGCTGTGGTACTATTGAACTATACCAATTACTTTACCATGTGAAACTAAAAGACTTTAATTGCTTGATGGCACACCAGTCAGCAGTCCAGAGAAACTGCAAAAATCATCTCTAAGATTTTCTTCTCAGGAAACAAATGCAGACTTCACGAACACTTTCTCAGGTCCTGTCATTTAAGGACTCATTCCTCAAAATGGCACAGATGTCCCCTGGAGCTTTAGGTGGCGTATATCAGGGGAAGACCTCATAATTACACTTCTGAGAGAGCAGTGTCACCATGATGAAACTTGAGTAGCTCAAAAGGTGTGAAGAGCAGGTTCCTTATTCCAAATTCATGAAAGGATCTCATTATAGTCATAATGGCTCAAAGTGTGCAGCTAAACCAGTGTTGTAGCCAGGCAATGGGAAATGCCCAAGAAGTGGCTTGCAATTCAGCTTCTGGAAATTATGTCTTGCCAATCACTTATGATTAGAAAACAGAACTACCATAAGCAAAAAAGGTACCCAAGTCCCTTTGTTAGCTTCAACTGAGTGCTTAGAGTACTTGCTGAGAGGCAGAATTGGATTGTCATCCATCCCAAGCTTGAGGCAGAACTGGATTGTCATCCATCCCAAGGTCTAAGTCCCCATCTCATTTGTCTGCAGAGCAGCCTGATAATTTCCAGGTGAGCTTGGGCCATAAGAGATCTACAATTTCAGAACCAATGAAATCAAGCAGAGCAAGAAGGAGCCCAGCTACAGACCAGGATGAGACAGTCTTCCCTGGCAGGGAAGTGTTCTGAATCACATTCCTATTCTCTGTAGTGCTCAAGTATTCTATGTGCTGGCTGCTTGGTGCAATAAGAACAGTGTTTCTGTTACAGAAATGTTGGAATTTTAAAGACCTGAGGTAATAACAAAATCATGAGTTATCTCACAGTTTCCCACTGTACGTATATAAATTTGAATTGTATAAATGCATTCCCTAGTATTAGGTCTGAATATACAATATAAGAGTGTTCAGACATCTGCTATCTCTCTATCATACTTAGGTAAAGGACACCGATGGTAAGCAAAATCTTCTTGAAGACTTCAAATGGTATCATCAGAACAGAAGAAATAATTCTTTAACTGTAAGAATCAAGTGGAGCAGTGAGAAAGAAATATGTAAAACAATTATTGCAGTGGAAATATTTTTGAATGGTCATTATAGGACATGCTTTCACCCTCTATCTTACTGGGTTTTTACTCAGAGTCTAAATAATCCAATCATAACTTGGTTTAAATATTCTGTCTTACATGGAAATGAAGTTTCTTGTTAGTGGTATGTTTTCCACAGATGTCAAAATATGGTCTATTAAATTTTTTCTAAGAAACACTGCAGCTTCGAGATGAATCCTAGAGACAAGGAGCAACTCTTGACTTAGAGAAAAAAAGTTACTATAAACCCGTGAGTCTCAGGGATTGGTGCAGTAGACGCAAGCCTGAGTTCCCTTACGTAGATACCATTCTCCATATTTTCAAGTATTTCACCTATCTTGTCTTTTAGATAAACTTCAGTACAGAGTTTGATTTTCAATATATTTCAGATCAGGCACGGAATCACTCTACCTCCTCCATTCCTTGTAGACAAAGGGAAGTTGGAGCCAGAATAAAGCTCCTCAGGAAAAGGGGAGGCTGAAATATCAGCTTAGCAAAAAATTAACAATAGCGGCCCAAGTACCACCTGTCTGGTCTGCTGAGTTCCAAATGAGTTTAAGCCTCCCAGGCCAGAGATATTCACTTTATTTTTTTTTTTAAAAACCATCTGGGACTGGCTTTTATAACACTACAGAGCACACAATTTCATTCCTATTCTTGCAGTATGTGTTTTTCTGACAGTTGTTTCAACACTTCAAGCTTAATGATGCTTAATTTCACAATATCAGTTTAGAGCAAATGGCTCCTGAAGTAGGATGTACCAAATTGTGGCTTCGACCACAACGTATATTGCCAGTATTTACACAAGTACAAACAGGAATAAAGTTTGGTCCAGTAACTTCACACAGGCATAAGACTGGGAGGACACCTAAAATGTGTGTGTATTCTGAAGTTTGAAATTTAACATTAAAAAAACCCCAAAAGTAACTTTAAATCAGTGTCTTACAAGATTTATGCGTACAAAACGTTGCTTATAAATTCTCTTTACATTATCATTGAAGGATGCTTTGTGAATGATATGAAGAAATGAAATCATCTGCCAACGTAAAGAAAGCCTGCCTTCACCACTAGCTGAGCTGAGCTACAGCACTGTCCATTTCTTTTTGTTCTCCTCTCTAAAGTTGTGGCAAACCTTTTAAGAGTTCCCGTTCCTTCAGGCAATTCCTCTCTCCCGTGGTTAACTGTTTCACTGCTGGCCCAGCAGTCACATCTGCCCCTGCTGCCGTATCGCAGTATCGCATCGATGTTCCCTTGAAGCTGGGGATCTATCGCCAGCAGTCAAGATCCTGGTATCTATCATTAGCAGTAAAGCTATCACAGAACTGACTGGAGCAAAGCCATTTTAAAGTTACATTACAAAATTTTCTGTGGTTTTCACAGATCTGAAGCACCCTGACAATATTGCGCTTTTTTTTTTTTTTTCCATTTAAACAGACTTCTATTTTACTTAGCAGTTAAAATAGCAAATATAAAAATATTTTAGCATGGCTGTTCTTGCTATATTTGGACATATTATTTAAAATATTTTCTAGAAGGGATATTTTTTAGTGCATCAATTGTCTTCTAGCCATGTTAATTGTAATAGTCATTAAAATAAAATTTCTTGTTTGAAATTTCTTATATTCCTCTCTCCTTTCCAAAATATATTTTCTTTGATTTCTGCTAGAATGTTTATATTAGAAAACCTTTATTGTCACTTAGTCTATTTCATTGGAAGAATTCAAAGTATTTTAAAATTTTTTTTTCTTTTTCCTAAAATAACCAGCTATCATGGTCTATTTCATAGATACAGTGCTGGGGGTTTAAGTTGTTCTGATATTCGAGCTCTTTCAATTGTTTAAAATTTCGAGTTTCCCATTTTCATCCACATTATTTATTTTTGTTTAAGGGTTGTTTTATTAAGGGTGGCACACCCCTCTTCCCCAGCCCGTCTTTTTGCCCCGTGTTCCTATCAGCTGGATCTTTGAACAGACATTATGTATTTGCTATATTCTTGTTTCACACTGATCATTTCATGAGGCTAATTTTATGTGTGTGAGTGATCCTACCTAACTCAATTGCTTTGCCTTGCTAATGATGTAGAACCATGAGCACTGGGAGTGCATGCATTCCTTGGCACTCACTGTCTAAACCCCATCATAATCTGCTGAGTGACAGCACTGAAACGTGAGTGAGCCTCATGATCTGATGGTCCTGTCTGACTAAGAGATAAAATTCTGCACTTGAGATTGGAGAAGACATGGCCTGTGCAAGATGGATACCTTATATTACTTCCTTTTTTTTATTTGTTTATTTTTTGTTTGGTTGGTTTGGGTTTTGTGTGTGTTTTTGTTTGGTGGGGGTGTGTTTGTTTGGTTTGGGGTTTTTTTTGTTTGTTTGGGGTTTTTTGGGGGGGGTTTTTGTGTGGTTTTGTTTTGTTTTGTTTTGTTTTTAATTTCCAGTACCATAGAGCAGAGGGAAGTGAATGGGGGAGAGGTTCAGGAGGAAGAGGCATTGCTCAGGCTTTCTTTGATCTGCTCCAGGTGAAGCTTTTCTGACCCAGGCAGACAGATCAAAGAAAGAAGTCAGAATACAGAGTACTTGAGACATTTCATGACTGTAGAAAATACTGCCACAAAAGTGCTCCTTTTTTATTTTGAAAAATATGCTTACCTTACATATAACCTGTTGTGGCACTTTTTTCTTGTTTTGTTACTAAAACCAGATGATCACAACCTATTGATTATTTTATGTACCTCTGTCAGGAAGGCTTTAGCTATATAGTATCCCAGATAAACAATTCGTGACTGGTACATGTAGAATACAATAAAACCAGCAGAAACAAGTGATAACAAATTGAATATCTATTTTATTTCCAAATCTTCAGGAATCAAATAATTAGTAAACTTCCTTTGAACATTAGTAAAAATCTTACCAATTCAATGAGATGCAGCAATCAATTTTGCTGCATTACCATCTTAATCTGCAGTACTGAGTAATATTAGAAGAATAGAACAGTATAACTGAATAAAGACTAAATCCTGTTGCAGTATAAGTTACATGCTGCATGCTTTATAGCCATACTTAGAGCATTTTCTGTCCCAAAGGGGCCTCTAGCAAGGGCTGAACCTTGTGATTACCTTCCCACACTGTGAGCAGTCACACCGACCTCTGTCAACTCTTTGTGGACCTTGGGATTTCTCACGGCACTTGCACATCACGTGTGGGACATGCCTTCTGCACCTGGCACAGCAACAACCCCTTTGCTGAAAAATCACAATAGCCTTACTTATGTGGTTTGCTGGCTATTTTTCCATGCCCAGAGCTGATGGGCAACAGCAGCAGGACTGAGCGCGGGTTCCTTCTCCTCTGAGGCAGAGAGAAGGGTGCCATCTACTGAGGCACTCACATCTACTCCCTGCATCCCGCAGGCTTTTTGCAGAAACCTCTCAGCAGTGTGTCAAGCTGGAAAGTTTGTAAGACCAAAGTAATTCCACAAATTTGATGAAATTCATTAAAAGGAGCATTTCAAGAAGAGCTGCATTTGTTCAAATTACTATATTATCCCATTTGCTGTGTGCTGAGTGAGAGTGAGTAACTTTATGATGAACAGGGATCTGATGCAAGGGAAAATTTTAGTGCATACGTTTTAACATAACAAAATTCACCATGAAAACCTTGTATTTACACTATTATAGGATGGGATGAAATGAACTTGTAGTAATTTTGATTTTTAACCCAGATTTTACTCTGTGTATTTTTATGGAATCTGGAGCTTCTATTAAGCATTTATTAAAATCTACCTCATGCTGATGGTTCTATAGCTAATATCATTTTATGTCAAGCAGGGAACCCCATGCCCATTATCTGAAAATAGATTACAGAATTATTTCTGCTAATACTTTTTTCTGATACTACAATATCCATCACTGTGACATTTTGTATAACAAGGGTCACAAATAAACAGCATATTTTACTCTTGTAAGTTCATCTTTGAAAATTGTCTTCTAGTACTTCGGTCGGTATGCTTGTTTCAAAAGCCAGATCTGTATTTTGCAAAACAGACCCATTTCATTATCTGTTGGTATCTGTCTTCTTTAATGAGAAAAGAGCACTAAAGACACTGGAGAGACAGAGCAAATACCTTCATATGTGACTGTGAGTAAATCACCGTCTGTGTGTAAGCCCAACACATGCTTTCTGTTCATAATCCACAGGGGAGTGTACTAATCATGCATTTTTACTGCATTTTTCTATGTATCCAAGCATTTGACCAGGTAAAATTATTGGAGATGTCAGGGAAAAAGATATATTTGCTGTTCTTACTTTCACCTCATCTTAGAACATAAAACCCTGTAAATAAAAGCTAATCTTGGCAAATCATGCAGAAAAAGTCAAAATCAAGTTGTCGAAGTAATAAACAGTCCAATACAGCTGACAGGTTTCTTTGTTACAAAATAATATGCATGTCAGCTGTAAAAAAGATAGGCTGAGACCTGAATGTACTGTTTTTGAAAAAAGTATGAAAAGTTCTTGTTCTTAGAAATCAATACAACTAAGCTAGGATAAAGTTCAAAAAGAATTCTTGTTTTTTCCTACATATTTTGCATCAGCCTAGCCTGATCTAACAATTTATTACAGTGTGACAACAAAAACAAAGAGAAGCATTGGCAGTTATCTCTACTGGCTTTGGGGGATTTTAAAAACCTCATCAGTGAATAACAATTGTGATAGAAATGGTTCAAGGTTATGCTGTTTGTGCTTTTGTCATTCTTAACAACATATTATGAAAGAAACATGGATTTTCAAGTGCAGATGTAAATGCCATGAGTGTATTTGGTACCAAGAAGTATTTATGGCATATGAAATTGTTTTCTGATGTTTTTGGACAGATTTTACAATCAACAGGTAAACAGAAGTTTTAAATTATAAACAAATGGTGTTTATAAACAACAGTCAGATTTATGCATACAGTAAAATATTGAGAATTTTGAATAATACTGTTTCCATGTCTACAGTCTTCCTCCTCCTGCTTATTACTCACTGGTAGGATTCTATTTTCAAGACAGATAAATCTAGATTTAAGCTTCCAAATAAAACAGAACACTGCAGTTGTTATTCCAGAGGCCACACACTTGTAAAAGTACTACTTTTTTTAAAAAATTTCTGATCTAGGTATTGGCACTTCTTTAATGCAGCTAAACAATATTCAAAATACTTAAATCAAAGTTCATATTTCTGACAGATAGTGCATTTTACTTAGAAGCAGTATAGCTGAAGTGTTCCTTGGTGTTTGATATCATTGTCTATGATTTTGCAATATGTGATTGAATAATGGATTTGAAAAAACAATGAAGAAATAAGAGTTAAGCATACCTGTTAAAAAGTTTAGGCAGGCTCTTTCTTTTTTTCTCCATGATTACTTTTTTATTATTGTGGTTTACAGAGTTTCTGAGCTCACAGAAGCCCTGTTGTGACAGTCACTGGACAGACACAAAACAAAAGGCAGTACCTTTTCAACGCACCTTGTAGTAATTTATTGCCTTCTTTTATTTTTATTTTTTTTATTATTTTTTTTTAGTACTATCTACCTCAAAATTGTGAAGAATCATCACGGATTTAATGCAGTCTGTCTGGGCTGCCTCTAAAGAAAGATGCCAAAATGTCATAGTCTAGCAACTACCAAATTACATTTTTTTTATATATAAATTCCTCTAAAGTTGTTGATAAGTAGAAAATAATTAAGTAAGTATTGCTTTCGCATTTCCTAGTTAGATGTGAGCAATATGCATGTGAACTTTGTAGCCTATTGCATTCGCAGAGTGCTATGGATCACGAACTCCAGTATTTTAACTCCAGCTTTTATATTCGATCATTGTTTGGCTTGGGCACTGAGCTGAGGCACTCCCTACTTTACTTTTTGTATATTTAAGAAAATGGAGGGATGGCACCCGCCTCCCCTTTTAAGGCATGACCAGTTAATGCTGCCATAACACTTTGAAGATAGATTTTCCAGAACTTAAATACGATTAGACATTTATATAGATAATAAAACATTCATACTTACCTATGATAAGATACAAGGGATTTAAAATACCCAGCTTCCTGGCATAACTAACTGCTTGAGATTAGGAGGGAAACTTTTCCTACAGGCAGGTTATTAGATTATTTTTTTTGGTAGTTGTGGGGTAGATTGCATGCTACTTTGAAGCATCGTGCACTGCTGGCTGGAACAGGATAGCAGGTTAAACAAACTGCTGGCTCTAACAAGAATGGCAAGTCAGTCTTCTGTATTTCTATGTCCTCACTGACTAGTGGAAAAGAACCCTCTTGCTTCTACCTGCATCTTACTGATGCACTACATACCAGTCTGTGGCCATGCCATATGGCTAAGATATGTCCCACCTTGCCAAGCCCTTAGGTAATTAATTTTTTCACATTTGTTGATTAAATTTTGAAGTTTGCACTTCTTCTTTGCATCAGTGGACATAATTCCAATAAGAGCCTTATTAAAAACCCTCAAAGCAACCCATGTCTGTTTGACAGAATTAGAAACTAATTAAACAAACAATTGTGGTAACAAATGATTTGGGGTTGATTCTTCTCCACTGACAGAACAAGAACGGCACACCTGAGTATCATACAGAATCATAACCCAACTCTCCTCTAGCCATTGTCCGTCTGTTTGGGGAAATGGGTAAAAACCCAGCAGATTGTCAGGAAAGACCTTAGGCCGCCTTATGTTACAGACCACAGTGCCTGTGAGCTAGTCACCGGAGCCACGATCCTGGAGCAGGTAATGCAGAATCTGTCAGAAAGAACTTTGCTAAGATATACTGAAAGAGTAAAATTGCTGCTAAAACAAAGTCCTTTTCGGGCTGTTTCAAGAAAGAGCAAAAATAAAGCAATATATGTGGGCTTCCTAATAAATAAAAACATTCCTCCTTGAAAAAATGCTGTTTGCAGCGCTGTGTATTTTTAAATTTCGTATTTTTTAAAAGTTTGCATATTTGTGGCATCAGTTGTATTTTTAAGTACACACTACTACGTGCAGTGTGTGTGTGGTATGTGTGCACGTGTTTGTCTAATAACTAGTTTAAATTCACACTTTTTTAAAAAAAAACTTGCTTATCAGACAGCATGTTGCATTTAATTTTATTCGGTTCATAGTTTCTGTTTTACTGCCTCGTTATATTCATCAAGTTCACTGGATATTTATCTCTTCACTCTTTTCTTCCCTTTCGTTGTATTCTTTTTATATGTAAACGTACATATATATATATAGAGAGAGAAAAATAGTTGCTCAGGAGAATTCTTGAAACCCCTTTCCTTCCCTAAACAGCAACAAGAGATTTACATTTATAAATAGGGAGCCGGGGGCCAGGAGGCAGAACTCTAGCACAGGTCAGCAGTGAAGTTACACAGATAAATTTTTCAGTTCTTTTATCTAGTAAACATCCTAATGATCAACATCAAAGGCTGAAGTAAGAAGCCGTTCTTCTCTTTTCTGCCAGACTGAGAAAGAGTGGGCTCTTTTACGTCTCATATGGGAGATATGAGGAGCCTTTGAATGGATCATTGCTTTTTATGAGTAGTAATGAGGTGAGAAGTATTCTAGTGTGTGGCACAGGCCTTCATTAAAAGCGTGAAACAGAATGGCTTATGGTTAAAAGGAGTAATTTGTTCTAACATACTTGCTAAATTGTGCTGTAACCATGCCAGGTCACTGGACTACATTTTCTATAGTATTTCCGAATGCATTTGCGTGTAATTATTCTGCCTGTACAGAGTTGAGGGATTTTGCCAATGATTTGTGCTAACTAGTTGACAACACTCATTCCTTTACTGGAAACTTCTCTAAATGCTATATTTTAAGAGTTGTGGAAGAGCCCAGATTCTGTTGCTCAAGCTTATATTTCCTCAAAAGAATAAGAACCAGCAAAACGTCATAAAATAAGCTTAACTGATCTGAAGGTCTTACTAACGTGATGAAAAAGCAGGGAACCATCCCCACAGTCTCCATCTTCAGCCTGCCAGGATTTTATCAGAGAGCTCCATGCAAACCAAAGGCAAATAAACTGCTATATACTACTGTCTCTTCTAGCAGCACTTTTGAGCAGCCTGGTTTCCTAAAGCACTGCTCAGCCACTTCTCACATCACAGTCGAGGGCAAGTGACGATGGTCGTCACTTTGGAAAATCAGCCACTTGTATTCTGCTGCTGCTGCGAAACATGATATTAATTATGCAGCAGCACAGATACCACAATGTGCAAATGCTTTTCCAAGTTCTCATTCCTGTCATACACTGAAAGAGAGGAAACTTCTATCTTCAGTACAAATTTCTGCCCAGGTAATTTTTTTCAGCGTAGAGAAAGTATGATCCCTTGAAACTATACTCTTGAACTGTGAAGAACTGTAATAAGTTCCACTGGCTAAGGAATAGTTTTCATAGTGCAGGTTATACACACAGTAGGAGTCCTTTTTTCAGAAAAACACTTGTAGCATCCAGAGCTGACATTAGACATTAAAACCATGCAATCTGTGAAGGACTGTGCATCCAGTCAATGGCAGAATAAGGAGGAGAATGGAGACTATAGCCGTTTCCTGCTCCAGTCACCACCTCCCACCATCTCTCTGCTCACTAAACATTCCTCTGTTCCCAACACTCACCAAGAAACTGGCTTTAATCCTTGCCACACAAAAAATGACAGTTCTGAGTTTTAAGCTTGATCTAACCTAGGAGTAACAGCTGATCAGGGGATTTTTCTACTAAACTTCTTTAGAAGGAAGTGCGAGAAGGAAGTGCTAAGGTATCCAAATAAAAACCACAGAAATTATCTGGTCCAGTTTATGTCTTTTAAAACAAACAAATGAAAAACCCCAGGGATAATTCAAAACAGACATAATGTATGTCTTTTTCCTGTCTTGTTTCAGGACAAATAGCAATATTTAAAAATAATAAAAATCCTACCAAAACTCAAGCCAAGCTTTTGTTTGGAGTGCAGATTGATGAAAATTTATGAGATTTCAACTTTTTGCCCTGAGTCAGAGCAGGAAAATGTTTGAAATCTCAAAACTATCTCATTCCTAGCTTTGAACTAAGGGAATGGACAGGATTGTATGTGTATGTGCACGCGCATGTGTGTTTGGCAGCAATTAAAATATGAGAGCTGTGCTTAGAACCATATGCTCCCTCAGAAACTGATAAAAGTTGCATGGGTATAACTGATGGAGAATTTGTCCCATAATGTTAAGACAGTTGAGTTAAATACAGTTGTTTCTTTAAATCAGCTTACTATTTTTTTCTGTATAAGTCAAGACAGGCTAGTCCATTTTAACCTATTCATATGAATGAAAAAATAGAGAAGTTCTGTGAAGAACACAGGAAATAAAGTCCTATTACCATTTGTCTCCTGTGCATCAGACACTTAAAAACCTGAGAAACAGATGAATTATTTTCTTCACATATTTTCTAGCCATGTTGTAAAACATAGAAGACTTCAATGTTTAATGTTCATCAGTAAGTTCTGGTATCATTTCTCATAATCCTATTCACAACACTCTGTTTAAAACTGTTAGTGACAATGATTTAAATTGCTTATTTTAATGATCTGAAAAAAAATAGAATAAAGGTGAGAAGTACAGCCTGCGTTACTCAAACAGCCTCTCCCAAGAAAGTGATATATATATATGAGTGTGTATATGTATATATGCAAGTATAGTGTATATATATTAATATATAAATGTCTATATTATTATATATATGTCTATATTGTCATATAATGTATATACATTACACAGGTTGAACAAGCAACAAAATACAATGTTCGGTTTTCCTATATGTTAAACTGTTTTTCCTAGTTTTTCAGGCAGAGAGGTTAAATGACTAGAAAAAGATAGGGTAGTATGTCAATAGACATCTGGAAATTGTAAGAGTTCAGCCAGTGACTATGTTTTCTCCTTGACTACAAGTGAGGAAACTCATCTGGTTTCTTATAACAATGAGGTGAGTTCAGATTGTTGTGGAAGTTTCTAAAGGATGCCTCTGACAAATGTCAGCTACTTGCTTATTGGGAAGGTCTGATTGTCCCGACACTGGAAGATCTTCATGGCCTTTAAGCCAGGTTAATCAGAGTGTGTATATCCATACACCCTAAAGTTAGGATATTAATAGAAATTGTCATTTGTCTTATGTTATAAATCACATTTTTTAACATATGTTTTGGCATTGATGACTTCTCTGTGGCTTTAAATAGCTTTTAATATTAGATATCTATTTTTTATTGATGTCTTGGAATTTAGTCTGCAAAGCTAGGATTGGCCACCTTACAAACATCATTGTCTTATTTTCGTTTTCTTCAACTTCAACTGCAAACTGGCTTTGTAACCATTTGTTTGAAGCAGTTTGTTCTGTGAACAGTTGCTGAATTGATGACTGCTTAAAAGAGGAGAAAATAAAGATTGGCAAATTGAAATCACTTGAGCTATTTGGGAAACAGGAAAATTAAATACTCCATAGATATGGCTACTAGCATGTAGAATCCTTACCACAAATTGGAACTCTGAAGCCAAGTGTACCCATGGAAGAAACAAAGATCTAGAAAATGTTGGTCCCAATCTTGCCCTGATGTTCCAGACAGTATTACACTAGGGTTTTTTTACACAGAAACTAAGGTTTTTAAGTTTGCAAATGACTCACAGATTCTGATAACAGGACTGTAAATGCTACTATAAATGCCTTCTTCATTAGAAATTATTAAAAAAGCAGGAATACAAGCATTGTAAAAAGAGCAAGTTCTTGCCCTGTGCCTCAGTTTCTCTTTACAACATGTGTACAGTTCTTACCAGGTCTATATATATGGGCTTCACAGAATTCAGATGCCTCGATGGTATTCAACTCCTTATTAACACACAGAATCTGAAAGGGAAATGTTTGTGTCTATATATAGTTGCTTTGTGCAATAATTCATAAGTTATTCCAAATCTCTCTTGATTAATCTTGAGTCAAATTATCTTCAATCATTTGTCTACTTATTTCTTGCTTCATGGAACCTAGCAGTGATGATTAAAAATTTAAAAAAAAAGGAAAAAAAAAGCAAAAAAAAAGCAATATCAGAAGGAAAAAAATATTTGCAGTGTTGTTTTTAGGAATCTGTGTCAAGGTCCCATTATCCCTATCTATTCATAAAGCATCACACAGCAGAGAAACATATATGTCCGCTATGTTTTTCTCAGACAGTTCCAATACAACCAAAATCCTGGTGCTTTCTTTCCGTTACATCAGTCCTGAACACAATCTAGAATCAATCTATCATTCGGGAAAAAATTATAGAAGGCAGGGATACATCTCCTCCTCATTCCCCTAATTTTGTACAGGACTGGATTTCTAATTTATGGGGGTTTTTTTGCCCAGTAGAAGTTTCTCAAGAAGACAACTGCATTTTTTTAAGTTGACTGATCCCATACTTGGGGCTGAAAGTTTTATTTATTTTCCTTCTTCCCATATCTCCTGCTTTCAAACACAGGGCAAAGCTTCAGAGAGAAGGTCAGGCTTTATTCAGGCTTTCCAGGACTGCTTTTTGGAGTTTGAGCCCCAATACTGTGGCATGACTTCTGCAGGGAGCTGCAGCCTTGCCTTGCATTAACATACACACGATGCCAGAGTCTTTGATTTACTCACTCAAAATTCTGTTGCTTTCTTAAAGACTTGAGTATGTGCTGAAAAGTTCAGTTTGTCAGTGTAAGTATTTACAGATATGACAAATTTAGCAGATTTTGGATGAGAAGTTTCATTTCTTGTCCTTGTCCACCTTGCAGTGGTGTGGGGTAGATCTCACCCAAGTTAAGAGCTGTGCAGGTATTCAGCAGTCCCCTGCTGCGAGATGTTGTGTGTTTATGAACCTTAACGATCTGCTGAGACAGTAGGGGGGAAGGATAAGGGGACCAGAATCAAAATTAGCGCATTAATGGTTTTAAACATAACCAAAGTTATCTCTATTCTGGTACTAAACTTTTCTTTTTGGAACTTGTAAAATCTTGCTTACATGAATTTTGTTCCTTCTAAAAAAGCTAAAAGTCTATTCTGTGGAATAAGATGTTGTTCTATTAAATTTAGGATTAAACCTAAGCCTGTTTCTGAGCACTCAGGGGTGCCAGAGGATGGAGCTGGATAGACAACCATCTGAAGCAATTTCTCTCTATAACCTGCCCGGGGTGAGATCTCAGCTGTTTGAATGGAAGCTGCAGGTCAGGAAGTCTCTCTAAATGTCTGCTCTTAAAGATACATCTAAAGAAAACAAACCTTGGTGACTTTGAACATGGATAGTGATGAAATTTCACCAGTATGTTATTCCTGTCATTAGAATCCCCAGATACTGGAGTGCAATGAAAAAAATAAGTCATATTGCTGACTAAAATTGTGGAATGGAAATGTAGCTACAAGAAAAGGAAATAATTCCAAAAGGAGTAATTTTCCAAAACTATTGTTCAGTTAGCAAACACCAAAAAAATTGGGACAGTCTGTGAAACTGAAAATTACTGATTTTTTTTTTTTAAAGTCTTTTCTATCATTTCAGTGTACTGATCTGACATAGAGTGCAGCCACGTGAATAATTGCATTGGTACAGCTGGGCAGGCAATAAATTGGAGCAGGGGTTGAGAGAGTAAGTAGATGAAACCAGAAAGAGTAGGAATGTTTTTTTCAACTATTGCTGTTGAATTAATCACAACTTGAGAACAAACCTGTGTTTTATGGAGATTTAACTTCCTGTTCCAGGTTTATGCACATTCCAAACACCAGCACAAAGGAAGATTTCCTGGTAATGGCACTAGGTCTGACTGTGCCCCATAGCAGCAATGGACAGTGACAATACAGTGCAGAATACTGAAATCTACGAAGTACTGTGTAACATTTTGACCTCCTGAAACTGGAACACATGGGCTGCTGCTCAAGTTGCCATTTCCCATAAAGGCTGCACTGTTCTAAGGTGTTTGCAACTATTTTTTCTTTTAAAATGCCTAGAGGAAATTAATTTTTATGAAAATGACAGGTAAGTCTGACCCGCTGTCTTTAAGCTCCTACCTGTGCCTTAGAGATGGTACAGTATGTTGCAATCAGCTGCTAATTGGAATCCCAGCAAACATGACTATTAAGGTGAACCGAATCAAATAAAGACAGCTTAAGCTTTAAATCTGAAGGATATATGCCCTTCTGCTGATTGCTCTCTTTGCTACTGGCCAGACTGAAATGGACTTATCCAGAAACAACATGCTCCTAGCCAGCTTTGATATTATTCATAATACTTTGAATATTATTATCCAGTTATAAGTGCATTTGGAGCCATATGTCAGAAAATGCAAGGTCCATTTCTCAGACATTTGAAAACAAAATTTTATGTACTTTGGATTATATATCATATAATACATACTAAATACATCCTTAAATTTCTGTCTCATTTTTAGTACATATAAATAAAAATGGGTTGTAAAATTAGAAAAGTAGGAATTGTAATATTTTAGAATATATTAGAATATCAGAATTCCTAGCCCCTCTGTATCGTGAGAACATATTTTAATCAGTACTGTGTTAATCTTGTTGATGCTTTCATCAACAAGTGATAGAGTAGTGATTTTAGCAATCTCAGTTGATGCAAGACAATGCTTAGGAGAATCCTACAGCACTGTATAATAACAAAAGTCTTCTAATCTACATGAAATCTTGACAGTGGCCAAATAGTGTGTTTGGTTTTTAGCATGTTGCTTTGTGAACATCCTGTAGACAGAGCATGAACCTCTCGTTTAAGGTAAGCTTGACTATCAAAGTCAACAGAGCTCCCAAATGTACGTATTAATAAACTGTGTAAACAAAGTGGATACCTCACTGGGACTGAAGTCTTATGGAACTGTTACTGATTAAGGAGTCTCTTTACTTAACATTTGTCTTTCACATTTATTTTTCAAAGTATTTCCGTAACAGGCCAATGTGACTGATGTTTCCTGACCCTCTGCCAATCACAATATAACCTTCAAAGGAAAACGATAACCTCCCACTGAAGTAAGCAAGGAGTAAATGTTCTTCAGAAGAAAGTCCAGTAAAATTCAAATAGGGAGTGCAAAACTGGAACTGGTATAGAGAGCCAAATACTGAGATTAATTTAACTCTTTAACTAGTTAGTCCCGTAGCAAAAGGGGCTGGTTTAAATTGGAGTTCAACTTACCTAGCCATGCTGCAGGGAGCAAAAGCAAGGTTACATAAGCCCTTCTGTGTCAGACACTTTGAAAGGCAGTGAGAAACAAGGATCTTTCAGCTGAGACTGCTAGTTGTTTGTCAAATGGGAAGAGCTGAGATAAGGAGGACCGGAAATTGCATTATAACTGAGCTTTGGTCCTTTGGTATGTTCTGATAAACTGGTATTTATTTTCATCCCAAATAATAAAGAAGTTTTTTCTTTTGTTTCTTTTTTTGAATGAGCAATTCTTAATGAACCTGATTTTCATGAAAGGATGGATTGTTTTGACTCCATTTCCTTATCGGGCTACATTGCCTCTGGAGCGTGATAATTTGTGCCCAAAATCTTCTCATGTCCAGGTTTTCTGGTGGAATGAATTTTCTCCTCAGTCACCAGATGTACTGTATCTCAATCAAAGGGATGACTGCAGAGAATAATACAAAGTGTAGCAGGAAGTTTTACTCCTATGAGAGCACCTATGACAATGATATGTCCATTTATAACCCTCACACAGAGATGACAACCTCCCTCGATACAAGCAACCAAAACAATGTTCTTTAAAAGGAAATTCAACTGACATAGAATAAAAATAACTTTTTTCATGCTTTACACAATATTCACTGAAAAATTAATTTCTGCTGAGTAAATTTTTTTATCTATGTGTCTTCTCCCTAAATGAATAGCAAAATGATGCTATTTAATTTGTTAGAGACTCAGCTAGTTTCAAGTGCTAGTTTCAAGTCAGTAGTATTACCAAAACATCATTAGAGGCTTTGCCTATTTTGAGAATTCATTTTTATTTTTGTTTGCTTGTTTGATTGTTTTCTGAATGACATTTACATAACTCCTTAGAAGATCAACCTTTTGGACTGAAAGTTGAAACTATTTTTCCTTGCTGCATGACGGTCATTTTTTTATTTTTAATTTTCAATTTTGTTTAAATTCTGAAGGTAAACAGTTGAGAATCAGACTGTGAATGGCCCTTGCACAAAGCCATCTTTTCTAGTTGTGTAAATAACATTTTTTCTCTCTTTGAGTAACCACCAGGAGCATGTGTGTTCATTTGGAATATGTCTGCAAATATTGCTCACACCCTCACTATCTTCTTTGAGTGGAGGAAGATTAATTAGTCATCCCGGTTAAATGCCACAATAACCCACCATTGTTTTAACCAACACCAGCCTTGATTTACAGATGTGAAACCAAAGAAGAAACTGATGTACTTCTTGCCTAATATTTGGTCAAAGTGCCTAAACATAATGCAGTGTTTCTTCTCATTAATCAAATGACATTTTATTCATATGATTCCAGTGCTTGCTGAAGTCTGGAGGAAGAATAATGTACAACAAATCATAGTTCAGAATATCATATAATATCATATAACATATATAATATATATATAATATATATCATATAATCAATATCATCTGGAAGGCAGTCACATTTTATTTTGCATATTCCTCGATGTATGAATTCACTTAAATTTACCAACTTTGTGGTATGAAGCTTGTCTTATTCTCTAAAAGAAGATAACAATACAGATTTAAGCTGAGGCAAATATTACACTGTTTCGTCAAATGTTTTAAATTAATTGTTGTCCTTGCATTTTTTTCCTTTCCCAGCTTTCACGAAGGCCACTTAAAACTCTGTTTTGATATTAAATGCAAGGGAATATGGAATGAGGAAAGAGGAAGAAATCCCAGCTCATATCTTTAAAGCTCTGGAATGGTGTAAATTATTACGGTGGTTTCACATTTTCATGGGATCAAGGCAACAACAGTAAGCTCATAAAACAGATACCACTAATTATGCAGAGGAGAAGTCATAAAGTCACTGATGGAAGCATGTTTTATATTCATGAACACATCATTAAAATTTTAAGACGCACTATCAAATTCTACATTTTAATACTACACCCAATAGCATTAAACCCTCCCAACAAGAAAATCAGATTGTTTAATGATCGTGTTTGTCACACAGGCTTTATATGTCTGCCATTGAAGCAGATGTAGTCTTTTTGTTGCTGGACAGCTTTTATCACTGAACAATTAAAAATAATTTTTATGCAGTTCGTAGAAAAAGTAAATTCAGCAAAAAGTAAAGAAAATCACCAAAAAGTTTGGAATGTTTAATTGCAAAAATATTTACATTTAGCTAATCATATAACAATCTTTTTATAGTGTTGTCAATTTGGTTTTACTTCTCTTGTATTTTATTTTAATTAAAAAGACATTTTAAAGTAACAGGATAGTGATTCAGGCAGGCCACAACCCAGCACACAAATGTGAGGCATTTTATACCCCCAGTGTGGACACACAGTCTTACTGCTTCATTCTCCTTCACTTCAGGGTGAACTGTAATGTTTCTTACATTTGGGACCACTAGAAATAACTCACTCTCTCTAGAAAGGGTGGGCATATTTAATCAAATTAATAGTCAGTCTAATTTGTCAGCATTAGTAACTAAAGACTCAAATGCTTAATGCTGAATTTAAAGGACATTTTTTTAAACATTTAACAGTAGATTTTTTTAAAAATCTTATCAAAAAAGCTAAACTCAACTATCTCTAGTTAGTTACTATGATATCCAGGTTCATCCAATACCACTGCTAAACATTTATTTCACAAAAAGTCAAGTGAGAGTTTCAATTATTAATATAAATTTGTAGAAATGAATTCTGTTAGGACTCAGTGAAGACTTCTGCCTAAAAAAATCAACAGCTCATTGTGGCCTAATATTAGGCCTTTTCTGAACCATTCTTTCTCCAGAGCCAATATTTGGCCTACACTATCTGCCAGCATCTTTTTAATGAGAAGCACACATCTAAAAGCTCTCACAGCTCTCAAAATTTAGGAGTAAATATTTTTAAATTAAAACCGTATGCTAAGCACTGCAGATTTGCTGGTGCAGATGTTATTTTTGGCTCATTTTCTTTAACTGATTCTTAACCAATGTACTTTACCCTATTTTTCCACGTTCATTATTACTATTTGGAATACCACAGATATAGTGAAAGAGGTTAATAGCATAGTATCTCGAGATATTTTAAGCAGTTTTCTACTTAGTTGCAAAGTCATGACCAAAATTCTGTGAATAAGGTGTATCCTCAGGACACTATGAATAGCAAAAGTGAGAAAAATGAGAAATTAAAGATAAAAATCACTTAACCAGAGAATGGGACAAGAAGGACCATTTTCTGTGAAATTCTATGCTCTTTCTTTCTCAGGAGCCTCACACAATCCTCTGGCATTTAATTCCCAATTATATTAAGTAGTTCTGCAAGCGCAGTACAGTCAAGTCAGATTTTGGGCTTTTTGTGGATGGTGCTTCTGCATTAATTCTAATTATTTGGGATTCATAATTATTTCTATTTGTGTTGTTTACATTCATTCCCCTTATCCACAGTGTCATTCTTCCCTGGAATTAACTAAAATCTCTGGCAAAAGTCACAGAGTTTTCCACGCTCTTCTAAATCTTAATTAATTCAGAATTAGTTAATTGTCTGGTTATGAGGGACCCTGTTGTCAGCCATAGTATGTTGGCCAATGGTTTAATAAAGAATGGATCATGCATTTTTTCCATAAATTGATCTAATTAGCCTCATTTCTTTGAATGTTGAATATTCTTGGGGTCTTGAAACCACACTATTTAGAAGAACATGATATTCTCTTTTGGTTGTGGGTGGCAAAACACTGACATATTTTTGGACTGCAAAAATTAGATCACCTCAATTTAACATCAGAGTGGACAATGCAATGATAGAAGGCTTAAAGCACAGAGATGCTGTTCATGCCATTTACAGTGGTCTGTTCAGATATTTTTCTTAGAGAACAAAATTGCCTGTTCTTAGTTCAAGCATGAACAAATTTTCCTTTTTTTTCAACTGTATTTAAATAAGTTGAATGGGTTTTGACTCTGTGTGATAATGCTGTTCTTACTGTTGTGAGGGTCTACTCCATAAATAAATACTTTCAATTTGCAGACCATGTAGACATAATATAGGACCCATTTTTAGCCCAAAACTTATTTAGAGAATTGAAATTCTAAACAATTGTGACACCGGGCAAAAGAATTTTTGAAGTTAGTCAAGGAATGTGAAATCTGAGAATGAGAAGCTCCTCTGCCACAGACATGAAAACAAAATGATAGACTAAATTAATTAATTATACATGAGCTTACAAAGGGAGTCTGAACATAGATTTAGAAAAATGTCTGGGCACTAAGAATCAAATCCACTAAACATTTAATAACTGTGTATGCTACCATGATAAGTAGGCCCACAACTGCTAGAGAACTGATCAAAGCAGTAAACAGCAAATGCAGCTTTTGCAGCATCAGGTCTTTTGTCAGACTGCATAGGGTTTGCAGATTTCCCATTTTCATGTCTTGAAATATTTTTATTTGAGATCTTTCTGTTAAGTTTTGCCAATTATACCTTAGCCTTATACAAGATACTTTACTATGTTTGATGCTGAAACAGTAACTTTGTAACTTCTCAAAATCTCTTTAAGCACTAGAAAGCTATAAAGTAGAAAAACTAAGTTGTTACAGGGTTCTGACATATTTTTAAATGATTTTCCCAAAATTGTAGACGTTTTGCAGAGTGACACTTTTTTTTTTTTTACTTTTTTTTTTTTTTTTTTTTTTAAGAAACAAACCCCAAACCTGCAGGTCATTCATTTTTATTGCCCTCTGGAACAAAACAGAAACATGCAAGTGATGGAAAATGTCAAACCCAACATTCTCACTGAATTGTTAAAAAAGTCCTGATATTTTGGTGAGAAAAGATTCCAAAGGGGAAAAAAACCAACTTTTGAATGACTCGTTTACAGACTGTCATTCCATAACCAGGAGAATACGTGTTTAAAACAGATACATCCCTTTACTAAATCTAATAATGGTACCTTACTAGAGACACTGGATAATAATTCAGCAACTAAATCTAGGTATAATTTATCAGACAAACTTAATTACGTAAATTTTATATTGTATATTACACAAAACCAAACTCTATAATTGGGATTAATCACTACCTTCATCAGTTTTAGCAAGGTCAGGGATTAAGTTGGCTTGGAGAATGATCTGACCTTTCATTGCAATTCTGTTCCCACCAAAATCCTTAGCTGTCAAATTCACAATTGTAGGTTTCACAGGAGATTGTCATAAAATAGATTTAGATGCTGTATGGTACTATCCATGCCTCACTTTGTCTAGCCATGAAACAGTCATGTATTAACAAAATAGCTGTTTTGAAAGACAATGTGAAAATCATATTAAGTACAAGTTTTTCCATGTTTTGGGTGTTTTTTGTTACAGATTAGGAATGAAAGCCGAAAAACCAACCACATTAAAAAGATAAAGCAAGATTGAATTTTATGTTTATAGGAAGAAAAGTTTTAAATTTGATATGACTTGCGGAAAAATTAATATAAAACATTTTTCTATGGAAAAATGGTTTATTATTTCAACTTTTCATGAAAATGCCCCTAAATGAAATATTTTAAGCCAAAAAAATGTCTGGTTATGGTTATTTGGGAGGGAGGAGGTTGAGGAAGAATTAAGATTTTACAATATGGGTTTAGAAGTGCTCTTCTGCACTTGGTTATGTATATTTAAGACATATCTCCCTCCTGGCATGATTTGCAACACAATAATGGAGCAATGTTGAGAAACCCATGCTATTGCTCTCTACTTAAATTCCCAGAATTGTCAATCTGGCAGCTCTCATAGTACAACATTTACATAATTTTTAAATTACAGACAATTATACAAAACCCTTCTCCATCAAAGGATTGGTTTCCTTCCCCACCCTCCCCCTGAAGTCAACAGCAAAATGTCCTTTCTCAGCAATGGAAAAAAAAATGTCTTGGTTATGCTTACAGAAGAGTCCTGTATGCTTGAAATCCTATTTTTGCTTTTACCTAATACTGTGGTACTTGAGAAAGTATGTTAGTAATGGTTTGCTACAAATAGTAGCTATGAAGTCTTTGATGGTAAGTGCTGTTCATGTAGAGCATATATGACAACTATTTATGAAATACTAAGAAATAAACAGGCAATGATGATTTTTTTTGTTTTGTAAAACTGGGCTCCCATGAATTGAGATGAAAAGAATTTTTTAAAGAAAATTATTGGGGGTTTCCCCTCTTTTTTTTGGTGAGACAAAATCAGCATTTTCCCAAATGAATGTAAATTGCAATTGTTGATCAAGGAAACACAGTTTTTCTCATGCCTCCTTTCTGTTGCCATCATTCCTTCAGCTATATGAAAATAGCATTCTTTACAACTGTTAGTATGAAATAACACAGAATTTCTCTTATCTGTCACTGGTGCTGTGAATTTTTTAGCCAAATTGTAGACAGATGGATAGGCAGATGCAAATACAAATGACCTACCGCTCATTTTATTTCAGACGGCAATGCAAGCCTGTGTGCGTATGTGTATATAATATACAATGTTTATATGTAAGTCCACATACACACACATGTATTGTGACTGGTGTTTGGCCTGTAATGTGAGACAAACAAGTGAGAGAGCAAGAACGTGAGTGTGTTTTCTATACTTTTATATAATTATTCACAAAACTGTTTAGCTATAAAAAGCTAACTCCAAATGCTTTTTCTTTTGCTAAAGGAGCTGTCATATGAAAAAAAAAGAAAATGAAAAAGAAAACAAACAAGCCCAGAAACTTTTCTTTGATTTTACTGCAGGATACATGCTTGGCTGCTCTTCTTGTGATGCCCACAGTGCCGTGGAGCAGTGGACCTTGCCCCTTTTTGTAGTTAGCTGGTGAAAAAAGACTGCATCTGCTTATTCTCAGACATTAATACAGCTAAAGGAATAAGACATCAGAGGTCTGTGAATGAGAAGGTCTTTTTAAATTTACAAAGCATTTGCTCCTGAATCCACCTCAGCCAGTCAGGGGAAAGCGCTTTTGGCACCAAGTCACCCTTCAGGGAAAGACTGATAATGATCACTAGAGACATACTATGGGCTCCTGCCTCACTCACTTCAAAGGCCTTCTCTCTTAATCAACATTAAATCATCATTTTGCCTGGGATATAGAGACAGCTGTACACAATCTATTTGTTTTAAAACAGATTAGGAATGGTTTTTCTGCCAGAGTATAAGCTGCACGATAAATGTACTTTAAAGCCGTAACTAGGAAAAACATTGCTCCCTCCTTTAGCTAGATTCCAATACTAGCTGAGAACACGCACTGACCTAGGACTAGATCCTTCTTCAGCTGTTTCAAAATTCCCAAGAGCACTCAGGAAATCTGACAAGTTAAAAAAATCGAGTATCTGTTGATCTTAACTATGTCAACTAATGAGTTTTCAATGAAAAGCAGTAGTCATAATAAGTAGTATAAGATCATCTAGATTTGATTTTTTTTTTTTTTTAAACCTAAGAGTTGCCCTATTTCATTTACTGACAGTCTCACAAGGTGACAACAAAGGCCTTTTATTACCTAATTAAAAGTTGATAGCCAAATAGTTGTTAAATAATTAAGTAAAGGCCCTAAATTACAGGGGTGGGGGAAACCCCTTCTCTAGTTCCATGCTGGAGATAATTTTACATAGTTGCTAAGCATCTCCTTACAAGCTTGCACAATACAAATCCACTGGAATGTGCACAATTTAAAAGAAAAATCTAGAAACAAGGCATATTTCCAGAGTAGGACACTGTGTATTGGCAACCGGTTGTCCCCTAAAAAGATCTGGGAGTCCAAAATGAACACAATAGAACATCATTACCAGTACAACTTTATGATGAAATCAGCTATTCAGTTTTTGTATGTGCAGAGAGAATATTAATAATGGAAGATGACAATGAATCCTATTTTCCACTTTTTAAAAAAAATATTGAAAAATTAAAATTGGTATATAAAAATATTACACAGAATATCTCACAATGAGAAACTTAGATAGTTCAATCAGTATGATTTTAAAAAAACCCAAACCAAACCAAAACAAAAAGATTGGCAAGCCATGCAATTTTATGACACCGGTTCCTTCACAGAGAGAAAACTGTTTTTAATCCTTCACATATTAGAGGTATGTAGTGCTGTCCAAAATAAGAGTTATGTAGACAGGATGATCTAGCAGCCCATCTTGGGCTTCAGCTTGTCTCACTTGTCCTTGGTTTGAGTACAGGTGCCACTGCATGGCTCTCATTTTCATGCAGGTACCTTAAGTGTGAGTATAAATCATTGGCCTGTGCATGTGAATTGACGTGCCAATGGATGTCACCAGTTACACAAACAGTATACATGCAAGGGATTGGTACTGTTGTGTCAACACAGAATGACAGTCGTGCCTACCTATTTCACAGAATATGCTGATTTGAAAGGGACCCACAAGGATCATCAAGTCCAACTCTCAGCCCTGCACAGGACTATCCTCAAGAGACATACCATGTGTCTGAGAGTGTCATCCAAATGCTCCTTTAACTCTGGCAGGCTTGGTGGTGTGACCACTTCCCTGGAGAGCCAATTCCAGTACCCAGATATTTGCTAGGACGCTTTTCTAAAGCCAAGAAAATAAATTACTGAAAACAAAATTTCAGATTTTGTATGTTTTTATGATAAATCACAATTTTGCTTTAAGCACTTATTGTCTCTTTAAATATTCAAGACAAAGAATGTTTGTTCTTGATATTCTTATGACAAAATTCAGAATATTCTAATCTAAAAGAAGTCCAATTGATATTTCTCTCACATATATATGTATATATATATGACTGTGCTATTTTGTGATAAAGATAATTGAACATGAGCTACTTCTCCAGAAAATTGGAACTCAGTGTAACAAGGCAGACATTACCACTGACTTCAGTTTTCTCAGTGTGCTTATCACATGGTGAATTGGGAATAAATGAGAAATACAGCTTAACTTCTTTATGTAGATGCTGTCATACAGAGTATTAGACTTCCAAGAAGCACAGACAGGCATGGGAATAAAGGGAGAAGAGAAGAAAAGATAGCTAAACTAATTTTTAGGCAGCAAACAGGAGAGGGAAACTACTAAGGAAAGGGAGATGAGGAAAAAAATGTAGTAAAAACTGGGTAGATTTTTGACAAAAAAAAGGATTAAAGACTGAGAGGGGAAAATCCTAGTAACATGGAACAGAAGACACTACACTCTTGTGGAAAAAGTGCATCCTAGCTAGAAAAGGGCTTCACTCACTAGAACTGAGTGTGAGTATTATTTTGAATAAAGGGAGGCTCTTTCCTTGTTCTCCCAGAGAATCTATTTTTCAGCAGATGAGAATACACTGGGTGATCTAGTTAGTGAGCAGGATGCAAGGAAGGAAAAATTCATATAAAATGAATCCTATGCATTTGAAAAACAACAGAATGCAAATCAAGGCAACATAAATTATATAGAGAAAGAGTGAAAGTTACTCCAGGATTTTTATCCTCTTCCCCCACAGGATACAAGCTATTTCCTTTGACTTTGCAATAGTAATTTCAGAATGCTACTCCTGGCACTGTCTGACCTGTATGTATTTTCAACACTTGGCAAGAAGACATTTAGAAGATAGAGGGTTTTTTTTTACTTGGGAAAGGGAATTCGACTTCTTGCACTGTGACAGTAAATAATGAGCTTCTCCACTGGGGTCACCATTGCACAGACAACAGTAAATTTGGCATTTCCTAATTTTTGGCTCCTTGACTTTACAACCTAAATAACTTTCTTCTTTTCAGTGAGTAATTGTCCACATGGAGTCCATTTTTATTGTGTGTGTGCTCATGGATAGTTCAGGCACAAGGAGCACGTACAGTCCAAGAATGGACTACATGTGCGTAACACATTTCAAAGAAGTACAGTTCTTGAGAGGTAAATAAATCCTTACTAGCGTGCAATGTTGAGTAAATTAGAGTGAATTGTCTGACCACTGGTGATGCCAATTACTGATCTTTCATAATGTGCAGTGGATAGACGGGGTTCTGATTTCTCAACAAGTATTCACAACTAAATAACTCTATAAAGCAATTTGAGACAATTAATAATTTGAAAGACCTGAAGAAATTTGACCCTTTGTAAGGTACATCAAGCTGATTAAAGATTTCAGAATTAATTTCCAACAACGTACACCAGCATATTGTATTTCTCAGATAACTATATACTATGTTATATAAAAATGCTAAACAGTGAGACCAAGAGTAATGGGAAGGAGAAAGGCTATGACTTTAATTTATGAAAACAGTTATAAGACATAGGAATAGCCATTCTGGATTAGATCAAAGCCCCAGTCTGTAAGAATGACCAGTAGCAGATGTTATGGGAATAAAAGTAAGAGATGGCAACCCCTCCTTTTCTATGCAATCAGACACTGTAAGTCTATACCACCAGACTTTCTTGCAGAAGGGCACATATGCAAGAAGGTAAAAACTGGAAGATATATTTACCTGTTTATTTACAGAATTCTGTTTTCCAGAATTCTATTTTCCAGAATTCTGTTTCATGCTGTGAAAGATTGCAGCCTCTTGACAGAAGATAGAAGTTTTATGTATCACTCATATTTTTTGAGCAAAGAATATGATCCTCTTCAGAGAAGTTCTGACATGCTAAATTCCAAGCTCAGGCAAAAAAACCCCAAAGTGTAAATCTGAGTTTATTCCTATTATACCTGATGGAACTGCTGAGATTGCTGTGTGTCTGCCATCTTTCAGTGTCAGGGTAAGAAACTCACAGACCCAGAAAGATAACTGATCCTCACTGAATTGGCAAATTTTACCTTTGATTTTTATTTTTATCTAATATTAAAGGGAAAAGTAAAACTCAATTTAAGAAAGATAAACCACGTCAATTTTGTGTATTTTCAATCACCGACTGATGTAATTTCTTTCTTGTGGGAAGAGACACTTGTGATAGTTATATTTGGACATAAGATATATGGGTTTAGTAGTTTATATATTTCCAGTCTTGCTTTGTCAGTAGCTATAATTTTGAAAAATTGGTAAACTTGAAAGAATTCAGATTGATAGTTTTGCTTTCAAATAGTGACCAATGGCTGCCAACATGTAGTATCACAAAGCTTGGGAACTCAAATATGTACCTGTCAGATGCAAATAAGAAAAAGGGAGGGATCAAAATCATGGCTAAACTGTATCTGGTTTGAATCTTGTTGATCATTTACAGATCCTATTAAGAGAATCTGAGCCTGCAGGTTTGTTTATAGGAAGCTATTCTGCAAATTATAATGGGAAAGCCAGAACCGCAAACTGCAGTGAAGTTGCTTGAATTCATTGTAGTACCTGGGCACCAACTTAGGGACAATATGGGTTCTTGTGTAGAAGTGGTACAACAAAGTGAATTGGTGTTCATGTCTTTCAGTCAGTGTTCCTCCCTAGATGGGAAAGGGTTAAGCATGAGTTAGGGATGCATGTGGAAATATATGGGTGAAGTAGGAAAAAAAAAATTCTCTTTTAGCTTGAGCCACTCCATCTGTTCCCTTAATTCAGTGGCAGACCTTGATTGGACCCTGGGATCTGCTAGTCCCACACTTCGTACAGCTTCTCTCTGTAAATTAAGTTGTTGGCCTGTGTTACTGAGGGTTTAGGAAGGTGAGTGATGACCTTGGTTTGAGTATGTTTGTATAGAAACATGTCACTGTAGGGTGATGTCTTTCCTCCAGGGACATAGGGCCCAATACTAACCATTTGTTAAGAAAATACCAAAGCTAAACATATCCAGTGTATGAAAGGAACCAACACCCTTGCCAAGTGAAACTTTCACTCATCTTTGAAACATCAGCGTACAATGTATTTTAAAGGTTATTTTTAGCACTTGTCTTTTAAACTGTTTCCCATCTGATGTTAACATCTTGCAACTTTCAAACTAATATGAGTTATTTTTATTATTAAAATGGGAAATCTCTTTAATATAGTGTAGTATGGCAATATGTTTAATATATATTTTTAAAAGAAGATCTAAAATAATATTTCTTCTCAAGCATCAGGACACATAATTCCAGAGAAGTCCCACAATCCTTTCAAGTTCTGTGTTTCTTTATATAGCAAAGATTAAAAGTAAAATTTTAATGACAGTATAGTTCTCCTTTATTCCATTTTCCCTGCAGTATTTCCCCAGCAGTGATCTATGTTCCTAAGTTCTGACGCATTCATATTGTTGTTTGGAGAACTGATCTTGGTTATTCAGTTGTCTGAAAAAGTTCTGTTGTTAAATGACAGGAGTTTTCCTGCAGCATTCATTATGAAGTAGTAAGGTAAGGAGTTCAGTCATATCAGTAGTTTTCTTCAGTTTTTGAAGTTCATGAGAAAAAATGAAGGATAAATTCAGATTAGAACCTCATTTTTCAAGCCAGGTAGTCTTAAAACTGAATTCCTAACTATGAATTTAGATTTGAACTTTAAGCATCTCAGTTCAAAAATGTTGGCCTTGTTTAATATTCCTATTGAGGATTGATTAATATATATAGTCAGGATGTTTTTCCATACAGCCAGCCTATAAATGTTACCTTTCTAAAGTTCACTTCGTACTTACTTGGTATATCTTTAAATAATTTATCTACCTTCCCTACACTTTAAATATTTCAGCCTATTTTAGTTTGTGAAGCAGTTGTGAAATTGATGATTCAGTGCTAGACCTTCTCCTGGGGTAGCTGGAGCAAGGGACAGCCTTTGCTTAAACAGAAAAGGATGAAATTTTAGCCCCATTACAGTGAATGGGAGCTTTGCTGCTGCTTCTACATGGCCTAGATTTTACCCAGGTATCCACCTTTGGTCTTAAGTGATGTAAATCAAGCATGACTGCACCAAAGACTGTGAGCATGCAAAATGTGAGACTGGTCTGTGAAGGGAAATCAGACCAAAACCAGTAAGTAGAACTATGAAAACCGGGTCAAAGGAATTAGAGGAGAGTATATTAGAGGAGGGTGCATTTTAACTTTTTCTCACCTGAAAAGTTTTCTCTGAAAATGTGATTCAGGAAAGACAGTCTACCATCACGTGTACCCATTCCTAATGGATGTTGCAGAAAGTAAATTATAAGAATGCTTCATATGTGGGGTATTTGCTGTCCCACAATGAATGGCTAAAGAAGCTACCTAAAACTGATCATGAACCACTTTTAAATGTCTCCTTTCCTCCACGTGCTAACAAACTTTGTGTCATACCTGAACTTTCATAAATACCCAAGTCCTGCTCACTCCAACATAAACAGAAAACCACCAACATATTTTAGTTGTTCTTCTATTGTAACTGTGCCTTTTAATTTCATCTGTTTAAAGAACTGTATTAGTTAGGAATGACAATGTTAAGCATGCACTCAAGATCTTTAGCTGAAAATAATCTTAATTTACAATCAGTTTAGGATAATTTTTTGGAAGCTGTCATTCCCTTATTTTTCACATAAGTCAAAGTATAAAATAAATGTGTTTTAGTAGAAGAGCAGGAACTAAAGGTCATTTTATTAAAGAAAAAGCATGTGCTTTATTTGGGCCAGCCTTGAAGAACAGAATAAAATATAGGACAGATATCTGGAGAAATGCTCTGAATGCTTTCTGGGTGAGAAGAAGCTTTTAATTTAATAAATCAATAAACTTTTAAATAAACAGTATAAAATATTAAGTGCATTTTGCTTTATACTGAGCACAAAGAAGAAAATAACAAACCCTTTTAACAACAGACAGGATATTATTCCAAAATAACTTCAAAAGATGCAAAAGCCTATGTGGTTAGAGGGACACAGCTAAATAGCCTTTGGTGTAGGCAAAATGCTCTGCAAGAGTTGGGTGAAAACCACCTGTATCCCCCTCCTTCCAGAACACAACACCACTTTGTGACAACTATCAGACTGTAATGGAAAGAAACCAAATCTTTGAAAACTTTCACAGCAGAGAGGTCTCCAGATCTGAGCTTTTCCGTCAGGAATGGAAGGGCGCATTAGAGGGTCCTGTGAAATTCAAAGTGATGCCAGCCAAACTCCAGAGGTGTGTGTTGGGCTGGTTATCAGCTTGATTTTGATTTCAACAAACACGGTGGGCTGTGAGTTGCAGCAGTGGAGAAGGTGGACTCTACTCTGAGGAAGGTTTGCTTCAAAGTAGAGAAGTGGGTGGGTGGGGTGGTCACCTCTGAAACTGCTTCGGCTTGAGGCCTCAAAACCTGTGGGCTGGAGATCACTCTCTACTGAGCTGGTCAGAGCTCATATTTCAGTATCCCACTCTCTCCTACCTGCTGTGGGCTAATTTCCTTTAGCAAGAAGTTTTGTGAGCTTTTCTTCCTCAGAGAGAAGAAAAATACGGAAGTCTCCCACAAATTAGAAAGCTCCTCACCCTTTGGGCTAGCAGCAAATGCCATAACCTGGCTAAAAATTGAATACATGAGATGCTGAAGATGTGCTGGATTTGCAAACACTTCAGACTTTTCCTGTGACAAGAACTCCTCACTTATCAGGAACCCTCCATGCACCCAGTCATCATCCTTACCTGCAGAAGAAGGGTAGTTCACCACCTGAGGTCACTCCAATTGCTACAGAGATGGAACATCTTTGCATGGTAGTTGGAGAACAGCTGCTCCTTCTGCTTCTCTGTTTCTCTCTCTGTTTCCTGCCATTGCCTTTTGCTGCCAGGTCTGAGGAAGAATGAATTTCTACTGGGATAGTGGTTAAATATAAAACAATGAAGAACTACTTGAATTTATTTCCCTTTACCCCTATTTCCCCAAGAACTCTTGTAGAGAACAAAGTGAATGAAGTAAATGGGACAATAGGCTCTACCAAGAAGCATTTTGAAAAGACATGATAATATGAAAGCTTAGCATTATTTTGCTCCTATTTCTTTTTTCTCTAGCTGTGTGAATTTGGCACAATTGTAGGAGATTTTTAATATGTTAGCTTACCAAAGTTTAACAACCAAAAGCTTTCTTTCCTTAGGGCCTGTTACTCTGTGTTCACAGACAGAGGAGAGATGCATGGGTTTCACAAAGGCTGTTTATATGTGACTCTTTAAGTGAATTTGAGCTTATGAATTCAAGTATTTCAGTGAGCTTTTGCCTATAAGAACTCCTTTTGTGGCTGTTGCCCACTTGTTAGATATGTGTATTTTTAAACTGATTGATGCAAATCTGGGAAAATACTGATTTCATCTCTATGTTTATGTCTGTAGGGTTTTATAACTCTTTTTCCCAATAACCTAGCAATAAAGCAACACTTCTAAAATTCACTTTATTATTATATTCATACTTGTCTGGTAACTGTGATGCATAAATTTTTGCCCTATTTAGTACCATAATCCTTAGATTTTGTATATTTCCATAACCACAAGACCTGAGCAACTAGACGGACTAACAAAAAAGCAGTGGCAGGAAGGGTATATATATATTCTTGCATTGTGTTTATTAATGCCAGCTGTAGAGGAATAAAATAAAAATTAGTTACACCCTGAACGCTTCAGATTTTTAAAAAATATTTGGGAATAAAATGGTATATCTGTGTTTACTGCATCCTTTTATCCTTTTTTGTTATTTAAGTAAATTATACCTCATACAACTATATCACCTTCAGATCCTCCCTAGAATTAATTGTTCCGGTAAAGAATACCACTTGCAAACAGAAAAATAATGATTTCAAATGATTTCAAATTTTAAACCGTATTTTCTTCAAATGTATTTTCAGTCACATTTTTAAGGGAAAGTCTGCAGATGTCAGGCAGTGTTCATGTGCATGCCTGTGAATATATTTCTATTTTATTAAGAGGTTAATATTGCTTTTCAGTATTTCAAATCTGTAGACAAAAAATGTCAACAAAAAAGCTGTGTTTCTGTGTCAAGTAAATGGCATTGTAAACAGAAAACAGGCTGAACTTTCAAAAACCAGATCTGGAGTCAGTTTTTTCAAAAGTTGATAATTTATTCTCTATGGTCCTGCCCCTGCACCCCTGGCACTTTGGGGTATAAGTTTTAATGTTCAGTAGTTGAACCACCATGATAATGTCAAGGAGGAGTTTACTACAGGAGGTTTTGTTGTCTGTACAGAAAAAAATTATACACAAGACCAACATTAAAAAGATGCTGACAGTGAAAAATCTAGGGTTTGAAAATGGCAACACCAAATTTATACACTCATATCTTTCTGTAACTGAAGTTCACAATCTTAATTCTGTTGTGATGTGTATGTGCATTAAGTTGTGAGTTTTAGTTTTACTAAATAACAAGCTGCAAAAATGAACAGTGTAAAATTTTTAGCGTTTTGGTGAGTTGCACATATACAAACAAGGAAATTTCCAGCACAGAAACTCTTGTGTTAAATTTGAAACAATGAATCTCTTCACTTATGATACTTTTTTATATGTAACTTTAGATCTAATTGGAAGACTAATTTTCTTCGTAAGTCCCCTGTAAGGGGCACTGAGATTTTAGAACTTGAGACAAAAATGTTTAATACAATCAGAAGCTAACTCAGTAGCAATTTAAGTCTGTTAATGCTTTCCATACTTAGAAAAGTAATTTCAGCTATCTGACTTCTGTAGTTATGGAAGAGTGATAAATTTATTAAGCATAATGGAAATTATCACAATACTCTCCAATGATTCTGAAATAATAATTGAAATTTTTTTTTCTACTGCTTGGCATGTTAAATAATGATCTTGGGAGAAAATATGAAGATAAGTAAAAGAAATTACTGTACCACAGTGCTAAATCACTTGTTTCCTATTAATCTTACCCAAAATTGTACTGAAATTGTAGGGGTTTAATGATCAATGTGAAATTTTGTTTGCTTCCTTTAGATTCAACACCTTCTTAGTTGAAATTGATAGCTCTTGAATGGCATAGAAAGGGTGAGGAATAAAAGTTTATTTGAGGGGTTTCTATTGCCACCTAGTGGCTACCACCCTCCTCCCCTTTTCCCTGTGCACTAGCTCGGGTTCCCAAAAGGTTCTCAGTTTCTGGAGCAAATGGGTTTACTTACTGGCAAGAGAGAGAGTGGTGTGATTCGTTAAGCCTTTTTAGACATATCAAAAAGAAAGGTGTGAATTTAAATTTCCTCAGTATATGGACTAAAAAACAAATTCTTTGGACAAATAAGGTATTCCCCAGCTTATTATTATTCCCCATAAATTACGAGCCTGTACAGTAACTTAGTAGTGAACACTACCTTGAAAAGAAGAAGTTAATACAAATGTGCTTTTCTTGTTGTTGTTGTTCTGTTAAACAGATGATATGGATTTGATGTGATTCTGTCTTGCCTGACTTTTAATCTTCTGAAGTTCTCTCTGATTTCTGTTGAATTCATCCATTTTTACCTCTGGAGTAAAACCTGCTTTTAGTCTTATAAAAAGAGTGAGATGTTCATCTTGGCCCTGACAAGATACATTGATATAAACTGTAAGAAATATGAAGTCTTCAGTTTTCTTTATTTTTTTCTTGATAATGGTAAATATAAAAAATTTTCTGAGCTTTCACTCTTGGACACTGACATCTGAGAGTTAAAACAAAAATGAGTAATAGTCTCAATACTTACGCCACTAGAAAGTCTGAGGGTTCACTGAAGCCGGTGGAGGTACTCATGTCTATGGAAGTAAGACTTGCTGTATATTAAATTAGAATGAAAACCACAAACCTGAATAAAGTCCAGAAGCTTTTAATTGTACATGGTCTCATGTGGATAGTACAGTACTGTGATGCAGATTA
>JAYRBT010000139.1:37058116-37068354 GCA_036023395.1 Myiotriccus ornatus
TGAGCAATAACCACTCCTCCTTTTAAAATAAACCACACACTTTTGTCTTGGCAGACACTCAGCTCTAGAAGACTTATCTCCTTGTAAAGTTTTCCTTTGCATACTTGGTCACTCAGTTTAAATACATTTTAAAAGTATGGAGCAAACTATAGAATGGAAAAAAGTGTGAAGGCTTTGATATATATTCTATCTTTACTGTGTGAATATGCAGTTAACTCTTTTCTGCTGAATGTTTCATTCCCGTGGATGTGGTATGTCTTTTCAGTTACAAGAATTACCCATCTAAAACTTTGAATTCCTACAAATGGAGGCTTTTCTGAATACTTTTAATGCACAAATTGGCTGGGAAAAAGACTACTATGAGCCTGACACGGAACTCGGACACATACATCTATTTTCACATTCAGGCAAAGCCTGCCTCTGTAGCCTTGATGAGTTCACTTAGGCTCGTATTTTCAATACTTTTAAAACACTTTAAGAGGTACTTTTAAAATACTCTTCTGCCTCAGTTGTCCACCTGTAAAATAACATGCTCCACCGTAGCACCTCTTTTCCCTGTCTTGTGCTTGTTTATGGATGGTATTTAGGAAAAGCAAAGCACTTACCCGGCTTTTGTCTCTGCAAATCCCTCTGAAAGACTGAAACTTCTTGGAGGTTCAGCCTGTCCTCTCAAAAGAGGATCTACCTTAGTTAAAATGAGGAGGCCCCGTACTGGGTTTAGGCTTTGAGTTTCTGCCACGTTTTAAGCAGTAAAATAGAACAGGAAACCAACGTGAGTGGTCATTCTTCAAAACGAGTGTGGTTTATTCGCACTGAAACTTCTGATTGCAGAATGAGCAATTGCAGTGATTGTATCCCAAAAAATAAACACAGCTGATGGAAGAGACAGTACACTTCAGTGAGTGTATCAGGGCTATCTGCCAATCCATGTTGCTTGTCAGCTCCAGGATAGGAGGTAAGCTGATGTCCTTAGGAACAGCAGGGACATCCAGTGATCCTGATGGAAAGTAGAGCCAGCAGGAACCATCAGCGGCTTTGCATTGCTTACTTAAATGCAACTGATCTATCTACCTAGATATGTCTGTACATACACAAACATTTAAATCAGGGAAAGGTCGTTCACATTCCCAGTTAACTAGGAAAATTTTCAGTGTTCTCTTACATTATTTCTTGAAGTGTTTCAAAGTTCATTATTGCTATAGACTTTAGTAAGAAAATCAATTTAACATTAGATTTTTTATTTTTACTTTTTTTATTCTCTCTAGAGGGACTTTTTCTACTGAATGCCCTGCTTATGCTAATTCAATAACCATCTCTGAAGCACACTTTAAGTGGCTTGTTTATATTGTATTTCAGATTGCATGTTGTGAGGTTATTTTGCTGAGTGAATTTAAACTCTGGTTTTTGTTTTGGTGTTTGGGTTCGGTTTTTTTTAATAGGAAACACAGCTTCCAAATGCAAGGGGTTTTCTTCTCAAATAGCACAAGAAAAAGCCCTTATCAGGTTATATATTTAAACTCATCTGTTGTGTTTCAATATGAAAAATACAAATACCTTCATTTTAGGAGTGGTAGTAGCCAACTGCAAAATTTACCTGGTTAAAGACAGCTCGGTAATGTGTTCAATTTCCCAAGTGCTCTGTGCTGCCAGATTAAGCTGTGGTTTACAGGGTTAGGAACTTGTGTCAGGTAGCTGGTATTCTGCTCCCCTCAGAGCAGTCACACTCCAGACAAATGTAAACTTTACAAGCGCTAACATTGGAATGGCTGTGTTTGAGCTACAGAAGCCTAAGAAAAATTTCTGTAAGGACACAACATAGGAAAACTCGACAGCTAACTAGTAGGGTGAGAAGGTCACAGGGAAATGCTGGTCACTTGGATGCCTGAGATTGTAAATATCTTTCTGAAATGTTATGACATTTTGTGTGGCTGCAGTGAGTGAGCAAAAAAGAGAATGAGGCATGTGGGAAAAGACTGAAATGGTTAAGGTACAGAGAATTAAGTGCTTCTAGTTGTTCTCCAACAGGCTCAGTGATTGACGATGGGTTTTTCTGAGTCTGGGTTGCAATGGGTATAGATGCTCACCACAGCAGCCCTCTGGGATGAACTCAGGCAAGTTTAGGAGTTCTGCCTCTCTGCATAGAAATATGACTGGGTCCTGTTCAGGTACTCACCAAAACCCCCCTGGTACTGCAACTGATACCATGCTGTGTGCTATAAACATTTCTTACTGATTCAGGATATTCTGGAAAAGGGTAAAGGCTATTTTACTTAAAAAAAATTAGGCATGATGATGGAATTTTTCTTCTCTACTATCATTCTGGAGGTTAAAATAATACTGTAGCAGCTTCTAAGATGCCTGTGCTACCAACTGTCAGTGTGCAGTTTATCTCCTAGGTAGCTCTGAGCAGTTATTCCAGTTCAGCACATTTGAGAGGGCTGGGCAGGTAGGTACCTTCCTGTCCTAGATGTACCTGTTTTGTATCGGATATCCCCTGCTCAAATTATGTATCAAGAGGAAGATGAAAATGAAGACATGCTGCCTGCTCATCATCCTTGCCGTGACCTAGAGAATGGACAAATAAGTGTTTTCAGGCTTTGGGCTTCCACCTTCACAACTTCTCTCAGTACTGATGTAGCAGGACATAAAATCTCCCATTAGGCAAAATGCATAATTTAAGTGAATAGACAGGTGACTTTCCTCCTTAGTGAGGCAAAGCATGTGTTTAAATCCTATTAAAGCCTGTCAGGCTTAAAAACGTACTTAAAGTTTGGTGGAGTTGAAAGGCAGAAGTGGAAAATTAAATTGAATAAGTGTAATTCTGCCTATTGGTTTAACAAAGGACTGACTGTACGCTTGTGTGTTTGTGTATTCTAGCTGCAGTATTTTACTTACAAAATGTCTCAGTACCAACAGGTGACATCTGTTACAGAGGACTGCCATGCTTTGCAGGTGGATTAGACTTAGTTAGATTCTAATCATCTTCATTCCACTGCAGATTTGTCATACTTACATGTATGCTAGGCACAAACATGCAATTTTCCTCCCACAGATTTTGGGCCCCGTACAAGTATTTGAGAGAGGGAGAAATGTCAGTCTACTCTGAATATAGTTTCCATTTGGAATGGATATGTTCTGAAAACTCATTCTCCCGGTAAATTAACTTTGTTAAAAAAAATCTCTCAAGCACTAAGTTTGAGAAGGAAAGTGAAGTGCAATCCCATGCTCAGTGAAAAGATGTGCTGGGTTTTGGACTTTTTAAATAAATATTCCGAGGTTAAAAAAAAAAAAACCCAAACCACAAATATAAAACAAACAAAAAACCCTCACCAAAATCCCCCCCAAACCAACACCATCACTGATTTTCCACTAGTTGATGATTCTGAAATCCCCTCTGGGAACAGCAAATCATGCTGCTGAGGTGGGGGGAAAAAGCACCATTGCTATTAGGCCCCCTGGGTTCTGTACTGCTTTGCTCTCTGATGACACACAGTTCATTTCCTGACTTCTGGAGAGATGACAGGGGGGGGAAAAAAAAAAAAAGAAAGAAAGAAAACAACTCTTAATGCTAAAGAACGAACATGTAGTTCAACTTGAAATATAGGGAAGACAGTCTTTCAAAAGTTGTAGCTGTATTTAGCATCAGAGTTCATGAGATCCACATGTCCCATCTTCTTTTTCTAAAAATCCCAGAGGGGAAAAAAAATTTATTCTGATAGCCTGGAAAGAAAAAAAATGTCTGTTCATCAATTTCCCCTTTTTTTTAAGAGATAACCACTGACTCTACCCATATGTTATCTTTATCCTGAGGCAGCAAATTTATCATAATTTATTCTGGTATATTCTAAATTTACCATGTTGATTACCACTGTATAAACAACGTCTGGCATTTGCCTCAGTCGAAGAATTGAGGCTGGCGCTGATTTGGAGTAGAGATCTGTGGAAAAGCTTCAATTTACTGAAGTGGCTGTAATATCAGTACAAACACCAGAGATAGATAGCTAAGGATATGGTAGTTTTAAAAGGGAAAAAGTAAGGTTTCTTCTCCTGTGTGATGCTAATGAGCCACTTACTGAAATGTATCTGTTTGGAAAGGGAAGTCCAAATGACACAAGGTTAAAAAACATTAAAAAGTGGTCTGCAAGTACAGCTGACTGGACTCTCTCATGGAAAAGTTGCTCTTAATTCTTCTTAGGGATCAGTGGGTAAGGGTTAAGAAAATCTTTATGTAATTACTACATAGAAATACAAGTAACATAAAAGGATTCTCATAAGGTTGGACTAAAACCAGCCCTAATCTTTGGAGACTAAAAAAGGATTTAAAAGGAGGACCACAAAAAAAAAAAAAAAAAAAGGAGAGAGTGCCTTAAGTAGAGATAAGTTTCTAATTAGAAAGGAAAAAAAGAATTATTTGATCAATGGCCAAACTGTATATTTACTGAAAAAGTAACTGAGACCCCCATGCAAGCAAGTAGAAGGAGCAAATTTGTCAGTTCCCTCATACAATTCCTTTCTTCACAGCTTTTTTACAGCTCTTCAACCATAATTCTAATTTACATAGCAAATTCTGAAATTAAAGTAAATTTATGAACTAAATTTATAAATAATGTGATGAGTTCTTTCATGAAACAGCATATTCAGGATTTAATTTCTTTTTCTAATTCTTGAAATCATGTTTCCCTGTTGTCCTGTGTAGCATATTTATTCTAGAACACCACTTTAAGATCATGAGTGAAGTGTGTCTGACTTAAATGAGGCTGGAAAAGCCTAACTGGCTTCCCTGGCCAACTTTTTACTCTGATCTTCTTTTCTTCTGTGAGACATACTCAGAGAAGGTATAATGTATATCTATATATTTATTTTATCAACCAAAAGTAGAAAAGCTTTAATTACAATATTCAATAGTTTATTCCTGTTTCAATGATAAGTCTTCTCTTGTTAGAAAAACAACAACAGAACAAAAAAAAACAGACACCAACTTGTCATTTTGGAGCTTTAGCTTGTGTGTTAGCCGATTAAAATGAAAAATTAGCTTCTATTATGTGTGAAGTCTGCACTGTCATGATCTGTGTAATCATGAGAGCTTTTGGGCAAGAAGTGTGTGTACAAGCTTAGTGAATGCATCTTAGAAAGTCTGTCTTTAATATTATGTGGTTTTGTTTGGAATTTTTTATCTTTGCTTAATACCGTTAAGAAAATCCAGACATAAACTATGTTTCTGATTTTCTGAGCTAAGCTAGAAAGATAATTTCAAATTGTTTTCCTCCAGCTTGTCACTTTCTACTGATTGTGCTGTGCTCTGCTCTTCTTCCCTGGCAAAAATTGCTTAAATTTAGTATCCAAATACAATTTTTTTTTTGCTAAAAAATACAATTTTGCTAAAAAACAGCAAAGGAAATGGGTGAGGTTATTTACAGTGACATTAATAAATGTACTTTCTTCTGTTTTCAAAGACACAGTGCATCCCAAGGGGAATGTGAATGATAAATGTAACTTCTATACAAGAGATGTGGTGTTAGAAAATTCCAACTCCCCTTAGACCACAATTGCTCTGAGCTCATGTGTAAGTTCACTTCCTTCCTAAACTCATGTCATTGGTTGCTTTGTGGATGAAACTGGATTAAATAAAATCTTGCAGGAATAAATATTAGAATCTATTTTTCATGTCTCAGCACTCAGTTGTGTCATTTCAGCCTCCATTCAGCATCTTTGATTCATGTTACACACAGAGAAGCAACACAGGTGTGTCTTCTAAATAGGAACAGCAGGAAAACATGGGGACCTGTGTGTAAATAAAATAACATTCAGTACAATTCCGAAGTCTCTTTTTTGGCAGTTACCATACAAATAGCAAACTCAAAGGCTTGACACAGCTAAGTGTGGGAGCATGCACTGACCTTTGAGCGTGTCACCTCACCTGCAGCATTACATTCTCGTAAGTATGTGCTCTGTTTCAACATTTTGCTTTGTTGGGGGGTATAAAGTATGGTGGTTTTCCATATTAAACCCAAAGAAAGTTGCTGCATTTCGTCTTTGCTCTTTACAAGGTTGTATTCTAATATGGAGCATTCTGCATGACACAGAAGTAGTGTGAAATCTGATTTTTAATTTTTTTTTTCAAAACTTGCCAACCAGGAAATGAGATTATTGTAAGAGCAGATGATTTTTTTTAAAAAATGTGGATTATTTGATGGTGTGTTGAAAGAAAGCTATAAAGCCCTACAATTGCAAGTTAGATCAGCCTTCCACCTCTGTGCATATGCAAGGTAGGAAAGAAAACAAGAATGTCAGGGCTTCACATTGGTGGTGGGAGACTCCATGGCCCCCTCTAGCACAGATTTAAACATCTTCATCTGCAGCAGGACAGAAGACACCTGGGACAGCCAAAGGCAGCCATGGGAGATGTTCATTAATCAGTCTTTGTAACCTTCTGGAGCAGATTTACCAAACCCTGTGCAGCAACAGTATGACTGTGATCCTTAACCTGTGTGTTTGAAGCACAGATAAAAATGAGGGTGTATCTCTGCAAAGGTAGTTACTTTATGCAGCCAAATAAAAATTAAATTATTTTTACTTTAAAGTGACAATACCCTGCACTCAGCAGGTGTTGCAACGTTGGATAGGCTGTATACTGTAATTCTTTTGCCCTCCTTCTCTATTCCTTTAATCTTCAACTTTGTTTTCTGTAAAGCCAGCAGTTGCTGTGAAGAATCTTTCTGTCAGTCCTTTTCTCTTTTCTGTTCTGAGTGGCTTCTTTATACAGTCTCCAATATCTACTTCTTATAATGTTAAATATATGTTCATAGGAATTGATTTTGACAGAGCAGTTTGAAATGCTCAGTTTCTCTTAATGCCATCATAATCTTCCGGGGCTTGAAGACAGAGACCTTTGGTCCTACTTGATACCTCTTAATTAACACTCTTCTTAAATATTGTATTCAGGGTAACCAAGCAAAACTACTACCTTCTAAATGGTTTTGAGGGCCTTTTGGCTGCAAGACAGAGACTAAGTCTTTGCTAATGTGTTCTTTTTTGTGAAATACAATATTTTATTCAGAGTACAGAACAAACACTCTGCCAGGAAAAAAAAAAAAAAAAAAAAAAGCTGTGCTAATCCATTCTGTGGTATAGCAGTTTCTTCTGTGGCTTTAGCAGCTAAGCCATGCTATTCATACACCAGGTTTGGAAAGCAGTTTGATCATTCAGAATGGTATGGTTAAGAACAATATGCATAAGATAATTGCAGGTATTTACATTCCATTTCATATTCTACCATCTTTCTAGTAATGCCAAGAAGAAAAAGCTAAAGTTCTTTCACAAAACATACTATGGTCTAAGAATACATTTAATATTGCCTTGTCATCATCATCGTGTGCTAGCTTTCTACAAAAGAATGTACTATTTCTCTTCACAGACTTCAAGTTAGGAGACAGGCTAACAAAATAGAGAAAAGAGGTACAGTAACAAATTTAAGATACAAAACAGAAATAGAATCACTGCTTTTGATAAGGTTACATAATAACTTGTTAGAGACACGGAGACTAGGTAGGAGACACTGCTTGCTACAGGAGCACATAGGGCTGGAAGAGATGCAAGCAGTGATTGTCTCTGCAGAGCAGATCATGGCTATTTGCAGTATTGGTCATGCTGCTTCATTTGCATTGCTTGTGAATTTGGGTGAGATGCTATAGCCCAACTTTTCATGCGGACTCACGGTCACCTTTGGGGGTGGCACTGTCCCCTCCCAGGAGTGCATCAATCAGCATCTCAGCTGTGTGATAATGTGTCAGGAAAAAGAACAACAACGTTGTCGAGTGATTGTGCATTTATTTTGGTATTGTGTTTGGATTTTTTTCTAGGGTGGAGGGGAAGAGTGAAGAGCTGACTAGAGCAGCCTCTGGAGAAAAACATAGCTCAATGAAAAGTACTGTGGAATGTGTTGCAGAATATGTGTTGAATGAAATACCGTGAAAAACATGATATTACTCAAAGAACTCTTTCTGCATACAGAATGCAAACCACCCTGCTCTGATGCACAGTACTGAAAAAGGTGGAGGTGGTAAAATCACCTTCTTTGGGAAGAAATTGTTGTAATAGGTAAGAAATATCATCACTCTGTGTAACTAGAATTATAGTAACTAGATCAAGATCTGAACGAAATGTCACAGCTGTCTCCTAGGAGACTGCTTTACTACATTCCAAAAAGGCATGGAGCTGATTTGGGCATCCAAATACTAATCTGGATACTTTTAGTACGAATGGAGAGGGGAGAAACCTGAAGATGCCATAAATAGAATTGGCAGCCAAACAGCCTCCATTTCCTGTGAAAATTGCTCTTTATGTGAAAGCGAAAGTTTCCCCACACCTGTTTTGCATTGATGACTTATCTTCTTGGAAGCTTTTCTTCAAATTTGGTCACCAAAGTTTAAGCAGATGAACTTCTCAACTGGTTCACCAGGGCAGACACAGGCTCTTGAGGAGTTTGATTTCCCAGAAAAACATCACTGTATCTGTCCAGTTTTATCCATATGTTGGAAGCTATTTCCACTATGATGAGTCGAAACATACAAAAGAGAAAGAATTATCTCAGTCTGTTTATGTTTTCAGCATTTAATTGAAACAAGATATTATGAAGTCTTTGAACCTAAAGTAAACTTTTGCTGCTTTGACACTGCAAAATGTAATGCTGTAAACTAACTGGACCTTTTCCAGCTCTACCTTGTGTGCCTGGGTTGGCCTAGAACCAGATTTTAATGTTACTGTTGGGACTACATTTTCAAAGTAATAAACAATTAAACAGTAGCAATGTGGTGGTGAGTAAATTTTTTTACTGTAAGACTTCAGTTGGCTCAGGTTTCTGTTTCCAGTGATTTTACAAGCAAACCCTAAATTCCTTCTTTATTCTTTCCTTGGATGACTTACTATCAAAACAGAACAAGTAAAGTTCAGTATCATAATTTTATAAAATAAAGTAAGTTTTATTAATTATTTAATTCTGTGATTCTCTGTCAATTGCACTGAACCAGGCTTTTTCAAATAATGATCTCTCTACTACTATTTTTATCATACTTTCTGTTGATGGAAATACAGGACCAAGGCTATCTACTGTAAGAAGTTTCAGTGAACTCCAAGTTCTATTAGTTTGATTGTTATGGACTGCAATAGTCACGGAGAAAATAATATAATAGTAAATGAGAAGAAAGCTTTGAGGGAATTTTGTAACAACTATCTAGCACTGACTTTCACACTCCTGTGGGACAGGAAAACGCATATGAAAAGCTGCCCCCATCCTACAATTTTGTGCATTCTTGGAGACTTACTTTCAAGTGTCTTACACATTTTCAACTCAGATTTTCTCTCTCCTATATCTCAAATGGAAAACTCTATGCTTTCCAATATAATAAAATATAAAAAAAAAATAAAAAAAGGAGTGTTCTGTGTAGGTGCCATATAGTGTCTATGCTCAAGAAGTAATATCTGAACCTCAATCTTGTAGTGTGCTAAATTTAATGATAACTTAATATCCCATCAGAATAGTGGGTGGGCTCACTTGTGGAGAGAAACTTTTAATTCAAAACTCCCAAAGGACAAACATAAGAACAAAAAGACAAGAGACAAACACAAAAGCAAAAGAGACAAAAATCCAAATTTAATCGGGAGGAGAAATCTTACCATCTCAAAGGTCTCATCCTATACTTTGGACACACTGTTTATTATCAGTGGAAATGTTAGACAGTAGTGGACAGAAATCTGTAAATCCTGAGAAGTAGTAAATTTTTTTTTGGTTGTTAATTTCTTTGATCTTCACAGGTTTCATCAGCATGGGACTCAAGACACATATGGTGTACCAGTGGTGCTCCCAAATCTGTGATACATAGGTTACTGTCCTGAGCTCCAGAATGTGTTGAGACAGTGCCTCTACCACAGCAGAGGTCACAGACATAGAATCATAGAATCATAGCTTCAATCAGGGTGGAAAAGACCTATGAGATCATCAAGTCCAACCCTTGATCCACTATCGCTGTGGTTACTAGACCATGGCACTCAGTGCCACATCCAGCCTCATCTTAAAAACCTCCAGGGGCTGAGAAATCTCTCTGGGCAGCCCATTCCAATGTCTGATCACTCTCTCTGTAAAAAACGTCATCTTAATATCCAACTTAAACCTCCCCTGGCAGAGCTTAAGCCTGTGCCCTCTTGTCCTACTGCTGATTGCCTGGGAGAAGAGACCGACCCCC
>JAYRBT010000139.1:37068454-37093187 GCA_036023395.1 Myiotriccus ornatus
CAACCTCCTCTCAGGTAGTTGTAGAGAGTGATGAGGTCACCCCTGAGCCTCCTCTTCTCCAGACTAAACAACCCCAGGTCCCTCAGCCTCTCCTCACAGGACTTGTGCTCCAGAACCTTCACCAGCCTGGTTGCTCTTCTCTGGACCTACTCTAGCACTGCAATATACTTCCTGAACTGAGGAGCCCAGAACTGAACACAGCACTCCAGGTGTGGCCTCACCAGCGCTGAGCACAGGGAAAGAATATATAGCTGCTTTCAGGTGTCCCCCTGTAATTACGACACTCGTGAATATGACACAAGGAATTTTATTTCCTGTTCTAGCCCTTTCTTACACTTGATCCAGTGCCACAAAATTTTAGTAGGCTTCATTCTTGCACAGCTGAAATAAAGCAATGCACATCCTTGTAAAACTGAGATCAAGACTGTCCCACAGGTAAAAATGGTATAAGATAATCCAGGAAGCCCTTTCCCTCCCCACTTCTAAGTAGGCCCTTTTTTTGTGTGCTGCTTTCCCAACATTTTTTCAAAGCATCCAACTCTAGTGTCACATTTTAAATCCTCTAGCAGTTGATGTTCTTTCCACTGACTTTAAAGAGCTTTGGATCAGGCCCTAAGTAAATAGTGAGAATTTGTTCCACCTTAATTTATGTTTAATTTCCAAACTAAGCAGTTATGTCTTTCATCTTTATTCTTTATATTTTTGCATGACTCTGCTTGTTATTTTAAGGAAGTGGTAATATATACAGCATCTATATACACAGACTGCAATATAAGTATACTCTCTGAAATCCAGTGGATTGTCTTGGTTAAGGAATAACTAACTGTAAGAAGCTCTTTAGAGTTCATCCAAAATGTATAGTTGCTCATTACATTGTAGCCTGGATTCAGTCAAAGGTGTATTTAATAGTAATTTAAGATTTTTCTTTTTTACCAGTGCAAACCATGATAAATGGTTTGGAAAATATGCATATTCCGGGAGAACAAAAGCACTCTGTTAAGTATCCAGCTTGCTGCTTAAGCCTGCAAATATAAGGAAATGTTAATAGATGTTCAATAGCAAGTTAAAAAATAAAGCCAGTTATCTCGTCTACTGACCAATGCAAAGTTGTTCCCAACTGTACATTTTCTAGTGTTCAAAACTAAGTGTTTTTAGTTCCATTCCTGTGCATGTGTGCATTTACGTGAGGACCTTTCAGTACAAAATCACATCACACTAGAAATATTGGCTTCTCCCTTCCAGTTTTCAAATTAACTGTTGTCTATGAATGATATCATCACTGGCATGCTGTCTGTTGGCTGTTTTTGTCATGACACGAAGTGCTTTGCATCATACTGTACATTTGGTCACACACTAGCTTTCATTTTCATTTCTGAGTAGAAGGATAAATATTGCCTTTGGAAAGAGTGGCAGCAGAGGAAAGAGAGCACCACACATCAGAGATTGTTGTGGTTGCCATGCCTCAGCAAAGAGTCCTGTGAGATGTCAGTCTGGATGCACCCCACCACCCTGTAAAGATGGAAATTAGGTCTTTCATTTGAAATAACCTTAGTTGAGACAATGTTACCTTAACTTTGAGCCTCACAACTGGTAGAAATATATCTCCAAAGGCAAATTTGTGTTCCAGATGCCTGTCCCCACTGCTGGTGGAGAGGGTAATGGATACCTCAGGGTCTGTAGTTATTTGATGTTTTGGCAAGGTGGGATGTGCTACTGAGAGGAGCAATAACAATTTCAGGGAAAAAATAGTATCTACCTCTCATCCATGTAAACGTGACCAAGGCATATTTAGGGGACACATATGAGAATTAGAGGAGGGACTGTTACTGTGGTACATAAAATCTTAAGTATATAGACCTTTTGAATTATAAGGCTTAATGCTTTCTTTCACTTCTGTACTAACCTGACTTTTGGAATAAATGAGGACAACTTGTTAGCCTTTCCATTTCTTTAAGTGACATGCTGAAGTGGTACTTGATGCCCTTTTTCAGAATGTTGTTTGGTTGAGTTCTTTTCAATTCATATATATTTTAATAACATTTTATTATGCCGTTTATGTGTTTTCCTCATACCAGCAAAGCAAATAAGAAGATCAAGGACTGGAAAAGTTCGGAGGACACATGAACAAATGATTCATGGAATATGTTCTTTGGATTTGAAATATGGGTCTTTGGGAGAGGAAGAGCAGGCAAGGGAAAGTACTGCCAAGTGTACCAACTCCCTAGAAAGTAGGAAACAGGGGGTATTAGCTTTTTAATTTAATTAATATTAGTTTTTAACCTGAGATCTGTAATATCTGCTCATATATCCTCTTTACACAGACCCCAAGAATTCAAATTGAGTCACTTGGGGTTTATTTAAAAAAGGAATGAGACGAAAAAAATCCCTTCTGGATTTGTATGGCAAGTGTTTAACTTCAACAATGTTTGATTTAAAATAAGGAGCAGAGAAAACAACCGGAACAAAGAGCCCTGCTAGGTATTCTGAATCAAGAGTGCACAGCAGCTTCTCTCCAGATGTGCTCCTGTGCAGAACCAGACTGGAAAAAAACCTTCATTGAATCCTCTTTGGTCAGTTTTGGGCTACAATCTGATTTCAAAAATAAACCAAATTAACAGGCGACTCAGCTCAGGTACACAGTGCTTAAATGTTCCCCCTCAGATTTCACTGGGGTCTTTCTATGGGTAGGCTTCATGGCTTTTATGTTCACTTAAGAACACTAGTGAGTGGATAATTTCAGTTTGCGCATGAATTAACTGGAAAATACTGTTGTTGCTTACGCAGCAACTACCTGTTCACATGGTCCTGCTGAAAAATCAGACTTAATTCTATGCAGCTGTTGCTGCAGGCCAAGATGTACTTTTGAAATAGTCCTTGCTTTGTGGCTCAAATGAGTTGCAGTATTTGCTTTTCAACTGATAGCGCCCTACTAACCCATCTCCTTTAACCAAGCAGTGAACATGTCCACATCATGCTATGAAGTTCCGGTTAGCTATAACTGTATAAACAATTTTTAATGCAAAATAATTGGAAATTAACATGGTCAGTGACATAGTGAAAACATTCGGGCATCAGGTTTGAACTGCAAAATAATTCAGTTGATCTGTTTCAATATAGAATATTTATTAACCTACTTTTTTTTTCTGTCATAAACCCAGAAACCAGTCTGGCCGTCAGATTCAATATATGTATGTCCATTTCTGCTCATTTGGTGAAAGTAACTGAAAAACTGCAGACACTGTAAAGCAGTTATTTGAGATCCTTCTGAACACAAAATCTGTGGCTAACTTTTTTAGACAATAGAGACAAAGATGCTTGAAGTCATGCCCTACAATATCCATTTCTTTTATTCAGTATAAAAAATAACCTAGAGAACAGCTTTTGATGGAGATATAACTGTGAACACATAACAAGTATTTAAATCTGATCAGACAGTCTGATCAGACAATTCCCTTCTGGATAAGTTAAACTAATAAAGTACAATACACAAGCAACATTTTTTGTTGCAACAAGGAGTCTGAGTGAGAGGGTTTATGTGTTTTTTTGAAACTGAAGAATTATAGATTATTTGAACTAATGAGCTTCAGGTGGAAAGTATCCTGTTTGCAGGATAGCAAAATAGCAAGGATTAATTTGTCATGCCCCAAGAACATATAGGTTTGGGTTTCTGGAACATATACCTGTAGCTGCCAAAAATGAATTTTGGTGATGGGTAGGGTCACTAGAAAAATGTCTCCTGTCCTTTTATTTGAACTGTTACTGGGCATGCAAATAACTGCCTGTAAATCAGCAAAAAAGACTTTATAATTATTAATAGTAAGGTCTAAACAAAACTGCAAAGTACTCCTTTAATCTAGGTGTGAGCGAGGCAGGTGGAATTGGGTATGAAACCATGAAATTCATAGCTTTGCATTCAAAGCTGAGCTGGATAACCTGCCTCTGTGTAATGCTTAAGTAATGCAGTATTATGATTTCATCAAATAACAAGGAGTCCTGTTGAAAATCTAATGCAGGGTCATAGAACTAAAGCTGGATAGAAGTGCCCTTGCATGAAGAGGCAACTGATGTGGGTAGATCACATGACTTCAGGCAATATTATTCTGGCATTTCCGAACAAGCCACCAGCCTTTGTATTTGTTAGATATCCTCTGGAGTATACAAATTATACAGTGTTTATCCATTTTGTACAAATTGTTGTGAAGAGTTGGCTTTGCTTTTACCTGTAATAATTTGAATATTTAGAGTCAGGAAAGTAAGGGTGATTTCAAGTAGAAGCTGATGCACATGATAAGAACTCCATCATTCCTTGGCATCCTTCAGTTATAATTAACCATTTTGCAGTTCTGTCAGAGATTATCTCCATCTAAATGCATAAAATATTTGCTAATGTTGAAATGTATGATACTACTATTAACACTCATTGAACAAACATATAGACCTTTGAAATATTTACCCACCCTTGTATTGTACTAGGCCAAAAATTCGTAATATACTGTTTGGATCCTTTAAATTCTACTTTTGCACAGACTAGGCAGTGAATCTGAGAGATTTGATACTAAGAGGAAATAAACAGCAAAGCCTGAATCAGGAATGTCTCTGGAAGCCAACTTCAACCACACTCTAGCTTCTTTTGAAAGAGGGATCCTCCCAATCCCTCTTACTACTGTGACCTAGGAAGGGAAATCTATACATAGAATTCAGATGAGAGCTACATCTTCCTTCTAGTCTTCCCTTTCAGATGAACAGGAGGACCTCACTGTGCTCTCCCATGTACTACTATTAACATAACAAATGTAACTATATCTGATGTGGCTCTTGTGAAATCTTGTAAAGGAAATTAGGGAAATTGTTTGTTTCCTATTTACCAGAATAAATGACTAATAGTCCATGTGGACAGAGAAGGTGCATTTTTCTTTATTTGTATTCCTGTAGTGCCTTTAATTCTAAATGTTGGCCATGAGCAAAAGGTGTTTCTTGGTCTAGAGACATTGCAAAAGAGGATACTGTGTAAAACTACAGCACTTGAGCCAATTAATATATTATGAACTTGAAAAACATGTAGTTTCTTTGAGGTTGCACTTTTGAGGGTGATGCTTAAGTTCTTCATTACAGAAAATTTAGCAATTTATTTTGTCACTTTAGAAATACGTATTTGCACAGAGAAAATGTTGAATTACTCTGAATGGAGCGTTTTCCTGCATGTGGTTTTGGCACATGATATGGTAAGTAAGTATACTACTACTGTTATCTTAATTCTGTGTCCTGATGAAATCAATAGAAAGCTTTTATAGTTACACAGTGCCTCAGGATTTGTATCAAAGTTTTCAAAATTTATCTTAAGAAAATTAAATATATGGGCTTACAAATAAAATGTAGAGGTCTGTGGATAGCAGTATCTCTGTAAATCCAGACTGTGTTTCACCTCTTTTAGTTTCATTTCCATGCACACTGTACACAGCGTACTCCTTGGTAGTCACACACATAGTGGCCTGTTAAATTTGATGGTATCATTTGACTTTCTCATAAACATGAGTTTTTTTCATAAAAGTAATTAATGAAAGTGAGATTACGTTGCAGAATCTTAGCTGGTGAAGAGATAAGAAAAAAGCTGCAAGATAAATATGTCAATATCATTCCCGAAGCAGAATTAAAATCTGAACTTCAGCAATGTCAACAAAAACATGTTTCTCTTCAGATTTAATTTCCATGAGAAAGTATGTTAAATTAAAACCTTCCACTGCAGTGTCCTTCCATTTTTTGCATTTTTACTACCTAGAGATCAAACAGTTTGACACAGCAAAAATTCTAGTGAGTTAGGAAGAAATGCTGATTGGTTTGTTGGCTGGTGGCCGGGGGAATGTTATGACCGAGTAATTATGTGTTCTGGACAGATGTATTAACCAGGCTTCGAGCTGGAGCCACTGGATATTATTTTAGTCATAAGACTAGAGGAACTGAATCATTTTCAAAGAGTTGGCTGGCTGACACTGCTTTAGTGATGCCTGTTCCAATGATTCTTTGGCAACAACTTTCAATGCTGCACTTATGACACAGTAAACAAAAACTACATTAAAGGTTTGTTTTTTAATCATAGAGAACTTGAACATTTCCACTGAGCTTTTTTGCTATTTATCAAGAAGCACTGAAGGTTATTTTAAAGCTCCCATCCTTGTTTCTCATACCAAAGAAGGGGAGCCATTTAGCAAAACTGTTTTAGATTTGGTGATACCAAGAATACTTCAAAATGCAAGGTTTTTATCAATTAATTGTGTTATTATATCTAAACCTGCTGTGTCATGTTTGTTAAATCACTCACTTTGTGAGGTGAGTAAGAATGGGGTTTTTTTATTGGACTGACAAGTAGGATGAGGGAGGCTTTCATTGTCAGCCTCAAGTTAAGAGATGGTGAGATTTCTCCTGTTCTGGTAAGTAATAACATTATTTTGCAACCTCCTGGAGTATTATATTGATAGATGAAGAAAGAAGTTGGAAGGAAAAGAAATCTGTATTAAATGCAGTCATTGCTGAAAAATAAAGCAACTTTAACAAATAAAAAAAAAGCATAGTGTGTGCACCTATCAATATTTAATATGTTCTAAATGTGATATTTGAGATATTTCAGTGAGATTTGTCACCTGATAACCAAGAATTAAAAGACCTTTGAGTATTGGAGAAAAGTTGTTTTATTAATTTGTAAGCCACTTGATTTTTGCATTTTGTAAATGCACATTGCCAAGGTTGCAATTAATTTGCAAATGCACATTGTCAAGGGGTTTTCTGGGGAGGCAGGGGTGTCCTGTGTTTTTCATAGTTCTAAACTGACTTTGTTACTGGTTCTTTCCCAAGGACACAACATAGAACAAGAGCAGCTCTTCATAATGAAGCGGGAAGGAGTATGTTGTTTTGATTTCCCCCTGCAGTGATGGATTATGAATGTAAACTGTTATGTAAGGTCATTTTGAACATTGCCCTGAAGGCAGTATGTCAAGGGAAGCATAGCAAACAAGTCAAAGATTCTCTTTCTTGGAATAGCAATGGATTTAAATGAAGAAGGCTCTTTTCTGCCCTCAGATTCTAAGGGCATGGTATGTGACTGGGAAAATACAGATCTATACGTAGAGCCCTGGAAGCTGGTTATAGGAGCCTTGAGAAATAGTTTTATTTTTAGGTCTCCTACTTGCTCGTTTGACTGTGGTAAATGGCAGACTCTGTGCTTTCAGGTTCACCTTTTGCAAAGCACGGGTGATAAATGACAGCTACCGTAGTACTAAATGTGTGAGGCTTGTGCTTTGTTTGGTTTGGGGGTGCTATGAATAAATGAAGAGTAAAAAAAATTACAGAAGAGTGTGCTATGGCAAAATGTAAAAGAGAGATCAAAACTCTCCCTACAGATTTGTCCAGGGGTAAATTAACCCTGTTCCTGGTGATTCATGGTGTCTTTTTGTGGTGTGTGCATGCTGGAGTGCCTTATAATTTGTATACCCTGACCAATTACAAAGGATCAATTTGACCTGTGTGTTTGTCTTACTCCTAACTCCTGCTGGCAAAAGAGGGACTTGTCTGCAAACTTCCTTCCCATATACCTTAGCTGCCAACACTCCAGAGTCAGCTTGCTAAGCCAGTGAACAAGGGGAAAGTGAGATGCTGAAAATGTATTTGTTCTCTTTCTTCATCAGAGCAGCACAATGTTTCAGAAAATCATAATGTTTCTCTCTGAAAGAATGTAAAAAAAAAAAGTGAAAGGTACAGTAACTGAGCTCCTGTACAAATACACGTTCTATAGTTGCTTTGTTTTCTTAATATTTTTAATAAGCCATAACTTATTGCTAGTGCAACATCAAACATTGCAGATTTCTATGGATTTTCTAGCTTGATAGAAACTTAACAAAGAGCAGATAAGCAGATGCTTCTTTAACATGGAACCACTGAAGGAAGACTCAAGGGATACCTACATACTTCCATTTCATTGTCAGTTGTCATGGTGCATAAATGATTCAGATGATAATCTGAAGGCCATTCAGTGCAAGACCAACAGAAAAAAATTAAAGCCTTAAATGGCACTTAAACTTTGTTCAAAATTCCCAGTGTGTCCGGGTCTGCCCAAGATAAAGTCTGAAAATGTCTTCAAGACCTGTTTTCTTCAATAGACCAAACCCAAAGCACCCTAAGCAGATAGGAGACTCTCCCTTTGCATTTGTCTGATTTGGAATGGGCCCAATGGATCCAACAGGTTGATGTAATGAGAAGCTAAGTGATTGCATATGCAATAAATAAAATCCTACTGTTGTACATGCCTAAATTATTCCAATTTAAATCCCCAGAACGCATATGAGTTCTCAACAGTTATTAATTCCTTATCCACTATAATGAGCTTAAATTGTGAGTTGAGGTCCCTGGAAGATTTATGCAAGTTTCTGCTATTCCTTAATTGGAAGAACTTGGTTTGTTTTGGCTTTTTAAAGCGTAAAAATAAAACAAATTTTTCTGATTTAGTCATGATTTTATTTTCTTGTAGTTATATCCAAGATGTTAACACTAAAGTGTACAGCCCAGACACTGAAATCTCATGAGGCAAATATGGTAATGGTTTATAGATTATAATAGTTATTATCCCATTTACTCTGGGAACAAGCTATGAGGTCTAAAAAATGAACAGTATAATGAATAAATATACTGTAACCTAGACCAAAATTTGTTTTCTAAAGATGAAAAGTGGAAGATCATGGGACTTTAGGCTGGCACTCTTTTAATAATTCATGCTGACAATTGTGTCAGTTTGCTATAATCCTTAGACTATTTTATACATTATCGCACAAGTTGCTGTAAATGGAAATAAACAATGGTGCTCAGGGGGACTGGCTCAGCCTATGCAGAGCAAAATAACCCACCAACACTGCAAGAGAAGATCATAATTTTTTCCTTCAGTTAATTTCTTTAAAGTGTGTGTACACTACTAAGTCTATGAAAAAAAAAATGAAGTGTATTCTCCATTGAGTATATGGGCGCACATACAGAAATGGAATAGATAAATGCCCTTAAGCATTAGGACCAGAAATCCATAATTGCTGTGATTTTGAATGGTAAATGGTCCACTGGTATAATTCTAGGACCTGAGAACTAAGCCATATTTAGAGAGCATCTGTCAAGAAGTGACATTTCACTGCTTTCTTTGGTATTTGGAAGTCAGACGGAGCGAGGAACTGCTACCTTGAAAGAAATTAAATCCTGCTTATCTGCAAGATGGTGTCATCTTTACTCCTTCAATCACAGCAGGTCTTGAATGCTGGTTGGCTTATGATTTTAGTTTAAAAAATGTAATAAATACAACATTCAATACCACCCTTAAAAGCCAAAGCATTTTCATCCTGTGCACAGCACGCAGCTGAAGCCAAGTGCCACCTCTGCTTGCCCTGCTGTGTGCTCCACCTGTAACACTCAGTCTGGCACTGTGCTGCTACCTTGCTTTTGAGGGTTTAGATTAAGTGTGTGATTTAGAGGCTGATTTGCTTTGCCCTGCTATCTTACAAACTAAAACATTTTTTTTTGGTGTACTGGCAAAACTCCTGATACAGGTATGTTATGGATACAAAGGAAAGCAGATTGTGAATGAAGAGATTTTGTTTTGTTTTCAAAACAAAGAAAAAATACAAATCCTGGTGCTAGTGGTTTAGGGATGAGGATGTTTACAGGATAATTTGAGTGGGGACTAAAACAAAAGGAATGTTTTCATCCTTTTTGATTAATAGATGTTTATACACCACCATGAAGATGAGAGGCATGTTAAGTGTTATTAATTAATATTATTTCAATATATTTATAAGATATTTATAATATTTTTGTATTTATGACAAGAAAAATGTTTCAATATCAAAGTGAATTATCCCAGAAAAAATGCCAAGCTTTTGATCTGCTTATACATCACGTCACTGCAAACTTTTTCCTTTCAACCTAGAGTTACATTCAAAAGCAGAAAGATATACAGCTGACGTTTCAAACTGAACGACACTACGATAAACTAGGGTTTCTCTAGAAGATAAAATACATCATAAATCGGTGTAACACTTACCTCATTTTAAATATTACTGTCTCCTTTTATCAGGTAACACTATATAACCTCCCTTTACCTCCTTTCTTCCCATATTTTATTTGGTATATTAATTCTGAACAGTGATCACAACCAGAATTTTTTTTTAATTAAAATCAAATATATGGCTTTGGAGGCTTAGGTTATCTGATAAAAATATTTTAATTAAAAAGATACCAATTCTTTTGGCTCCCTGATGAATTGATAATAATTGAAATGTACAGTGTTAATTTTAATCTGCAGCCAGTTGTTCAAAGAAATAATTCTTACCCTTTTTCAAAGTCAAAAATAAATAAGTAAAAAGAAATCCCTAAAGGGGAAGAGCAAATTCTGGCCCAGTGGTCTTTTTATTGCAGATTGTCAAAAAATCACCCATTATTGGACAGAGCTTATTGCATTTACTTACAAAGTTATTTTATTTTTCTAAGGATAAAGAAATACTTATCTGACTACAGTTACTGAGTTGTTTCTACTTTCATATCAGTCTGTCTCTAGAGGAGCTTTATATGTCTTGCAAATATACTTTCTTTGCAAAATGCCGATTCCATCATGATCAACTGGGAAAGATATTTCGCTGAAGTGAGGATTCACCCTCGGGCAGTGCCCCAAGGAGTATGCATGTAACAAGGACAAATTTCAAACTGAGATAACTATCTGTATGTCAGGAACGTGGCTATTGTGTAGCAGCTCTGCAATGTCCCATTAGAGATACGTGGTTTGAGGATAGGAAATAGCATTCTAATGCTTCAAGAAAAAAATCAAGATCATATAAAAACCGAGACAGAGAAAGCAAATGTCGAATTTAAAATTTATTTATTTATTTGTTTATTTATTTATTTATACTGTAAACCACTATCTGAAAAAACTTTTTTAGGTATTTTTGAGAACCTCTGGGTCAAAATTCTACATGAAAAATTGATTCTAGTACAAGCTTTTTAAGATGGATCAGAAGCTTGGGAGTGGTTAATTATTATTTTAAATGAACACACAGTACAACATGAATCTGAAAGCTGGGACTGAAGCAAAAGTATAGATCTTGACTGACGGCTCCTATATAAGAATTTGTATATAAGGAAAGTTGAAAAGGACGGATACATATGCATAAGTGACTAAAGTTTTTTTTCCTTTTGAGATTGTTGAACTTAATTAGATATTAATTCCAGGTGGGATGTTGCCTGGAATTCTTTCATTTACAATGATTGATTTTTAAGATCTAATCCATTTTTATAAATCACTGTATGAGCATGACTCCATTCAGAACAGTGATTTAGTTCTATTGTGACTGTTCTGACCTTAAATATTAAGCAAATATGGGATAGTAAAAGCTATTATAGAATACTCTTTTAAATAAACAAATAAAATAATTTAATTTTTTACCAAAATTTGAATTGTCTTTATTTTCTAAAGCTGATGATGATTACTCAAAATCAACTAACCACAAAGTCAACTAAATTCAAATAAACTATCTCGTTTGGTTTAGGTTTCTTAGAAACTTAACTTAGGTTGATCTACACATTAAAATGACACAAAAATAATAAAAGTCTTGGAAACAGGGAGAATCTGTGTGTGCCACTGAATATCATGGAAGAGTGAAAAATGTTACGGGGCTGCCCACAGAAGAAATAGCATCAACTATTCGCAGTAGCAAACCACGTACACTGCAAGTGTGTGTGTGCAAGTATCAGGATGTGGAGGTGTTACTTTCTCCCTTTATTGTGCCTTCTGCCTAACCAAGCACGTTATTTAGGCAGTTTAATAAGTACTGTAGTTTTCAGAAGTGCGGGACACTTTCCACTAATATTAGTGGGAATTGTTGACCAGACTTTATTAGGGGGCTGAATAAGTTCCTGAGGGTCCAACCGTGGGCATATACCTCTAATGATTTTGTTCTGCAGCTTTAACCTTCAAAATTTCTTCATCTCTGCATAATTGATTACTGTCATTCTTTCCAGATCTTGCAAATATCTTTGGAGTCAAACTTATTCATTTGAGTTCTGTAGATAGCACCTAAATATTTTCTCCTGTATCAGTTTTCACTTTGCACGTGTTTTGCTGTGATACTGTAGTAGGGAAAGGAGGAAGATTTATTTATGCACTTTGTGACTTATTTATATGGTATTTCTGCAAAAGTTTTGTACATTTTAATATGATTTGTAAGTTTTTTAATATTTCCTGAACATGTAAATGTGTTTAGTATATGAGAGTGGATGAAACTCAAGTTGGTAAATCAATGAAATCAGAAAAGAGAATTTTTTAAAGACAGGTAGCTAACTGATTTTAATTCCGTGACCTTAAACTAAAAACTCTAGGTTTCTGAAGCTGTGGTGTTGTTTTCTCATAATTTAATGTTATAACTTGACACTTCTGCCTTCCTTACATATACTTAATTACCATTTGGTAGCCGTAGTAACAGAATTAAGGAGGCATTCTACATAGATGTTTTAAATCAACAGCAATCCTTGGTGAATGGTATTCTTTCTTTGGGGTAAAATGCATTTGCTATTGGCTCTTCAAAAAGCATATTCAGTTGGTGCTTTTTAGTCCTTTTTAGTTCTGTAGTAGGAAAAAAATAAATGCAAATCAGTGTAGAAAGCTTGCCTCCACTAGGTCAGTGGCACGGTTTAGAAACAGGTTTGTGGCAACCAGATATCCAATGCCTTTTACTTGTTTTTCATCTCATATCTATGCTGTTTGCTCCATAAGACAACAGTAACAGACAATATGAAGAAATTTGGGCAGCTTAAACGTTATATCAGCCTGTGCTTTTTTTGAGTAGCTTAAAACAACACATTTTTTCTCTCCTCTGTTTTTTTTTTCCTTTTTAAAGAATCAATCTTTTATTATCTTCTTTCGCAGAAGGGTAACATTTGTTTCTTTATTTTTGTATATGAATTTACTACAACAGATAACAGGATATTGCAGTCTTTGTGATGATTTAGAAGCAAGGGGGGGTTCTTTCTTTTTCCTTTTTTTTTTAATGTGCTGTTTCTTTACCTCCCTTGCTTTTGGTTTTGCTCATGTTGGATTGACCTGCACATGTGCTGTAGACAGTCTTCTGGCTTGCATGCATGCACGCACATGTGGTGCATATACCAACAGGATCCACCATGAGAGTCTGCATGTATTCCTGCAATTATAACTGCTCTCTTCTGAAAAGAGGGCTTATTGACACGTGTCACTACAAACAAAGAAAAAACCCACCAACCTCAAATTCAGCATATCCTGAGAGAGGAATGCTCAAAAGCGGTGCTAATATCTGGGAGAGAGGTCTGTTTTTGTGACTGCTTTTCACTTCCTGTTTCTCTACAGGAGAAATCCTAGTACTGTGTGGGATAGTCTTTCAGCTTTGAAAAACACAGCGTGACCGCACCCTGAATACGTGCTTACTGCATATTTTGATGATGAATCAATACGTGTTGTTAAGATCTTTTTTGGTTTTCTGATATAGAAGGAGAAATAATCATATAGATCAGAGAAAAACAATATTTCTAAAAATTTACATATTCACCAGTTAAAATCGCAGTGGAATAGTCTGCTAAATGACTACGTTGGACTATTTATTCTTAATTTCTGTAAATCTTTTTATTGTATTGAGAAAAAAGTCTTTAAAAATTTCAGAGGAAAATCATATGAATTCTTTTGAGATAACATTTATCTTATGTAGGTTACATGTAAAAAAATATGAAATGAAAAAAATGCCTGAGTAAATATTTTTTTCAGAAATTAGTTGTTCCAATGAAATAGTCTTTTCTTTAGCAGGAAAAAAGGAACTCTTAAAAAGGTTCTTAAAAAAAAAAACTCTTAAATACCACAAATATTGTCACCAAGTTTTGCATTTTATAAGTTTCTATCTTTCTGTACATAATTTTACTCCCTCATCAAAAAAAAAAGGTCCACTTTTAACTGTGCTTTACTCCTAAAGGTATGAAAATTTTTTCAAAAGGAAGTATAGGATCAGTTTACTGTTAAATGTATTACAGAAGAGAAATGTTAAAATCATGCAATGGTGTGTTGGAAGCATTTAATTTTGATAGGCATGATGTATAGCTAGGGAAGTAAATGTACTCAAATAATTATGTTGTCTTTGAAAGACTAGGTAATTTAAAAGTAGATTATCCAATGAGACTGAAGTAGTAGTTTTCAAATTTTCAGGAAGTAATTAAACAAGCAGAGGGTCTCTCTTTTTTACTGGCCGTTTCTGGATTACATAGGGATTATGAAGAGAGACAAGAAAAATGACAGAGCAGGCTAAATAGCACATCAAACTCCCCTTGAAGAAAGCTTTTTTTTTTTTTTCTTGGTGGTTTTCTGTATTACAAATAAGCTAGGTAATGTTTTGTGATATTTTTGGTGCAGGTATCTGAGAAAACCTGCCCTTTGGAAAAGCAAGAGACACCACAGGTATTTTTTCAATACTTCTCAACAAAACTTGTCACCCCAAAAGACTACGTCCTTTTCTAAGGTTTGGGCTTTCCCCCCCCCCCCCTTTTTGTTGTTGTCATTGTTTTCGTTTGGTTTACTATAAGGTTTTTGTTTAGACCTCGGCTCCTTTGGTTGGCTGCCACCTTGACACTCTACCTTTTCTTTCCAAAAGGAGGGCCACAATTGCTTCTCCAGCAGCTGTTGATGCTGCCTGAGCCTTCAGACAGCTCCACACCCCTCACAGAGCACCTCAGTCCTGCTCTGATGTATACAGCCCCACTTTATAATGCTCTGGTTTTTTTCAGTTTTCATACTGCAACGTGAAATAGCTACCTTTGGGTTTCTCAACAAGATCATGTCAGGTAATGAACTTGGGCCTCTGTTTCCCTGGCTAAGATATTTCAGTGCCTGCCCCTTGGAGCAGAAAGAAAGAGTCCGGAGCGTGATTGCAGTTAGACGATCAAAAAACATCCACTGGCCAGTGGAAACACGGAGGGCAGGGCTGTGCCGTTTTATTTTGTAAATTCTTACGTAGCCATCTTAGGAATCAGCCCTCTAATATCTAGGTAATAAGTGCTGTATCAAATCAAGAGGTTTTCTGACTTCAGGAAGATGAGAAATATGAGTGTCCAGCCATTAAAATGGCTTTCATGCCTATTCTGAAATTTTCATCCCTCTTTCTCTATGTATTTCAGTAGAACAAATGCAAGAGGAGAAATCACAACAGTAGCACCCCAGAAGGTGAGGAAGCAGATCAGATCACTGCAGTAAGTTTCCTGGAGAAATAGGCAGTAAAAACCACTACTGACATTGCATGAGACTTTGGGAAACCTCCCGTAGTGCCCTGTGTCCAAATTCACCATTGTTCCACACAAAGCAATAAGAGACCACCTGGGACCACTTGAGGCCAATCTGACTGGCTCTCGGAAAAATGGGAGAGAAACTGAAGTATTCTGAATAGCCAGACTGACACTACAATTGCCTACAAGTAGTCTCTTCTCTCTTGACTTTTTCCTGAGGCATAAAATTTCTCCTGTGAGCATTCTGCTGACCTTGCCCTTTTCAGTTGCCTAAGGAGCTAATTCTCACCCACACCAATCAGTGTTTCAGCCACTGTTTCCCCTAGTGCTAGGGGTAGCGTGGAACATTTTCCATATTGATAACAGAGTCATAATGCAAGATTTCTCTCTAAGACATAAGGATTTATACGTGTTTACCTTCCCTCTTCACTGCTTTAAACTGCAGGATGTAGACTCCTGATTAATGTTGCTAATTACTGAACAACTGCTGCTGTGCTCCCTTAGGAGAACTGAAAGTCACCAGTGGGATCTCTCGGAGTATACAGTTGCCTGTGCAGCAAATAATCTGATAACATTTCCATAACTAAACCTTATAAATTAACTGTAAATTAAATTTACACTTTCATTTTAAAAGTGGGAATTTGAGATATTGAGTAAGAATAATATTTTTTCAGTTTTTTTTTAACAGTCACCTTAAATATTTTCCACTCCACACCTCATGAATGGTTACATTTTTCTTAAAATTACCTTTTTAATTACTATTTTATGAGCTTTGTATTTCTATATGAAAACTGCATGTTCCAAACACTATATCTGGTAGCTGGAAAATGGAGATAGTAGGAAATTATGACAGTAGATGAATGTGACAGTTATTTTTCTTAAGACTCTGCAGTCACAGATGCAATGGCCTGGAGTAATCTGAGAGGCTATTGCTTTTCTGCAGTTGCCAAGTCTGATTAGCAGTGTATGCATGACACTAGATAGTGTTGATGACACTAAACAGGGCCTTTTCAACCTCTCCGTTCCTGATAAAACCAGATATGCACCTGCACATCAAGAATATTGCACACTTCTGATTGCATCCACAATGTCCAGGACAGGTATGAGAAAAAGTACTGATATTTGCTAGATACGTACATATGTGTGCACTAATTGAGTTTTAGGACAGACCTGTTATAACAGACAGCTTTTTTTTTTTCTTGACTGAAACAGCTCAGTGGAAATGGTTGTAGTGTCTTTGGAGTTATCAGATGGTTTTTGTGGAAATGACGCTGGAATAAGTGTCCAGGGAGAGGCTGACTTGTGTAGAGGCTGAATTGTTGCAAACGAGTTTGGGGCCAGTGGGGAAAGTATCCTCTTGATACCCTAAAGAAGGGAACCTTAAAGGTCACATTTGAGCAAAGAAATGTTTGAGAGTTGTTCTGCATATAGTAGTAACACTGAAAACTGCAAACTGCAGATCATCAGTACATTTTCATGTCGAGAGCATTATAAGACATAAAACTGAAGTTGTTAATCATAGTTGTTATTAACTGCTGTGGGTGAACAAGGAATAAGATTGATTTGTAGTCTGAAAGCTTGTCTCCAGAGCATCCTTTGGTGCTATGCACCCTAGCAAGTTAAAAAGAGCTAAATTCTTCAAAAAAGTGCGGTGTGAATAAGTTCACAGTTCCAAGATGCATTATCCTCTACATCTGGAGAATTACTGGGCATGATTATAAACGCAGGGAGAAAAGCTTGTGGGTGTATATGAGACACCAAAAAGCCTTCTCTTGAGATTCGTTTTCACTTCATTCTCATTTTAGGCCAGAATCACAGTCTCAGTTTTGTCCCCAAATAATTGAATATAACTGATTTTAGAGACCGCATTCTATCCTTTGGCTTCTAGGCAGAGAAACGCGTACGAATACCCTTGGCAAGGCACTTAGTTTAAAAAGAAAAAAACGAAACGCCAAACTCCGTCAAATCATTTTTTTACCCCGCTACAAAGCTGTGTTCTTTCGTTAGTCCCGCTGCATTCCTCGAGCAGCACAGGCTACTTGCAGATGGGGGGGGGGAGGTGTCGAAAAGTGTTGTTTCCTTTCACTGTGTTTTATTTGCACCTTTCCAGCCTTGTTGCCCCTTTGCCACTGGTGCTGTAGGAGCTCCCAAGCCTCCCCACCGCTACGGGTAATCCTCGACTTCACACCGCTCCCCAGGGGCAACTCTCCGTGCCGCTCAGCCTGTCGCCCCTGTTACTGGGTTTCTCCTAATACTCCTCTTTTTTTTTTTTTTTTTCTTTCTTTTTTTTTTCTTCTTTCTATTTTTCGAGGAGACTGCCGGGCAAAGGTAAATCTCCCGTCGCCGGCAGGGGCAAGAGGAGCCCCTGAGCTCCCCCCGTGTTCTCCGTGCTCTGGCTTTCCTCTCCGTGAAGCCCTGTGTACACAAAGGGCTCGCTTCTGCCTTTCAATTAGGTAACCGAGATTTATTTACTTTTACTCTTTCTCCCATCCCTACACGTATTTAGTGTCTGTAACTCCTGTCAGCTTCAGGATTGGGTGTTCTTTTAATTTTTTTTTTCCCCTCCTCCCGATTAAGTTATTTATTTGCATTTCCCCGGAGGCAGATTTAAATCAAATGTCCATGTGAGGGAGGACTCCATCCAGCCTGAATCCTACAACCGGGAGACAGACGGGTCCGGCCGCAGTGTGCGCCTCATCTCGCCTCGGCGGGCCTGGGGCTCCTGCGGCTCTGGAGGTTCCCGAGGAGCGCCAGCTGGGCGGGAGGCTTCTTCCCAGCGCCTCTGAGAGGCTCGCTGATATCAGCCTCGGTGCATACCCTCAGGGGAAAAACCAAACAAAAACCAACACCACAGAACACAACAAAAACACTAGGGCGTTGCTGGAGAAGGAGGGTTTCCCCATGTATAAGGACTAAAGCGGCCGGGACAGCGCTTGGCACCGGCGGGTCCTGCGGAGCTTTCCCGAAGCGCCTTATATGGCATGGGGAGGGAAGCGCCCCGGACACGGCTGCAAGAGCCGATCTCAAACCCAGGGGAGCGTGTGTGCGTGGGGGGATCGCTCTGTGTTACACACGCTTGTGTCATTCTAGGGAACAGAGGAAGAGGCTGCCGGAGGAGACGAGTGATCTCCGAGGATAGCCAGTCCCGCCAGAAGGAAGACCGATAGTATCCTTCCCGGCCTCAGCAGGTAAGTCGTATTTGGCCACTACAGGTTGGACTTGTGTTGTTGGATTGGGGTCTTTTGTTTGGATTTGTGGTTTGCTTTGGGGTCGGTTTTTTTGTGTCTTTGTGGGAGGTTTTAATTTTTTTTTTTTTTTTTTCATTCTCTCTCTTTATCCCTCCTCTCGGCGTCTTCTGAATGGCACGGACCTGACCGAGGGGAGGTGGCTATTGGCAGCCCGGGGAGCGCCGCCGCCCTGTCCCCAAGCCAGCTGTCTGTCCCACGCGGGGGGACGGAGACAACGCGGAGAAGCGGCGTGCCCGTCCCGCCCGCCGCCCCTCGCTCGTCCTGCGCGCAGCTCTGCCGCAGCCCCGCGGAGCTCCGCGGGCCCTTCGCTGCCGGCCACCGCGGGCAGGGCCACGGGAGAAGACACTTGCCCTCCGAAGCTCTGTGCGAGACTTCCACGGAGAAATGGAAGGGAGGAGAGCCAGGGGTTTGTCTGTTCGGCGTTGAAACGGGGAAAAAGAAAAAACCGCTCGGTTCGGTCACCTGCTCCGAGCCCGGACCGCAGGAGAGCCGAGCCGGGCCCGGCCCGTCCCTGGGGCGCGGTGGCGCGGCCCCGAGCGAGGCCTGCGGGAGCTTTTATTGCTCGTAAAGGGTACCAGGGGAACGGCCAGTAATGCGATCAGGAAGGGAGGCATTAGGCAGAGCAGCGCTCAGGCACTAAAAGCGCCTAAAAGCGCGCTCTCAAAAGACACTTCGGGCCCAGCAGCAGTAAAGCTTTTATTGGTAACTGAGAAGCGCCTCGCAGTCGCAGGTTTGCCATTAATGACCGCTTCGGTGGGTAGGAATTACACTGCCGGGCTGGTGGCGAGACTCAGCGGGCAAAGGGCGCTACGCAGTAATAACAAGTATTTACTAAAGGAGTTACTGCCAAATGAATGCCGGGATTCAGGCTTCGATTTGCCGAATAAACTTTTTAGTAACTATGAAAGCAGGCCAATAACATTTATAGAGGAAAGAAAAATATTTCAAGTCAGAAACTTCTCTAGTAGCTGAAAATTAACTTCTGACAACAAGCTGGATTCCCCTCCTCGTTAAATCTAAGAAACTCTATCCTTAAATTTCACCCTAAAAGATCTGCTCTTTTAAAAATAACAGCACCCTGCAAAGCAATTTTCCAGCTGCAGAAGAACCTTTAAAACCAAACCAAGTGCTGCCTGTTGGCAGACATGTATGCTTAGAGTCGGTGAGAGCAGAGCATCCACAATATTTTTGTTAGGATTTTCGGATATGCAGGGAGCACAGAAATGTTATTTTCTCCTGCAAATCCTGAAGTTCTTCCTACAAGATTTTCTTTTGGATCTGCTTGTTGTCAAGTAATTAGTAAAAGGAATTACCCCCTCTGGCGCTGTGCCTTCAGGTGGCAAAGGCATTAGGACTGTAAACTTCGCATTTTCTGAATGTCTCTGGCTTGACTTCCTCCTCCATCAGCACCAGCCCTTTCAAGCGGGTTAAAATTTTAATTCAGTTCGTTGTGAAGGCGTGGGTTATGTCGCCGTCTTTGCCTATTTGAAGTTAATAAACTGATTCCAGTGACTTTGCCTCTCCGGGCAAAGGCGAGGGGGACTTTGTGGCGAAGCTGCTCTGCCGGCAGCCCCTTCTCTGCCCCCCTCGCTGCCTCCCGGCCCGCCATGAGGCAGGGCTGGCACGCACCGCGACACAGGTAGGTGAATCAGATAGGGAGACGATCAGCGCAGCCTCCACTGTCTTTGGGAAGGCTCTTTCCTTTTGTCTTCGAAAATCTGCCACGCGAATTTCCCCAGTGAACCCCTGTATTTTAATACCCTCTGTAATGTTAACCCTACATTAAAAAAAAAAATAAAAATGAGAGAGAGAAAAAAAAAAGAGAAGGGGCTTATAATTAACTAACCCTTTTACCTTTCCTCAAACACGGATTTAAGCTCTAAATTTTATCTGTGCAAATGAAAACAGTAAATATCGAGGTACAGGTTCATAAAGATACCTAAATGAATGCACAGCTTTAGTGTGTATGCATATGTACATAAGCAGTTTTGTCACTTGTTCAGAGCACTTTCATTGAAAAAGAAGAGAGGCTGACGAAATGATTATCCTTTCATCAGATTAAAATCCGCCTGTTATTTTTAATCTTTAAATCCTTTCGTCAGGACTATGGCTTTATTCGAAATGATGACATAGAGGATTTGTGCTTGTAACAGGAAAAAAACCCAAAGAAACAAATTACTCCATCCCAAAAGATTTTCTCCACCTTCCCACCTCCAAAACAACAACCGATCCCCAGAGCATCCGAGAAGTTTTTGGTTTTATGTTGCTTGTATGTTCAATGCAGAGACTTAACAATTACCGGTTAGAAAACCCATTTGAAAACAGTAGAGCCATGTTACAACAAAGATCTGGCCAGCATTAATCTAGTGTTTGGAAAACAGTTGATAGTTGCGAAGGTTTCCCCCTTTCCTTCCTTTCCTTTAAAAACAAACTCCTTCAAATCCCGGACCCCATCTCGGTTTCTCTGAGTAGAGTCCCTTCTCTCTCTTTCCAGTTGCATGAAGGGGTGAATTGAAAAATCATTTAATTATTTTCATTCTAATCGCCTTAATCCCCCTTATACTAGGAGCAAATGATGATAATGGGATCCACATGGAAAAAGATCCCCGGGAGAGGGGGGGTTAGGGCAGAATATTCTCCCGGCCCTGCACCCTGGCAGGTGGAGACCTGCGGGGCGGGGCTCGCCTCGGCTCTGCTTTGCTCGACTCCGGCGGGGCTGGGAGTTTTAACATACCTAAACCATTGGAGTAAGCCTTCTAATCCGTGGGCAGCTTGCTTTTTATTATTTCATTTTTGCTCCAGGTGACGCCGCTGTAAAGTGACCCGGCTGTCACCCTGGGGCGGGTAGGGGAACGTCCTGAAACAGGGGAAGAAAAAAAACAAGATACCGCTCCTCCCCGCCCCCTTCCCTCCCGCGATCCCCCCGCCTCTTCGGAGCCTGAGCAACGACAAGCTGATTAATCTTCCCGGGTCGCCCTCGCAATCCCCGAGGGCCGCCCCGCTCAGCCGCCATCCGCGACCGCGCAAATCCCCCGGCTGCGGGGGCTCCGCTGGGGCACAGGGACGAGGAGGAGGAGGAGGAAGGGCAGCTCGCCGGCGACACTGTTTGGAACCACTGCCGCAGCACTACTCCCGTTTGAGGCTGCAGGAGTAGAGCCAACGGCGAGATCACCGGGCGCTTGGTTTTCTTTGGGTGTTTTCAGACCTGTACAAACACGGGGCCGGCCGGTTTTTATAAACAACTTTCGGGACGCGGTCAATCAATCATACTGGCAAGCAAACAGACCAGGAGCCTAGGATATATACAAGGCATAAATATATACATATAAACCTTGTCTTCTTCGGAGTACTTTTTTAGTAATTTTTAGATTTTTTAAAACTTTTTTTTTTTTTACTTTTTTTTTTTTTCCTATAAGCCTTTCTAAGAGAAACCTTATCTAGAAAGATTCTGACAAAGTCAGGAAATCACAGTGAAAAAGCAGAAGGTATTGTTAGGCAGTTATGTTACATTGTATGCTTTAATACCAGGAAGGGAAATATTGGAAAAGAGAAAGAAAAAAAGCACCTAATCAACTTAAAACTTAAAAAAAATATTCTGCTTACAGTCAGAGAGACAATTTCAAGAGTACGTGGCTGAAGAACATGAAACCTGGTCATTTTAAAATACAATGAAATAGATACATCTGGAAAAGACATGAGTTTACCAGATTTGCTAGTCAGCAAAGTATTCTTTATGTTGCAGTCATTTCTAGCCTTACTTTTTAATTCAAAACATATTTGTATCCAGGGATAGGTCCTTGGGAATGCACTGTGTTGTTTTGTTTTGGTTTTTTAAATGATCTTTTGATAAGAAGAGCCCTGCACAGCACGCAGTTTGTGCCCTCTCTTTCTGACACTTAGTCTTTTGCTTGCAAAAGGACACGTGTGAGCGAGGAATCCATAGCACAAAGAATGGATCAGATCTGAACATCCCAATAATGCAGAAAGAATAGTTAGGAAAACACGATCTAGTGTCAGGACTTACAGGAGAGAAGCATAATCTGTGCTGTTGTAAATTAGATGATTCACAGTTAGTAGGAATGGTTGTAGCTGCAGAAACGGTGTGTTCTTAATCTGCCCTGCCACAATCTGAATCTGTGGCCCCTTCTGGATGGTGAGATTGAGGAAAGCCTGGAGAATGATGCTCAGAGGAGAAGCTGTACTCTGCCAGAGAGCATCAAGACAAGCTTTTCCCAACTGCTGAAACCTTTCAAACAAGCTTGTAAAATTGAGGACCAGTGTTGGATTTGCTCAGGAAAGACCTTGTGACTGCATTGCTTCTATGGAGCTATTGTCAAGAATAATTTTCTCTTTCTGAAATTATTGCATTTGTTGTGCAAGTTTTCCTACCAAGAATAAACTTGGTATTTGGTAATTTCACTCCATGGTTGTCATCTGTTAAAACTAATCCTATAAGGAGCCTAAACCAAATACTACTCATGTCAGGAGAGTGGATTTTGGTGCTGTCCTTCCAAGCTGACTGGGTCTTAGAGACATAAATAGTAGGAAAGTTGTTTCATTGGCTTCTCAGAAACTTAACGTGTTTAAAGATGGTCAGCAGAATAGGGATTGGTCTTACATCTAAGACCCCCCTTTTAAGGACCTGTGTCTAAAACAGATTGGATCACTTGCTTGCTTAAAGGCAATTTCATTTTCATATAACACTTTATACTTATCACCATGTAAGTGAAAGCTTTATCAATCAAAGCTTTATTCTTGCAGGCCTGAGGTATCATTTTCCACGGCAATGTATTATGGAGTCCTTTGACTGAAACTTGTCTTGATTTGTGATGTATAAGACTGACACAATGAGTGATAATGACAATTATCAATTGTCATGATATGTAATACAATGATATGTATTAAATGACAATTTCCAGTTAAAATAGTACATAAAATACATAGTCATTAACATAGTATCTGAAAACTCTGCAAATACATGATTTTGATGTGATTTTAATGTTATGGAAAACTTGTGAAAGCTCACACACTTTTTTACCCTTGAAGATTCAGTCTTTTCCCCTCTCCCGCCAAGAGAAATGATTGTTAAGACTGATATAAGCAAGCTTTTCTGGAAAGGAAGAAAATGAAAAGGGAGAAAAGGGGGAGAGAATTACACAATACAAATACCTAACAGTGTAAACAACTGCACCCCTCACCCTCCAACCTGGCCTTCTTCAGCCTTTTGAGCATTCCTTCTAAAATCTGTGATAGGGCAAGTGACAAATGTCTTTCCGGAAGATCTTACAATGCTACTGACTTACCAAAGACTGTTTGTGAGAAGTGCTGGCCAGGGCAGACACCTAACTATTCATCAGCCTCTTAACACACAGTGTCTCCTTCGCTACATTGTGCGGCACATCTGTACACTGGGAACTGGCTATGAAGGGGCTGAAACCAAATGGGCACTTCAATCACTGCTTGAGATTAGATTTTACTAAAACTGAGAAACCTTTTCTTTTAGACCAATATTCTGTTGTACCTGTACAGGTGGGACTCTGCCATTTGTTTTAGAGATCTCCTGTGCATCATGGACATTGAATTTTACAATTTCTCTTTTCTCTGAGGTAAAATGATTTTTGGCACTACTTGTATTAAGTATTACTTACACTACCTGTAGTAAGCATAAAGCCTCTGAAGAATCAATCTGCTTTTGCTTCTCTTCTTTATTGAGAATAGATTATCTAAAAAGATTTGAGAATACTGCTATGATTCAATTGATAACACAGTGACATTTATCAGCTTAAACAGTGTGTTGACACAATGGATCTGTGAGAAGGTGAAGCATTAAAGATACTTCTAAGCTTTTGCTTCTTCCAAATCCCAAAAACATTCTGACTCTACTCCCTTGAGTTACTGATTTGCTTTTGACAGCCCTGGGGCAACAATTTTATTAGGGTGTAACTTGTTAGCTGTCTTGTAAGGATAATGCAGATAAGTTTCTCCAAATATTTTCTCATATTCTGTGTAAAATTCTTCTTAGTTCAAGTATGTAGTGAACAACTTCTAAAACAGACTAAAGATCATTCATAAGGATGATTTTGGAATGGCTTGACATAAAACTGTATGATTGGCAACACGGGCTTCATTTTCTCTTCCTTTTGTATAACAGAACAACCGTCTGTACTTACAAAATATTG
>JAYRBT010000139.1:37105026-37117816 GCA_036023395.1 Myiotriccus ornatus
AATGTAAGTTCACATTTCAGTCCACATTAGATCGTATTTTTGTCCATAATACGAATGGACAACATAATGTTAAGTACTTTTTTGAATTAGAGTTAAATAAGAAACTAAAAATGAGAGATTAAAATGAAAAACTGTGTATTAATTCCTCAAGAATTTTGGCAATTCAGGTAAGATGAGCAGCAGAACATCTTTACATATATCCTGACTTAATGAGATTTATGCTTTTGCTTCAGTAAGAGGTATTTGCTTAAAGTAGTACCAACTAATGCCTGGTGAGGAAGTCTGAGTAGCATTCCCGCCACAACTAACACTTCCGCAACATTTCCTGAAAATACCTGGCATGTCACAGATGAGGCAGGATCAAAATAACACCTTCTTTAAAACAGACAATGGGCTGGTTTCTCTGTGACAGTAAATGCTGTAACTTCTTTCTCATGCACTCTAGATTGCAACTCAACGTACAATCTTCACCTGATAGGCTGCCAGGTCTTTGCGCAGCATTTTTATTCCCTGTCTCTTAATTCCCTCTCTCTCTCTCCCCTCACCATACTTAATTCTTGATAATATCTTTCTCTGTGAATGCAGTCTCATTCATCTTCCTCAACTCCTTCACAAGTAAACAGGGTTTAAATGATACTTTACCACATGCCATCATTTTAAGTTGCTTTTTATTCTAAGCTATCAAAACCACTTTGCAACAGTAGAAACCTGATTTCTCTGTGAAGTTCTTAAATTTTGCCTCCCAGCAAATGAAGTTCATTTACAAGATTTACAGCATGTCATCAAATCTGCTTTTTGTAGCACTGTAAATACCATCTTGAAACTCTCTCAGAACCCACACTTCAAGTAGATCTCTTTTGGTAGCTAGGATGGTCACTTGTGGCATATATACTAGCTGATATAAGTAGTTCTATACAGTATTAAAACCTATGCTAAGATTATTTATCAGTCAGCTGGTGATTCCCTTAGGAAATATATGACTGCAATCAGGTAGGCAGATCTGTGCCACTCTCTGCCAGGTCTGAAGAGGCCTTTTGAACACTTGGAAGACACTGAAGGATGAGCACATACAGTATGTTCTTTTAATTCTGATTCAGAGCACAACAACGTTCTTAGCATTAGAGAATTAGGAAAGATGCCTCAAGGATATCTTGCCTCTGTGGCAAGAATGGTATCACTGAATTTCAGACAGCTCTGGTAAAAATATTAATGTTGGAAGTGTTGATTTAAATTATATATGCAAGTAACAGTCATAACTATAGACTAATTGTAACATGAAAAGCCATTTGTTGTATTTCAGTATGTTATTTTTCAGACAGCTCTGGTAAAAATATTAATGTATGGAAGTGTTGATTTAAATTATATATGCAAGTAACAGTCATAACTATAGACTAATTGTAACAACAAAAGCCATTTGTTGTATTTCAGTATGTTATTTTTCACACTTGCTCGTTTTTTTCCAGGCACACAATGCTTACCAACCTATTCTACTACAGCACTGACACTCCTTGCTTGCTTTCTGCCTGTTTCCAAAAGCCTTTGCATTCGTTTATATCCATACAGGATATCTAAAATGGAAAACTTATTTTTCAGTCTTGGTTTCATTTCTGCATTGATTTTCTTCTCTGCTAAGAGTACTTTTAGAGCACTTCAGTACAGCAGTCAACATTGAAACTTCAGTAGTTGCTTTTGACACCTCTGTTTACATATGCATACAAAACAAAACAGATATATTCTAAGTTAATGGCACAGAAATTTTGGAATGAGTGTTTTTCTACACATATAAATAATTTCTCTTTTTCACTTTCGAATGGAATTGTTTGCAAACGCAGAGTTAGGAAACAATGAAGCTTTTTACCTAATGCCTACTTAAAGGTAGTGCAGGAAAATATATGAGAAGTACATTTGCCAATAAAGACGAATTTCATTCAGTATTTCAAATTTCACATAAATGGCTTTACACACACTGTATTTGTTTACCTTAATAGTTTTTAAAGGTGACTAAGGAAAACACTAGCAGCATCTTTAACATTTTTAGATGATTTATAATTCTGCAAGTTATAAGTTTTTACATTTTGGTAAGATTACAGAAGTATCAACAGAGTGCTCATTTCTTTCTAGTCTGTACTGTATTTAAAAAAGGTGATTTTGATCATCAACAAAAGTTTTAAAGAAAAGCTGAGAAAATATGGGGGCAGTGACTGTCATTTTATTCTGTATATAGAGTATCTAGCATAGTAGGGTGCCAATTTCTTACTGGGGATTCTAAGTAACACTAACATTATTAGTAAATAATAATCAGACATGTATGGTATTATTGCTCCCATTTTTCTAGGGAAATGCAGTATCTTTACATAGTTCATGGTGCATCTTCTGGAAAAAATGCACAGTACAGATGAGATTTTCTACTAGAAATTTTTAAATTCTTTCACTAAGTAACAAATCAAGTAATTTGGTGACAAATGTGGACACAATATATTATATACATTTCAAACAGTGTCACTTTCACTGTATGTCTTTAAAATACAGTCTCAGTGATACAAACTTCTGATGGCAGAAATTGCAAGTAGAACACAGAAATATTTTCCACATTACACAGAATCCATAACTAATAATTTAAAAGATTAAACCTCTATGACTTTAGTGTAGAGTTTTCAAAAGGTTTCAGTTGTATGCTCCTTTCCAACTTTTTTGATAAATCACACAAAACTTCTTCCCCCTACAGCATACACATAATTCTGGTATTCTTCAGACAGATAAATCAATGCATCTAAAAATTGCCTTGCTTAGTAAATGATAATGAAATAGGGTAAGTTTAAAAAAAAATTGCTTAGAAATATAAAGCACTGTAAACATTCCACCATCTACACACTATCTATAATTAGAAGTCAGGTAAGATAGCTATATGCAAGTGGCAAATGCTTTAAAATCAGAAAAGGTGAGAAAAAACTGACCTCCCTGACAAAAGCTAAAGGCAGTTGATAGTGAAGGAGACAATCAGAAGAGTGGAAAGCCAGGTTTAGCTTAAGCACTATCCTACTAACTTTATTATGCTATACAAAGGAAATCACAACCTCATTAAAGACTGACAGGATGAGACAAAAAATAGATCTTTCCTGACCAAAAGATTTTATTTTGTACCTTCAGTTTCAATTTTAACTACATAGCATAGCTCCACGTACTAAACTTGACAATATATTTTGTAAGGAGTTAGAAACTGGATACAAAACAGTGGGAAATAACTTCTGGTTGCTTACAAATTCTGAGTCATAAGACATGAGATGAAATGAGCACTACATGAGAAACGTTTCACATACACCATACACTCCCCTTAAAATAAAATACAGCAGAGGCCATGTAGGCAGATTAAATAACATAATATTCATACTCAAGTGTTAATACTGACACTAAATTACCCCCTCTCCGAAGAAACAACAAAAACCACGTTCCAAAATCTTGGCTACAATGGTGGTGCCATATGAAAAAACCCAACAAAACCCATCAACCAACCAAACAACAACAAAAAAAACCCACAACCAAAACATGCGCTGAAGGGTTTTTTTATGTGTAATGTGATTAGGCACATCCTTTCAGCTGAATGTGAGCACTTGCTATGAATTATGCAAGCTCATGCACACAATCAACACATTAAATTACAGCAGATATCACAACACCATGCACACAACAATGGCTAACCAGAGAATCCTACCACAAAGTGTGTAGATGCTCTTCCCTACCCCGTGAGCCACCGCTAGCTCTGGAGCTGTTGCTGGGGAGCCTGGTTACCCACTTTCATGACATGGGCGGTGTCCTTTGGAGAATCTTGCTCCTGTGGCTGTAAGTATTCCTATTTTTATAGTAATTTGATCAGGTCTGTTATCAAATGTAAAGCAGAGTTTGGCAGGAAATTCGGAGACACAATTTGTAATAGTGGAACGTCATATCATATAGTCCAGTCACAGTGTCCTTATAATAATAATTCTGCCAATATCACAGCTGTAAACACTAAAAGCAATTGTGAATTGTTCTGAAACTCAGGCCCTGAATGATTCCTACCAGGCTATGGTGCTCCACAGGGAGAGAGGAACAGAGCCCTTAGGAGATACCCCGAGGTTCTCATCTCTCATTGAAGCAGACTGTTTGTACTACTATTGTACAATAAAACCATAATGAACCCATAAGAAGCAAAAGGAGCATAATAAAATTAACACCTAACTTAGGGATACTACAAGTTAGCTCTAACCTGCAGATCTTAATTTTCTTTTAAAATAATAGATTTTTTACTAAGTGCCTTCTGTGAAGGCTCCAAATTCTTTAACCATATCAAGATTACTTTAAATAGGGTTGAAATATAACAGCACATTATAAACTAACACAGTTAAGTGAAAAATTATGTTAAAACAAACTGAAATAAAAAGAAAAATTTGGATGAACAAAGTTTCTACCAATTAAAACTTTGATATATTATTGAAAATATTTAAGTTACCTGAACACTGCATTTCATTTGAAAACCTTTACATTTATAACTAAATTTGTGAAAATTCTGCTAATCACTCATGTGGCAAGGTGCTGATATCTCAAAACTGTGTATCAGAATTCAAGGCAGAGTTCTACCAGAGAAATTACAAAATACTCCAATTTTTGACTGATAAAAATAGTGGTCTCTTGATCAAGCAGAATATGAGATAAAGCAAGAACTTAAGCCAAATCACATTACTGTAATGATTTATACCACTGCTTTATTTATTTCACCCTGTGGTAACAAGTTCATGTTTTCTGTATCATATGTGCTGAGTGCAATTTGCTTCTAGAAGTATATCTTTTCATATCTCTTAGTCCTTTTCTTAATTTGGATTTATTCAATTACCACTTCCTTGTGTATGCATGATTATAAGCAGGAAGTTAATGCTACTTTTGTTCAGTATTGCATCATCCACCCTCCTTTCCTACAAAACATTAAGCAGGAATCTGACTTTGTCACTTGGGCATTCATTGCGTATCTTTAAGGCAAAAGCTGTCTACTTTCATACTCTTTTCTTCTTTGAAAGGTGACAGACTGAAAGAAGGAACCGACTTTTCCAGTTAGTTACATGAATTAATAAATGCAAACCTTTCAATTTGACGCGTATTTTTTTTGAAAATAAATTTATGTTTTTCTATACTATAAAGATTACGCACAACAAACATCCACAGAAATCAAATCACACTGAACTTCGGCATAGTTCAGCAGTATATCTTTCTCATAATACTTCAGTATTTGCCCCTTGGTAGTGGAAATTAAGTAAAAGTCCCTTACAATGAAACATAATTGTCACAGATGTAGTCAGACTTAACACCTCATCCTACTTTATCTGAAGTGGAACCAAACTCATACTCTGCAGAAGAATTTTAGCATTTTAATTTATGTAAATGTATTATTATCCTTTTAAAATTCACCGCTTTCTCTTCAGTTAGGACATGTGTCTCATTCCTAAGTCAATATGTGATTATGGATTTCTGGCATCCATAGGTCAGACTGGTGTACAGAGTACTTAAGAGGCAAGTCATATAACTCGTGTGCACAGTTACAATACTCAAAAAAAAGACCAGAATAGGGCTGTAGCTTAGTATTAACCGTCCCTACAGTAAACCAAACACCTATTAAAACTTGGGTTTTATACAGCTATAGTAATAAAACAACAATCACAATTATTTTAACTGTTTATTACTGTCATCAACAGTTCACTTACCTCATCAGGGTTGGCATTAAAGGTGAGACTTCCCTCATCTAGCTGCATATACAATTTCCTAAAAGAAAATCCTAGAGGCGGATTCTTATTGTATATAGAACAGTGACCCCAAGTGGATTTGCACAACCTATGAAAATAGAATTAGTCTATTATAAAAATTCTTTTCTGAATTTCATATATTTTACAGAAGCCAAATGTAATCAACACTGCAAAAATAAATACTCAAACTACAGGAAACATTAGAAATAGGTTGGTTGTAACATTTACTTCTCAATTCTTTTGCATGTGTGTTGCTACAGTCTTCAATTATATTATCACTGTTTTCTTCTCACAGAGGTTTTGGTGTATTTGAGTGCAAACTTGAAACATATCCCAGTAGGTGGCATCATAATGAAATCCACACAGAAGAGACCTCTGGCCCTGGTAGTATCTGAACACAAGAACTGTGACAAGTGTTCTCCTGCAGTACTATGACAGATAAAACACTGTATTTCTTTTCTTGTGCAGTGAACGGGACACCATATCTGCACAAAATTATGCCATTAACTCACCGTTTTCCCCACCTTTTCCACCTCACTCTTCTTTTTCATGTCTTGGCCAGTCCTAATTACTAGATCTAGCCCCATCCCTCCATATCTTCTATAACATCTCAGTTTCTTTCCTTTCTGTCCCACTTTGTATCTCAGTGTCACTGGTTTCTGTCCATCATCTCAGTCTCCTTGATGACACCATCTGAAATTCTCTTTCACTTTCTATGCTCTCCAGATTCCTTATTGAACTGGTAGTTCTGCTTCAATACACCTGCTTTGTAACTAATTAGGCACAATGTTTAGGACCCAGCAAGGACCTACTGAGGACATGGCACAGACTCTGTTTTCAGTTCAGAACCTGGGTCTTATTTGGACTGAGTTCGGAACTGCAGCCACAGGACTTGCCAAAGCTTAAACGCATCCAATACATGTGGAATGCTGACGATCTGTAGATGTCTACAGAGATTATGCAAATAGAGATTTTTATTAATCTGCTAAATCAGGACACATTTTCATTACCAAAGTGCATACTTTGAATGTGAACATTATTTGGGAAGAGATTTCACTAGAAATAATCAAACTATTACCCAGAATGAACTTTGAGGAAAATACATTGGAGTTTTTTTTGCCCCTGTATGTTAAGAATATATACTGCATACAACAAGTATTTTTAGTATCGTCAAGCTTTAGTCTAGGGAATTTATTTGTATTTAGGGTGGGTTTGGTACCAAGAAGTGAGCACAGTACAATGCATACTGATAAACTTAGAAGGTTACTGGTATCCTTCACTAGAATTCCTATTTCCTGTCAGTACAGAAGTCCCCAATAGCAGAACAACTGTGACTAAAAAATTATATTGCATTATCCTCCTGCTAAGTTCATAAAGCAGAAGAGGAAGGGAAGCTGCTTAATTCAAATGCAGAGGGGCAAGGAAATACACAAGTAAAGGAAGAGATGTAGAGCATAATGAAAGCAAAAGAAAAAAACCGGAAAACCCCCCTAACTATTACAGACAGAGTATCATTGGTTAAGGGGTAAAAAAATGTTACAAGTTTTGCTAACCATCTACTCTGAAGATAAGTATGATTTCATGAGTCTTTCCTGGTTTGGTTAAACATAAAATATCAAAGAAAATATTAATTACATTTTGGTATTACAGTATTTTATCTGAATGTTCCTTTATTTATTTCCTAGACATACAAGTTCTGCACATGTTTTATATAAATGTGTTTATACCTATACCGCAGAAATTTCACTTGAGAAAAAACAGCCTTTTTTTTCCCCTACCTCCATAACTGTCTTCCAAAAAACATACACCTAAGTTGCTCTAAGACAAGTATAGTAGATGAGTTCTCCTGTCTTTTCATTTGGAAGTTTGTCGGAATAGCGTTGCTTGCTCATGCTAGACACAAGGTTGAAATTCAGGGAAATAATACAAACATTTGAGATGTGCTTTGAGCTAATACAAAAGTGAAAACAAGCCCCGTTTTTTACCCCATAATATGCCAAACAACAGGTGTGTAATAATAAACTTGTGCCAAACACACTTGTGTATGTAGTAATCTCCAATAACACCCAATAGTAATTAGAAATCCAGAATAATACATTTTTAAACTATTTATGTTTCCTCTATGTAAAATCTCATTTAACTTAAGAATCCTTTGCTAAGGTTAGAGTCCCAAAAAGCACTTACTGAGACAAATTTCAAATCTAATTATTTTTATAATGTCTAGGTGACACTTTTTTGTTCATGCTTACCCTTGCCAGAGGAGCTCATCATTAGCAAGATCCTGCCAGACACATGAAGCTAGACAGAGATCAGTTGCATTCAGGTATGACAAAATGGTAAAACTAAGCTCTGGTGGCAGCATTTCCAGGTTAATGAATCCTTCCTGTTCCTTAGATTTTCTTGTCTTCAACAGGTGGTAGATGTCAATGCCTCCTTGGGCTTGTTTGCGATGGCTTGTACTGGAAACATTGTTAGCAGCTACCCTTCTACCATGCTCTCTGGTAAGATAGCCTGGTCCACTGTATCCTTGCTGTTGCAATTGCTGGTTCCTAGCAACTCTCCAGAGTCCCTGACCCATCTGCGAGCCTGCTGGACATAAAATCCAAATTAAATGTTGACGGCTATTAATAAACATTTGTAAGACAGACTCAGCACACACTGCAAAATAAAACTGTAGGACTGATCTGAATAGGTAAAAAGTGAGTTTTGTCAAAGTTATGCTGATCATGTAACCTGTCTTCATAAGGCAACTGAAAAGATACTGAATACAAAACCCATAAAAAGCCTAGATTTTTTTCAAAAATGTCCATGCTTTAAGAGTTACAAAATTAACAATAAGCTTCTGCAAAGAGTACTAAATATTATCTATATCCTATGCAAGTTAAGAAGCCTTAAGCTTCAGAACATTTGGAATCTTTAGACTTTCTTTAAACTTTAATAAAAATGCCTCATTTAGCATCAGCGAAGCACTATAAAATATAAGGAGAAACAAAAATGTCCTGAGCATTGGGTAGCACACAAGCTGAGGTTGTGACTGTCACTGAAACAAAGTTTCATGACTTCAATGATAATGAGGTAAGGATTTTGGGTGCTGAGAAACAAGAGAGTATGTATCTTTTCAAGCTTTCTTGCCTAGTGTCATAACAAAAACCCTTCAGAATACCGTGCTCACATACTTAAAAAGAGAACATCACTGCAGAAATGGTATAAAAAGCCTTTTCGTAACATAAAAAAAAGAGACTAAAAAAATATATATTTGCTACTTTAAGGACCAACTGAAGAAATTTCAGAGAAGAAACAAATTGAGACACAATTTAAGCCATTCCAGAACCAGCTGCTGGAAATCCACAAGGCTCCAATATGTGTGTATGCTTCAATTCAGCAGCTTATATGCCAGTTGTTAGAACACATATAATCTTCCTCATCACATAATTACTTTCAGCTTTGTAGTAATTCAGGAACAACGCTTTCAGAACTCATAACACAAGACGAGCAAACTCATTGTTATTATAAAGTCTTTTAAGTAATAGTGTCCAGAAATATATTTTTAAATTATTTTGAACATACATTTTCAATCTCCAGATTCAACAGGCCACTCAAATGTATGTTTCCAACTTCCAATAATGTAACTTTATCTAGGAACTGAAACCTTGGTAGCTTGGCTGTAAAAACTATCACAGTAAAAATAACCAAGCTTGTCTATAAATTGCTGCTCTTGTCCGGCTGTCTGATACCTATCAAAGACTGATTTAAATTAGTCGTTAGCAGTGTTGACAAGCACGATAGGATATTAAAAGCTATCCAGACTAATGCTGCATTAGCACCGGCTTCTATTTCCTAAATAAAAAGCAACACGCACTCTTGATCTAAACGCTCTCCGCTTTATGGTAACCGAGCCCTACGGCTGCCGCTTCGCAGCCACAGTCATCCCCACAGGATGGGAAGGTTCCTTCCTTCGTAACCGAGCCCGTAACCTTCGAGCCGTTCAATCCTAAAGGGCTTCAAACTGACTCCGGGCAGCCAGGCTGGCGGGCGGAGGCACAGCCCGTCCCGCAGGCCCAAAGCCGCCCCAGCGGACGGGAGCGCCCCGGGGGACCGAAGCTGCCCAGAGCCGCCCCGCAGCCGCGCCGCTCGCCGCCGCCCCGGGCCGCGCCCCTCCCCGCGCAGGGGCTCCGGGAAGAGAGAGCAGGGAAAGGCTGCTCCGCTGCTCCCGGCGAGCCCGGGCCGGGCCGGGCCCCGTGGGGCCGCCCCCAGGACCCCGCTCCTCCCCAACTGTCCGGGCCGTACCTGAGCCAGCCCACGTCCCACCGCCGCCGCGACGAGACCGGCCCGCGTCCGTGCGAGAGCCGCGCCGGGCGGGAAGGGGCTGCGCGGCCCCGGGCAGAGGCGGGAGCCGCCGGAGGGGCCCAGGGAGGGAGCCCGGGCGGGAGGGAGCCTGGGCTGGAGGCCGCGCCCGCCGGGCCGCCCTGACGGCCGCTCTTGTTGCTGGAAGTGACGCCACGGCGGGGGGGGCGCGGCGGGAAGCGGAAGTGGGCGTTGGGATCTCGGCGGCATATTCGGAGCGTGCCCGGCCCGGTCCCGCCGGGAATTGCGGGGTTTCTGCGGCGAGTGCGCCTGGCGCGGGTGAGCGTCAGCAACGCTCCCGGGGAAGGGGTTCGTCCCGGCCGGGCCGGCTCCAGGCGCAGGGCTCTGCCTCTCCCCGGGGACCGGCCAGCCCCGGGCGGGGGAAGGCCCGGCCTCCGGCGGGCCCCCGGGCGAGGGGGGGCGGGTGTGGAGCCGGCCCCAGTCCCGCTCTGGCCGGTTCGCCCGCCTTGCCGTGTCCTGGCTGGGACACGCGTCTTTCCCGCTGGAGTTGCGGTGTCGCCCAGGGCAGCCAGCCAGTGACACGCGGTTCCTTGTGCCGTTCGCTCCTGTGCGAGGGGCCTGTGTGCGCCAAGGGCGTCGGTGGCATCTGGCAGGGTAGCGAAATCCACTATTTGTCGGTGACGTTTTTGCGTCTCTGAAATGGTGCGATTTCCCCTCAGTTCCCCATCCCATGCAGGAGGAGAGTCTAGATACAATCAGAAGAAATCAGAAGTCTGTTTTGTTAGGCGTTTCAAAAACAATGCTTACGGTGTTAAGATACTTGCTAGCCTTCATGGAGTAGTTATTTTGGGGTGTTTGAGGTGTTTGTTTGTTTTTGTTTGTGTTTTTGTTTCGTTTTACATTGATTCTTTGAATACCCTGTGCAGTTTTGAGAATTATTCTTTGATACGCTTGCAGTTCTGTGTTATCGTATCTTAAAACTCGTTTGTACTGATTTTATTCTGGATAGCAAATGTTCTGTAGATGTTCTGTCATGAATTTCTACAGGCAAAAGCTATGTGCCACTTTTTACTGTGTTGAAAGATTTTCTGCCAACCTCACTGTTATTTTTATGACCTCGAGCTATTTTGTTTTGTAGTAGTAACAGCAGTTGCTGGTTTTTACATCCAGAGGTCCAGTGTAAAAAGGATTGTAAATACTTTTGGGAAATGGCTTGTATGATTAGACAAATTCCTGTGACAGTGTCTTCTGTGAGTATTTGCATTGCAGGTTAGAGTTCCATTTTTGTATAAGATTCTTTGAGACTTGTCTTAAGATCTGGTTAAACTGGCAAAACTTTAGGATGGATCACTTTGTAAGGTAATACAGGGAGAATAGCTGCCTCAGTTTCCAAACAAATTGGTTAAATTGTCCCAAACATTCAACAGCAAGTGTTGTGTACACACAGTTAGCACAACTAATAACTGACAACCTAATGATTAAAGTGAAATAACCCAATAATGAAATAGGAAGAAAATACTTTAATCTAGAGGATTGCTGATTAAACACCATAGAAGCACAAGAAGAAAAACACCCTCAACAAAACCAGACCATTAATACAAGCCTTAACTGTCTCTTGAGACCGTTGCTTCATTTATAAGTTGTCGATGCCCCTTCACTGTTTGGACTGATAGGCTTCAAAGTACTTGTTTTCTGGAAAGAAAAGAAATTCAGTGGAGACAGTGGCAGGAAATGATTTCCCAGGTTCTAGCAGGGAGTTGAATGGTGATTTTCTATTCTAAGGCTTTATAACTGGTCATTACTCTTTAACTGAGGCTTTTGTGGCAGGTAGTGCAGAGAATTAAGCGAGTCACAAGCAGATCTTGAGGATTTGAGGAAGAACGTTCTATGAGAGGTGTCAGCTTTCTGTATTTTTGTACTTTAAATTTTAGGCTTTTTTAATCTCATCTAAATGAGTCAAAAAACACGGACTTTGATAGTTTGTTGGTAGGCTCTCTCAAGTTCTGTCCGTCTGTCCAGGTTGTTAAGATGCAAGCCATTTGTTTTCAGTTGTGACTTAAGAGCTGGGCTATGATCCAGTCTGTGGTCTTAAAGTTTTGTGTTGGAGAAGAGTTAATATTGATTTCATATAAACAAATGGTTGCAGGGTACAGTACTTTTAGGCTGTCTCTAAATATAAATTTATTTTCAAGGAAAATTATTAGTACTGATATTTGAAGGTACTACTTCAGATGTTTCATTTTACTGTCTGCCAGCCAGGCAGAATTGTCAGTACTTTTAGATCTCTTAAGGCAATTTTTAATTTCTTTTTATTTTCCATATTTTTTCCCTAGTCTTATCCACTTGACAATTTACTAATTGGTTCTGTTTGGTACAACATACTAAAAGTGGGAGCTTCCTGTACTTATTTATGCCTTTGATAGATCTAAAAACTGATTTGGATGTTGGTGGTTTCACACTTTGCTGATTCTCTTTTTTTTCTTTTCTTTTTTTTTTTCCCAGTCTTCAGTTTCCTTGTGGGATAGTGCTGCAGGAAGAGAGCTTTTTGTAGTTTGCACCAAGTCCTTAAGGAGTCTCTTTCTTCTGCAAAGCAACGCTTACAGTAAATTAAAGGTGGATTCTCAAATTGTGTGCTACAATGTAGAAGTTAAAGAGGGACTTTGTGGTTATCATCCCAATAAACTATTTTGCCTAAATATCTAAGCACTCTGTTACCC
>JAYRBT010000139.1:37119185-37139025 GCA_036023395.1 Myiotriccus ornatus
TATAACTTGCTGGCTGTATTAATGCCTTTCAAGTTAAATGTTTGAATTCATGTAGTGAAAGGCTTTTGTTATCTTCTGCTGTGTAAAATATTTTTGTTTCCTAATAGGTTAGTAAAGGGTGATCCAGCTGCATTTTTGCCTATCATCAACTACTGTTTTACTTCTTTTTCAACCTGCATAGCAGAGCTTTTGGTAAAGTGTGGTGTGGAACTGACAGCAAAGAGTGACTTGCGTTTTATTGAAGCTGTTTATAAGGTATCTGTCTTTGTGTTCTTTGGAGGACAAATGCAGTTTTGAGTATAGCCTCACAAAAATTAAACATCTACTATGAGTTTTATTAGAAAGTGAAAATTTTTAGCAACAAACGTGAACTGTAGCTCTCTCAGAATTTAAGATGAGTAATAAGTCACTGTGTGGCAAGTGTTTAGATTTTCATGAAAATAAGGGTGGGTGGTGTTAGCCAGCTGTCTCAATTTTGAGATAGTTGCAGAAATAGTAATATTGTTTTTTGCTAGTTTTAAAGAATACTGAAATATTTATTATCCAACAAGATTTATAGAAGTGACCTTGGAAGAAATTATACCACCAAAAAAGAAAAATCCACATAAAACTTAAAAAATTTTAATGAAAGCACAATTAAGAAATATGGCTATTTTAAAACACTATGCCATTTTAATCTATGAAGCGAAGTACTTTACAGTTTATAAGTTGGAATCAAATTCTTTACTGATTGAAAATAACTTAAAACTATCCTTAAAATATCCATAAGGATATTTTTAGAAAAGGTGGCTTGATGTATTAACAAATGGTGGCTAATTCAGACTAGTGTTCCGTCTGAGGAGGACAGAGACTGCTTTACAGAAAGGTTCTGGGGGAGCCTTACGTAGCCCTCTGATGCATTTGCTGAGATTAATACAACTTTTTGTTGTACATTCACTTTGGAAAATCTTGGTTTTAAATTTTTTAATAGTAATTTAACAGTCATTTATTTAATGAATCTTAAGACTGTGAGTCAAAGTTTATAAGAGTGATGCAAATAGAATGTTTCTGGAAGAGGAGGTATGTTTAAAGCCTGGTTAGAAGAAACAGCTATTTATATATTTATATATATATATATAAATATTGAATGAGGAAAGGTGTAACTGTTGAAGTGCAGACTGAAAAAAAGATTGTAGTAAAATAAGAATATGAGCATGCCGGTGTTACAGCAAATTGTGTGGTGATTTTGAAAGTGAAGTAAACTCTTGTTTTGTTGCAGTTTCTTCGAGATCAATTTCAGTATAAACCAATTTTAACAAAAGAGCAGTTTCTTCAGTTTGGCTTTGCAGAAAGAAAAATGCAAATTGTTTGTGACATTATCAACTGTGTGGTGAAAAAACATAAGGAATTGAGTAACTCTAATCAGGTACTGATTAAATGGTTCCTTTTATTATAAGTTTCTTTGGACATGCTTGATGCTGTAGGTAGAAGCCAAAGACCAGTTTATTTAAGATGCAGCATCACTGATGGACAAAACAATGGATAATTACTATGAATTTCCATTGTAAGATACTTGAATGCTATCATTCAAGACACGAAGGTGCTAATTGTTTGAAGTATATATGAAAAAATATTAGAATGAAGATAAATCTAGTACTTGGTGTCTTTACAGTAAGTGATATATTTTCTTTTACACTTCTTGACACTGTGAACATGTGAATCGTTAAACTCTGCACAGAGATTTAAAGGCAAAGCAAGACCGTCTGATGTATTGAAGTTCTGTAACAGTTTAAGCATGATTTGTTTCTCAAATCTGATTATTTTCATAAATGATACTTGTTTACATTGTTAAGTCATTATTTTTTTCAGTGTGTGTGTTGTGTATCAGTCTGTGCTTTAATGAAAAGAATTTTCAGTCTTCCTGTTTTACAGGATTTTGTTCCCTTTGAGTTTGTATAGCAGCGTTCAGGGCTTCTGTATGCTTAATTTGCTACTTTTGGAGACATAACTACATTTTTTTCTATTTGTTTGCATTTCAACTCGGGTGCAAGTTGTCTTTTCTGTTTTACAACTACCTTTGATGCACCTTTGCATAGGCATTAATGAGTGTATAAATATGGCATGCACTTGTGCATCTGTGTTCTCTGTAAATTTGGGTCATTTTTTTTTTAGACATTATTGTACTACAGAGGTTTAAATGTCTTTGTGTGTGTGTGTGATGAAATATTTCTGACTATTAGTGATGGTAAAAAGTGGGGTGTGTAATCCTGGAAATTTTTCTTCTGTTCACTTTGGAGGTTAAATCCCAAACAAGGAAAAAATTTAGACCTTTTAAATATGAGTTATGGTCAAATTGTGGTAAAGGCCTTGCTGATCCCGGTGGCAGCGCTCTGAATTCCAGACAGGTATGAAAATTATTTTTATGTTTTGTGTCTAAAGGTTAATCTCATTTGTAGCAAGTCACACTCTTGATGGAATTTGTGCTTTCATTTAGATTTTAACACTTAATCAAACCAGTTTTGAGGTGGGCTGGTGTTTGTTTGTTTTTCTCCAAAATGTGCTTGGCTAAATTAACGGCTAAAATACAGAAGATGTTGCCTCTCTTTTACTGAGTAGTTGATCTCTAAGTCTTGGTGGTAATAATCTAGTGCTATTGTTTGTCTTTTGAATTGTATCAAATGGCAGGACAACAATGAAAAAAAGATAAAATCAGAAAAACACATCGTGTTTGGAGAATGAAGTGTACTTAGCCTAATGCATGTGTTTTCAACTCAGCTTTCAAACCACTTTTTGCTTTTTGTTTGAATCTGTTCAGCAAAGATTTCTTAATGTTTCCTGGCTTCGGTTTTAGAAGAGTAAAATGATTATGCTTTGAGTAAAAATGATTCTGCAATTATGCTACTCTTGTCTAGTGGAGAAGTTAGCTTTCCTATATATTTTCTGCTAAATGGATGCAAAATAAAGTTTTACACAACTTTTAGGACTATGACTACCCAAAGTTGGTGATTTCCATTAAGAAGGAAAATACTACTTTTATCAGTGTGGAAAACTTCACAAAGCAAGTATTTGAAATGGCTCCTCTTCTGGTTGTTTAATGGCAGAAATGAATGGGGATGTATAGTGTGTATTAAGAATTCCCTAGAAGAGGAGAGTTTCAGCTTCACTAAAACATCTAGGAATCTGTATGTGTTAAGATGCTGCACAAAACTAGTACTTGTGCGTTCTTAAAGATTAGGAATTTTGTTTTGTGGTAGGATAAAAGGACTTAATCCACCTAGAAAGAATTGCAAAATTTGTCTCTTACTTTGTTTTCTCTAAGGAAAACCTTCAAAGGAAACTAAATTTGTAGCTTGTAGGGCTATTTTGCTGACAGTTGTCAAGAAAGAGAGAATTCTAAGCTTCCTAGTTAAACTTTTGTTTTTCCTGAATGTTTTAGTCATGGTTTTGGTGTTGGAGCTGTCTATATATATGAGTCTCACCATATATATTAATGTATATCCCAATCCACACTTAGAAATATAACAACCCTTACATTAAGAAAGGAGATTCCATTTAATTCATTGCTGTTTGTGGAAGGCAAGCAAGGTACACAGTATATATGGTAGAGCGTGTACATGTTTGTTTTACAGTTCTTTCAAGTCTGTATGATTTTTTTTAAAAATCAAACTACCTGCTCTTGCTTTCTGTATTTTGTAACCAGTTGGGATAAGATTGTCATATTTAAATAACTGCTAAAATGATAGATCTTGTATGTCATTCGTAGGCTAATGAATTGAATATTTCTGTAATGAATAACACCAGAGGTTTGTTGGGTTTTTGTTTGTTTGTTTGTTTTTTAACATACTCAAAAGAAGCCTCTAGTAGAGCGGCACTCAGGAAATGAAGTTAGTGGTGACATTCATCCACGACTCCTTCCAGCACGGAGGGGTAACGAGGAGGAATTGTGCCTAGATCATGATATTGTGGAAGTTAATTGTGAACAGGTAAGAACTTTTATTTTAAGATGCTGTCTCCATGTATTCCTATTTTTTTTTACAGGGTTTTTCTAAGGGGGATAAAGGTTTTTACATTATAACCGGATGCTCCTTAAGTATAACTAATAGTTATACAATAAGTATATTGAAAAAATTGGAAAAAAGAGAAGTCAGTTAAATTGTACTGACCTTTCAAGAGACAGTTCTGTCAACAGTTTCTTTTAAAAGCTGAGCTCCATGAGTAGGCATATTATGACAATTCTTAAAGGAAAATAATTTTCTAGTGTAGCAGGATGCAGTTACTGGACTTGAGGAATATTGCACTTAATTTGATTGATCAAACGATGAATTATATATGTTTTGAAATGAGAAATTAAATGTTCTTATCCATACTTTCAGGTCATAGAAGATAGTTCTGAGATTGAGTTTTTAAAGAGTCAGCTTGCTGATTGTCAGGAAAAGCTTCATAAGCTAGATTGGATAGAAGATAAACTACAAGTTTTAGAGGAGAAACTGCAAGGAAAGGTGATCATAGATGAGAAGGACTGGAATAACTTGTCGAATCGAGTGTTGCTTCTTGAAACAGAACTGTTGTTACGATCTGTAAAGGTATGTTAACTTCTGTTTTTGCTATAACAAAAATTGCCCAGACTCAGTATTGTTGGTTTGTTTCTGCTCTTCCTGCATCCTGTATGTGCTTTTTACTGGTTTTAAAGACGCAGTCTGAATGGAAGTGCTGTTTATGGAGTTGTTGGTATTAAGTTCTATTGTGCTATCATGCTCTGTGAACAAAGCTCTCCACTGGGAATCGTTTTTTTGCAGGAATAGCTAAGCCTGTTTTCATTAGTAATGCTTCAGTGTGTTTTTATTTACTAGTGAAGTTATAGAAGGAAGTTTTTGAAGGCTTTTGAACATGAAGTCTTCATTCTATACAACTGATGTTGACAAAAATAGATGGCATGTGCAATGGAAAATACAGGGTTAATTAAAGAGTTAATTCTTATTTTAGTCCTATTTTTAGTTTGTGGTTCCTTGAAATTTCTAGCCTAATTGATGTTTTTTTCTTCTCTTTGAATCTTCTTCCCCCACTTCCTATTTCTTGTCCTTGATGTTCATTGCAGTTTTAAACGTGTGAAAGTGCTACAGTTGTGATGTAGCTACATTTGGCATAGCAAATCAAGTCTTTTGTTGCGTTAAGACTCTGGGTTATTTTTCATGCTGTTGTAAGGTCCTTGTATGCATATTATATAATTTCATTTAAATACACATTTATTTTGAGATGCAGTGAGCCATAGCATCAATTTTTTGATCACATGGTTAAATTCAAAGTGTATTTCCATATGCATCTCATGTGTATCCTTCACATACTGTCAGATGCTTTCCAGAAGTTGAAAACCCATGTGGAAAATAGTTGCATTTTTCTCCACAGTTGTAAAAATGCTGAATTTATTCCTAACCACCAGCTTTGTGCGTGTTGCTGACCCTGCAAATTTAAAAATGTTGGTAATGTGTGTATACAAGACATATTTTTACTGTGTGCCTTGAAAGTGTGCTAGTTATGCAAAGTCTTGAAATGGATAAGTGTTCAGACTGATCACTAGATTATTTCTAAAGGCTGTAGCTCAAATAGAAAGGATCAACCTTCTCAGTCACATTTTTAAACAGTTTCAGTAATGGCTCAAGTGATTTACCATCTGAAATCAGTTTCTTATGGATATTGGAATTTAATTATCAGTAGACATACGCCCAAATAACACCACTAATGACAGTGTTTTCTTTTGCTAGCAGTCTCAGGAGGCCTTCAGGTGAACAGCTATAGATGGTCTTGCTCCTGTTTCAAATATATTCTTTCAAGACACTGGTGTAGCAGCACAGAAAAGCTTGTGTTTCAGACTAGACTTGTTCTTTTTTTTCTGTAAATGTGGTTTATTATTATTTCAGTGACATGTTTATTGCAGTTGTTCCCATGGTTGGAATAGTATTTGGAAAATACTCTCAAAAATATAATTCAAAATTTTTTCAGTGACGTAGTTGTGTTTCTATACTACATGTTACTGAAAGAATTCACCTACAGAAACAAGTTCAAATGTACTTTCTGTGTGACATTGTTGCTGGTCTTTCAAAGCAAAATAAGCTACTTATATATATAAAAATGTAATATATATATAGAGAGAGTCTTCAAAACCCTGTTTCCCAGTAGACATTTGAAAACTGCCAAGAAATAATCCTTAGGGTCACAGAATTGCTGCTTGCTTGATTGATGAAATTGCATCCAAATTGTGCTTCACATACACAGAAACAATTCAGAATTACTTCTTTATTTTTACTTTTGCACTTTTCAGGGCATTTTTGGCATTTAGCCAACATAGCAGGAACACTAAGATCTGTCTCTTGCTGTTGCCAAAGCAGCAGCAGCAGCTGTGCATTTAGCTCTGGGAAAGTCTGAAAGATACCAAATCCATTTCAATGAAAGGAATTAAACGTAGACAGGGGAGATATCTATTTTTGTATTTTTTTAAGAGATATCCATCATTACAGGTTTTTCCAGCATATTCCCACACCATATGTAGTATTTCTCACTCATTCACTTATTTGGGTATAATATTCCCCTGTTAACTGATATAGACTTCAGTATATAAAAGTGTATGTTTTAAAGGCTGAGATTTCAAATCATAACGATAACTCATTGGTAAAAAAATAGTCTAGAAATTGTTTGAGTGTTGCATTTTTTAACTTTGAAATTAGAAAAGTGCACTCAAAAGCATTTAATGCTTCCTTGCTTACGAACAACCTTTTTAAATTAGGTTGACTTAAACTGAGAACCTTTTTTAAAAGAGCACTCTCTCATTTAGGAGCCTGGGAAACTAGCTTAGAATAGACTTCTGAGTTCTAAGCATTTAAGTGGAATGAGGTTCAGTTAATATACAGGCTATTTTTTTAGGACTGAAGACTGCATTTCTGAATATCAACCAGCAGTGGAAGGTACACTTGCTTTGTTAAGCTAATGGCAGGCAATGTCAAGATAAAATGGTTAGCATGCTAAAAGCAGTCTGATTTTTTGTTCTACTCATACCTAAGTTATATGCACTATTTTGGCCTGGTTTTGACCTGTTTACAAACAGCAATATTGATATTAAAAAAACCTCCAAGGAATAGACTACTTTTAAAATGAAGTGTATGTTGGATTTTTTTAATCCTGTAAAGACATTTGTGCAGTGACAACTTGTCTGGATGGTGTAGCAAATGCATACATAATTAGGACTTAAATATACTTTTGTTCAGTCAAAAGATGATTTAAACAGAGTGTATGGCTAAAATGCAGGAAACTTGTATTTCAGAGAGACTTACCTACAGAATCCAGCAATATAACTCGAGCATGTAGTTCTGGTAGCACTGCAGTTTCTCCTGGTAAGTATTAATGATTTTCCTTTTAATTAACATAAATATGCTAAACTCTTCTTACCAACCTTGACTAAAATACCATTTTTAAGTAGATAATTGCAATTCAGTGACCTCTGAATTTAAATCCATCCTGGAGATTAGAAGTTAACCTCCTCATCATTTCATGTCTGTAATTTGTTGCTTAGAAGATTTATCTACTCTATCTTAGTAATTAATAGTTACAAATAGCTACTAAAACATTAAAGATACAAATTTAATTAAGGTGCTGTTGCTAAGGTAGTGAAAGACAATGTTATCTGGACTTTAAAGCAGTTACTATACACTACAGCAGTTGAAACTACACTATTCATAAGTTGTTTTCTAGTTTTATAGTGGGGCTCAAGATAAATCAGAGCCTTTTCATTCATAATCTGTGTTCTTTTTCAAATTGCTGCTGAATGTTGTCTGTATTTCATCCCTTTGAAGCAGTTAGCAGCCATCCAACTGGCATTTTTGCTAAGCTTTCTTACTTTGAAGAGGAAGACAAAATCTTTTTCTTCCATTTTCAACTTAATTTTGATAATGTACAAGAAGTAAATGAAAAAGCCTTAAGTGGGAAAGAAATTGAAAACATAGCCCAGGCCATAAGTAATTTTTCTGTCTTCCTCAATGGTAGCTTTTTATCCCTTACCTTGCATCATTCACTTCATTGATTTGGCTTTTTTCCCAGATGTTATTCCTTTCACCAGTGTTAAGGAGGAGATGCGATTTTCCATTCTCACATATTAGGCGTTTTTTTGTAGTGTTGGGCTGTTGCATTGCAATTAACTGGGAATCTCAGTAATTTCCATGAAAATTAGGAAGCCAGTTTCTTGGTTATGTCAAGGTTTGTTTTTATTTTGTAGTCTCAGATATGGGACCCTCATTTTACAGGACAAAGAAAGCTTGCAACATGTATACTGCCTTTCGTAAGTTTAGTGTTATGTTACTGACACTTGAGTACTTTGTATCAGTAAACAGGCAGATGGTCTTAAAAAATTTTCATATTCTTAAATTTCTTGAGTTCTTCTGATTTTGTTACTCCTGTTTTCCTAAAATTCAAGAAATTTTAGGCATACAAGTTAATGGGGCCAATCTTAACTCTTTTATCTGAGATGTACAGTGCAGGAATGCTTTCATGCTCTTTTTGGTTGTAGTGCTTGTCAGAAATCACAGGTGTACAGAAGAAACAATTTTTAATTTTAATTGCTTAAAACTAGTTAATTTGATTTTTAGACACAGTAGTGTAGCTAAACATGTTCCAAAGGTATCATCCATTGGTGGTGACCTTACTTAAAATAAGGACATGGGAACACTTTTTTTCTTAGATACTAACTTCTTTTCCCTCACAAATTTTAGTAATCTAAAATTGAAAAGAATATCACAGCCTTCCCAGTGTAACAGAAAAAAACCTATGTTTCTGCTGAATGGTTGCAACAGCTATCCCAAGGGGAGGAAAGTCAGAAAATGGCAAGAGCTTGATACAAATTTTAATCTAAGCAAGAAGTTGATAATTTTTTATAATGTTTCTACTACTTATAAGACAGGTTACTTAGCACAAATTAAAGATGTGTTTGAATAGGCAGTTTACAATAAAAATAATGTAAACTATATGGAATTACTATTAAAAGTTAACACTGTAATCAGATGTTCATAAGTTTTGATTTTTCTGTAATCAGGGTAAAATAATCTTCCCAGTAATCTTTTTGGAATTTGCTTTGTGTATATTATAGTAGTACTACGTTTATCTTGTTTTAAAAAAATTAGAAACCTATTTTGGACTCTTTTGGTGGCTTTTTCTATTCCCTCTTTAAACAATGCATTCTCTTATGTTATTACATACTGTAAATCAAGTTTTTTGATAGCTGACCTTGCAAAAGGGAGCAAAAAGGCAAAGGTGACATAAAACTGAGTATTTCTCTATAGATACAGAGAGGAATGAGGAGATGCCAGAGAGTCATCTTCAGTCCGCTGGATGCAGTTCACTATTATCCACAAACCCATCTCCCAAAGCCATGGCCATTAATTCTCATGATCTGACAGACATTTCAAAGGTAAGTAAAACTGGGGAATGCTCAGTTGATTTCCTTTCTGAGGTCAAGAGAACAAGTAAGCATTGGTTTTAGTTGTATATACTACTAGTGAAAAACAAAGAAACTAAGCAAAACTACATCTAGGTCTGTCTCATAAAAATACTTTTGATATGTAAACAGTGCTTAAAGTCACATTTTCTCTGAATTTTTAAGTTGAAAGTCAATCTGAAGAATGTCAGCTTTGAAGAGTTCACTAACTTTGTTGTTTTAAATTGCAGGAGAAAATAAGACAACGAATGGAAAAGATAAGCAAAATGTAAGTAATAGGAAAGGGCAGCAGGAATTTATTTCCCAGGAGGGAGTTGTACTGGACTAAGGCATATAGAGAATGTACATGTGTGTTCCAAACCTCAGAGGTCTCTACATCAGGTGTGGCATTTCCTTATGACTCCACTGGATAATAAATCCACTTACAGTTCTGTATTTGTGGGATGAGTTGCTATTTTGGTTTCTAAAAAGCAATAGAGAGCATTCTTAGTAGTATTAACTAAAGATTAAAGAGTGTTTAAAATTTGGTTGACAAAAAATAGGAATAGTATTTATCTTCTGATAAGAATACCCTGGTACTTGCAACTTTTCTTCCTGAAAAATAAGTACATTATCTTAACTCTACTTTTTATTATTTAAGGAAAAGTAAAACCAATTTCAGCTTAAGAATTATGATAACTTTATTAAGATGTACTTGAGATATGTAATAAAACTTCTTGATAAGAAATATTTTTATTACACTTGAAGAGAAATGCAGAGCTGTATAATGTTTCTTTAGCAAGAGATTCCTATAAGTGGCTGGCCTGTAAAAAGGCTAGCCTTTTCTGTGATTTTTAATTGTAATGTGCGGGTTGCCTCTTTCTTTATGTGTATGTAAGGTTTACTGATATGCGGCAGGCATTTAAAATACAAACCGCTTGCAGAGGAAAGGGGGAAATTAAAGAAAACTTTTGGTTTCATGCTGCTTGTTAGTATTTTGGATAAATAAGAAGTTAAAGGCAAGACAGTTATTTCTTACATGATTATAGTAAGCATGTGTAAACAAAATTAATTTTCAGAATTGAAGAAACCTTCAAGTTATTGAAAACATCAAGCCCACCTCTGAGAACACCTGAAAGCACAGGTCATGAGACCTGGTTTCTTCAGACTTATGGATACCAGGAGTAATACATATGTTTATACAGCATTAAATTTTTTTTTGAAATTCAAATTTGTAATGATCACCAATGCTTTTATTGCTTTGAATAAATATTTTTCCAATGTATCTGTGTATTGATTTCTCTCCCCCGACCCCAATTTTTTGTTTTAAAAACTGTTCAAATAGCTTCTCCCCCCCTCCTTGCACTTCTGTAAATTGAAGTCATTACAGCAGTGTATTCTTGTGTTGACATTTGTTAGCAGTGTGCTAAGTAATATGTTTTTTAAAGTGCAAGCTTGAGGACTGTGGTTTACATCCTGTTGGAAACATTCCAGCTGGAACTTGCACGTTACACCCAAGAGGCATTCTTACATACCATCTTAGCATCTGTACTGTTGAATAAATCTTAATAAAAACTTGTATACACAGTTTCAAATAGGTAGCTTTTTTGTGGGTATTTTTTTTAAAATGTAAGTTTTCATGCTGAGCTGGAGAGCACCAACACTTTATGGCTTCCATTAACGCTGACAAAGTGGGGGTCAGTTTGATCCTAAACACTAAAATGTTCAAGTACGTCCACAGACTTTGACTGCAATAGATGTGCTGAGTGTTTTAGTGCTCTTACCCAACACATTTTGAGACCAGCAGCACAGATGGAGACCAGCCAGCATACAAAGAAACACGACATTTTCATTTGAAGCCATACTAAGATTTCTGTTTAGAGACATAAGTAGATGTAAGACTTCCATAAACATAATCAGACCAAAGATGTGTGAAGTTTGATAAGATATATTTATTTGCTTATTACTCTTTGTAAATTGGTAGCCTATCATATCAAGGTTTCTTTGTGCTGTAATACTTCACTGGAAAAGATTTTTGGAGTTTAATATTACAAAACCACTTTTTTTTTTTTTTCAGAGTTTGCAGATAGAAGCAGCTGTTTGACATGTTGTAAAAAGTGATTTTTATGTTTTAACAATTATTTTTTTCTATAACCATTAGGAATATAAATTAACTTTATTTTGCATACAAACAGAATAACTTACAGTGATCCATTATGTTATATAAAATGTGGTTGAGGGTTTTTTTGACTTCTGCAACTTTTTTCAGTTGTTTAAAAAAGAAGAAATAGAAAAGATGGGAAAGTTAGATGATATGAAAATAGACCTTGCAAATCACTCTTCATTATTCTAAAATGAAATTAAATGAACTTTTATAAATGTTTCTAAAAAGAGCAGTTCATGTTTGTAAAATACGGCTACAGCACCATCTTGTGGAACTCTTTATACAAAGTAATTATCAAAGGAGTAAAAATGTGATCAAATATTTTGAATTATTATCTCTCTCTTATTTTTCCTCTTTGCCTTGGAGTAAAAGGGGCTTTTATCTTAAGTAAGATATTTATTCTCTATGAAATTTGATAATATTTCTGGCAGGGACCAGAGGAATGAATCTGTTGCTTGTTGATGTCATGGCAAAAATGAGAAGTGGTAGTCAGTATAATTGATTCAGATTACAGTGATTTATCACTGAATGCCTCTGGGCAATGCAGCAAGTGTTAGATCTTTCTGTATGTGTGCAATTCAATATCATCTCTGTTTAGTGCTACAGAATTGAAAATCCAGAGCTTCTTCCAGCAGCTTAAATGCTTAAACAGTAAGGAAAAGCTAAAATCAAGAATATGGACAAACTGAAGTTTGAGAAGTGCATTATTGTCTTGTAAAGGTTAATTTTTCTGGAAGAAAAGATGATCAAAATATATGAGAAGCTACTAGTATTTGTGGAATTTATATAGTAAGTTTTTATTAGAGATGCTTTAAATTCATTACTAATCATTAGTGAACAGGGTTTGAAACAACTCTTTCTATCAGCTGCTTGTTTTAACACCTGAAGTTAGCCATGATTTCGAACAGGGGCCATTGTAATATATTCTACCTTAAAATTATTTATTTGTGAATTATTTACAGGTATCCTCCCAAACACTATGCCACTTGTAGTTCCTGTTCAGTTTTTTTCCTAGGATCTTTAACTCTGTGGTAAAAATATCTTGGTTCACTTATAACAGTCAGATATCAAATTATGCTTCTTCAGGAGAGGTCTTGTATCTGCAAAAATTGTTTAATAATAGTACGTTGCTTCTGTGTTATCTAGGCAGATTTCTGTGCAGTAGAAGTCAGTGTTGTAGTCTTCATAGGGTACTTAGGATGATGCACTCTGGCAGCAATGTCAGATGAGCAATCAATACAAGGGTACTAATTAAAACTAATTAAAACACTTTTAACTTGAGTGTTCCAAATGGGGAAAAGGAGTCATACCAAAACTATGATATGCCTTCACCTGAGCATCCTACAGATTGTTTAATGAGGTGTAGTAAACTTAGTAGCTCTGTTTAGGCAATGGGACCTTATCTGTGAGAAAGATACTGTATTGGTCATAGCAAAACTTATTCTCTATAGATTATCAAGAGCAGATGCTTGATTTGGAGGTAGTGAGGCTTTTTACTCTCTGGGAACAAACTACTCTAGTTACAGGTTAAGAACAATTAGCAGTAGTGTGGAGCACTGATGCTCTAATACAGCACTGTGTGTTGGGTTTTCCCTCACCTTTCCTTTTGCAATTATTGTAAAGAAAACTTCTGTAAAGTGAAATCACTTGATGATAGGCTCCAGAATCAACAGAAATATAATTTTGCTACTGTTAGATTTATAGTGATTAATTTTTAGCATAAGCAATGTCAAGAATATCATGCCTCAGGGTATTTTAACAAAAGGTGCAATTATATTTCTGAAACGTACTGTAAGATATGGTTGTAAGGTTTTCATAAACTTTCATGTTTGCCTGTCTGTTCTCTTCTTACCTAGTGTTGCTTCACTGCAGTGCATGTTGAAATATGAACTGGGATTAAGAGAACTGCAGCCGTGAATACTTTCCATGAATGCTGAGAATAGTTTCACAAAGCTGAAGTTTTTGGCAGCTTAGGAGATTTCCTCCCAGTGCTGCTCATTCCCATCTATGTTATGAACTGTGTTTTGTAACTGATGTGACTTAAGTACACTCTTCTGAAAATACATAGCAAGGGGTATTGGTTGGTTTTTTGGGGTGGTTGGGGTGGTCTTGTTTTTTGTTTGTTTTGTTTGTTGTTTTTCTGATTCACATGCATTTCGTGATCCATCTTATGATGTTGCATACAAACATTTGTGCCTGAGCTTTCAGTTGGAGCAGCATGCTGTGCTGTCAGCAAGTAACTGGGCAACAGAAGAAAGAATGGGTCAAGCTGGTGTTTTACTGCTGATCGTTTTTTTTCTCTGAGCCTGTAGTGAGCTAGAAGTGAATAAATTCCTATGCAAACTCCCAATGTACGTATTCATGAAAACTTGTTTATTTTTGAATTGACTAAATGAAAGGGCAAACGTGTGTCTGAGAAAAACATGGAAAATAGGATTAAAGGAAATCTAAGTCTACAGCTTGGAATTGGGTCAGTTTTCAGGTACTGAAATAGCTCTTTTTATTACATGTGCTTTGTAATTTCTTTTTTCTGGCCAGTTTTTGTGCATTTAGTTGTATTTTTCATATGTTCAAAAAAAAAAAAAACAAACACAAAAACTTCTGTTGCTGTGTAAAAGGACCATAAAATATACAGGCATCTGCAATTCTTGGGAAATATTTTTTGAAACCTTTTGTATCATGTAATAAACATGTATGAATGTGTAATGTACATCACACTGTATTATAAAAATATGAAACAAATTTTCCTTTCAACCTCAGCTTAACTGTGAGGGATAAGCTAGATAATATAGTTAATGGAGTTTGAAGCATTTCATTGCTAACAATTTAAGCAAGTTTTAATATACATGAAGACTTCAGTTATTTTTAGCAGTGTGTGTTGGTTTGCTTCATAGGTGATCAAGTAGAACACACTGTGCCTTTCCTGTCCTAATGATGTGATCTGGGATTGCGTAGTCTTTGTCATTGCATAAATCATTTGTAGTAATTTTGTTGTCTGCTTTCTCCAACTGTAAAATTAAGTGATTCTCCTTGTTTTTCTCCTGAGAGTATTATGTGGTTTGGTTCATTGTTTATGCCCACTTTAACAATTACTTAGGGAAAAAGCTAATGGAAAAAAATGTAGTCTGGTTTTAAGAGTTCTTTTAATTGAAACCATTCCATTGGAACCTTTTGAAGGAACTAAGAGTAAATTCATGAACTTGAGCTTTTGTATTGGTGTTAAGCTTCAGCTTCTTGCAGTTATAAAAGTAGTTGTGCTTTTGTGTGAACTATGGAAAAATTGGTGCTGATATGGTAGGAGATAACTAGCCTGAATATCAAGTCCCATTTTAAGCTGAGATATAAGAATTTAAGACCAGTGACTCAAATTTTTCTCCAGGTGTTTTTCATGTATCACTGTTGAAACATTTCTGTGTTTTCTGTATTTATGTAATAGAGGCTTTTTCCTGAAGATATACCAGCAATTCATTGCTGTAAGTATGGTGATCAAAGGCATAAGACAGTTGAATAGCTCTTTTCGTGACCCAGATAATATGATTGATTAGAGCTTAATCTCCAAATGTGATGTGCATTCTGTATTGATATGTTTATTGACAGTCCTAAGCACAAGTACAGGCTAGGCAGAAAATAGATTGAGAGCAGCAATGAGAAGGAATGGGGGGTGTTGGTGGATAAGAAGCTTAATGTGAGCCAGCAACGTGCACTTGCAGCCCAAAAGGCCAAGTGTACCCTGGGTTGCATCAAAAGAGGTGCATCAAAAGAATACAGTACTCCATTGGGGTTTCACGAAAGTGGAGTAGAGAGGCTGTGATTCTGTGATAACGGCTTTATCTATGAGGAAACAGTGCACACTTAACAGTGTGAAATTAGTCACTTCAGCTGGGGAGAGACCAGATGCAAGAGAGGAGCAGATTTCAGTCAAACTGAATTGGCTTGATGCAAAGTCAAGGCAACACCGGAAGGCAAGCACAGGAGTATGCAGTCGGGGCTACCCAGAAGTGAGCTTGGGGTGAATATTCTCGTTGGCAGTAACTGCCTGGGATATTGTTGCATTACAGTATTTATATCACTTTACCTTCAGTTTTCTGGGAACTAAAAATCCCTTCACTACTAAGGATTTTATTGCTATTAGATTGCCTGCACAGGTCAATTTGCCTCCGTTATGATTTGTGGTGTGAGTGGATTCTTTGGTACTTTGTCTGCTGTTATAGCACCTCCTCAGAAAGGCTCTTTACAGCCTTCTTTAGGTCTGGTGTGGTGATTTTTGAGTCCTGTAACATTTTAGGATACATAAGAGGTTGTGCCTAGTATCGCAGATATAAGAGTCACCTTGAATACAGTGAAAACCAAGGCAGTGGTGGGGGGTTGGTTGGTTGGTTTGGGGAGATTTTCTTTGGGGTTTGTTTGGGTTGCTTTGGGTTTTTTTTAGGGTGTTGCTGGCCAGAGTTGGATATGTCTGTACTTTTCCTGTCTTAAAAAGATAGCCATGGCTACATAGCTGTGTAAAAATAAAACATTGTATAGTAACTGTAACAATTGATATTGTTCTTAGCTCTATAAAGCACACAAAACACTTTCCTTTGATCAGTGATTTAGTAGCATTTGATGACTTTCATTAATCTTTAAATACCTTTCAATGCTTTCTATACTATTTCATTTTGTAATGATGTGCAAAAGAAGAAATAAACGGATTGCTAAGGAAAACCAAACACTGGCACAGTAAGAGCCTCACTACTAAAATAGTGATTACTACATAAAATTAGTTATTTTCAAGCCTTTGAAACACAGCAAAAGGAATTCCAGCCACTCCTTATTTAGGTGTTTGTGGTATGGTTGAGCTGATGTAACAGATGCATACTGCTTAGAGATCCTAGTTTTTTTCCCCCTCTGTTGACTGCACTCTCCTAAGCCTGTTGCCACATCAAGAGAACTGTTCCGGTGTTCCTCTTTAAAACAAGTGTTTTGTCCCTGTGGGGAACCATTACAGCTGAACCCCTATGCAGGAATGGCAGGTGTTCCCTGAGAAAAGCAGCAGGACCAGGACTTGTTTGTCTTACCAGATAGTCAAACTACATCACTACAGCTTCTCAGTGAACTGTTGTGTGTCTTCTCATTATTACATAATGTTGGTTGTGCCCTTTATTCCACTCCAACCTTATCTGCTATGTAAGTCTCTCTCTGTACTTTGTTCCAGGTTTTAAAGTGCTACAGGTTATTTAACATACACTGTTGCAGTGCTAGGACAGTGTCGTGGTTTAGGAATGTTAATCCTCAACTCAGTGTCCCCACTGACCAAAACCACACTGTTGCTCTCTCTTGCTCCCTGCCCCCGTTTTGCCCTTCCCCTTTCTGCTGCGGTGGGATGCAATTGAGAGTGGGAGGCACAAAAGGCAAAGATCACAGACTGAGATAAGAACAGTTTATTGGAAACAGTAATGAGATAAGAAAACCAACAATAACAGCAGCAATATTAATAACAAGAGTGTACAAAAGACAGTGATTCACATGCAAAATGCTCACTGAGCCCGACCTGACCACAGCTAGCACCACCCTACCACTCTCCGAATCAGAACCAGTGCCACGCTACCCCCGACGCTCTCTCCATCCCGTTTTCTTGACTGTAAGGAACCCTTTCTCCTCAGAAGAAAGAGTCCCTTTCCCCTGTCCCCGGCAAAGATACGAGGGGCATAGAATAACTGCTGTGTTCTAATCATGCCCCCTCCTGGCTACTGCAAAAAAATTAACCCTGTCCTGGCTGCAACCAGGGCAGACAGCAGTATTGCTTCAGCAGATGATTTCGTAGACCTTAGTCAAGGTGAAGATGGAATGTGACAGTATCTTTAGTCTTGTAGAAATCACAGACCTGTAAATGAGAGGAGAAAACTTAATTCGACAGGTTATTTAAAATGGCATAGACGTCAGAGAGGATTTTCGAGCTTTAGGTAATAAAGCTTTCAGACTTGTACTGGCTGACCTTAGCAGCACACGTCAGCACATAGCTAGCTAGCTTAAAATATCCACTGAAGTTGTCTTGATTACTCATTTAGCTCTTCATTTGTAGTGTCTAAGTTATCAGTAAATTGGGAAGCTCAGGTCCTGACTTTTTACCGGGGCTGTATTGTTGAGGTCAGTACAGGTTACAGGACCCGGGAAGTGAGTCAGAACATGCCAATCTCTGTTGCAGTAACTGCTCTCGCTGATAACCCGGCCAGTTTGGTAACCCTAGCCTTAAAGTCTTGGACAGCAGCATATGCCTCATTAACTGAATATGAGATCTAAAGGTAAATGGTGTTCTTGGCAGTTCATGTTATGCAGTTGCAACATCCCAGGTATCCCACAATGATTGTTGTATGTGTATTTTTTGTGGGAACTAAAGGGAACAATATGTTTAAAAATATCTATAAAACGTTCAAAACATAATTAGTACTGGTTTTTAACATAAATGGTATAATCAAGTAAGGAATATCTGAACTCAAGATTTCTATTTTAAAATGGGCTCAATGCTTTCATGTTAAAAACTGAAGTTGTATTTGGAGTGATTTAAGAAATAACATCCATGTAAAGTAAGCCTGTTATTCACACATTTTTAAAATTATGTTTTTAAATCTGAATGTTAAGTCAAGACAATTTGCTGAAGGATCATTCTTTTTTTGTTGCTCGTGTTAGTCACTACACAAAATAAAAAGTTGATTCTTACTGTCAAATAGACCCCAAATAAAGCATGTAAAGTATCATACATGTTTTCTATTTCAGTGTAGTTAATTGGTAAATGTAGACAAACTTGTCTACTATAATATAAACAGTTTAGTCCTTAAGCTACATTTTTTTTTCATAAAAGATTGACATTTGCTGCTTTTTCCAGATAACAGTAGCTAGTGTTGTCTTATCAGGGGAAAGGTTAGCTGCAGTTCTGTAAGTCATGGAGAAGGTAAGAACAACTTTGAATAATGGAGCAGTGGTGCAACCAGGCCTTTGTGTTTGAGAAAAGATTAAAGAACTTCTTCCCCACCTAAACAATTCTCAATCATTTAGAAATATGAACTTCAGATAAAGATGTTAATCTATACAGGTTATTGTAAAAAGCTTAAGCTCTTAAACTTTAAAGCTGTCTGCAATATAGGGAATACTTCAAAATTGTGTGGGTTTTTTTGTAAGAGAAATTCAATTTAATATTTACTTTTTATTCTTCATGTGGGTTCTTATTTGTAACACTGAGCCTTTTTTGCAGATATAATCCCTCTAATTTATTTTTTTCTAACATCTAAGAAAAGATACCCAAGAATCTTGTCTTAAAATCTCTATAAAAATTACTGAGTTGCATTTTTTGCCCCCCTAAATAAGTATCTACCCTCCCTCTAAGAAAGATTTTCCTGATGTCAATGTCAAATAGATTATTCCACATAATGGTGGATAGGCCCAGTTAATTTCAGCTCACTTGCTATTATTATTAGCAGTATGTCCCAGAGTCCTTATCGTAAGTTCAGTAGAACTGCTTTTGTAGCTGAAAGGGAGTTTTACTCCCCTTTCACTTCTTTCCTTATACCTGGCCTGCTAATGTTTTCCTTCTTTACAAATTGAAGCTATGTTTTTGTGCTTCAGAAGCTGCTGCTTGAATTTAATATCTGGACTACATATCTAGAGGAAGAGAGAAGACTGAGCTCATTGCTTCTGCTACCAATACTAAAACTGATTCTCCTTTCTAGTTTTATCTTCATATTATTTTTTTTTTTTTTTTTTTTTTTTAAATTAAAAGCATCAACTCTGCTCTTAACTGAAGATAAGCAGAATTTACGGAGTTTACTGTATGATTATGTGGGGAAAAAAAAAATCCAAAAGGAGGAGCTTTCAGAAATGCCAAAAATAATGTTTCTGGCTGTATTATTGTAATACGGCTTTTAACATACCTGTTACTTTAAGCTCTTGCATTATCTTTTTTGAATAGCATTGCATTTAACTGATCTATTTTTCTCTCCTTCAGTAAAGAAGTTGTTAATGGTGTTTATTACTGTATCAGGTGAATGTGTGAGTATTTTCCTTGCCAATACTTTCTTTTATGCCTTGCACTTCAGAAAGAGACAGCTATTATTGTGATGGGTTTTGCGTACCAGTGAATCTAGGAGAAATGGAAAGAATAAATAAACAGGATTAGGCAAGTACCATGGCAAAAGTGCTGTTCTTGTTACCTCATCCAATTCTATCGGTAGAAATTCTACATCACTTAGGATAATTTTTTGAAAATGTAG
>JAYRBT010000139.1:37142629-37163848 GCA_036023395.1 Myiotriccus ornatus
CCCCAGGTTCCCGGGCCCTGAATAAAGCACCGCATAAACTGACACTCTGTTAGTTTGTGTCTTCATTACGGGCAGCACCTTGACCCATCTTAGCATGTCTGAATGTGACTTCCTGTAGAAATCTGAGGTACACTGTAAGATATAGCTGATTTTGAGGTGGTTGGTTTTCTTGTTGTTTTGTTTGCTTGTGAGTTTGTTTGTTGTTTTTTAAACAAACTCTAAAAGTTTTTGTAAAACTTCTATGGATTTTATATACACTTTTGGATTTACTGTATTTTAAATTAGAGTTTTTGTATGGCATTAGTGCTTGAAAGATATATGACATTTAAACTACTTGTGTATTGTACTTCTGTGTGCTAAGGGGCTTTGCAATGTTCTGATGTTGATGGAATAGCTTGAACAAGGACTTACTTTAACAGTGACCTCTTCTTATACTGAGTTGTTCAAAACTTGATAGCATTTACTGACTTGCTTCCTAATGACATAAGAGCTAGTCTCCCTTATATTCAGAAAAGAAAATAGTTCAACTCTGTCATGCGTCTGGCAAACTTTTTTTGAGTGATTGTTCCTGTAGGCGGTGCATTCATATCTTTGCTGATGCAAAATAACCAAGTTAAGTAACATATAAGTTTTGTCATCTTCCTCAGACATGTTAATAAAAATATATTGTAAACAATAGGAAAAGATGTGAATTTTCAACATAAAACACTTTTCTCACTGAATTTTCTAATTCTGCTAATTGCTGAGGAGTGTGTAAATCCCTTTCTAAATATAGAACTGACTGAAGACCCAAAATTGGTTACAATAAACATGTTAATGTAATTATTTTACCTATTCTATTGTACGATTTATAAACACTCCCCTCTCCCCTCCCCAAACCAATCAACCAAATCCCCCAAAAAATCCACAAAATCTTTTTTTCTGTTTTTCTCATATTTTTCTCTTCAGGAAAACAACCAGACTGCCATAGCCAATCAAATTACTGCTACACAATATTTCTACATGTTTCCTCCTTCTAATGGTTAGTCCATTTAAGAAAGATGGCTTACTTTATGAAGGAGATGTTATCATCTTGTGCTATACAGCTGTCATTGAATCATAGGAATTACAGATGCCAAGCATATTGCAAGTCTCAATTTTGCAGACTAGTTTTCAGGACTGAGTTGAAAGAGAAAAATCCAGGAATACTACTGCCTGTTCATGTTTGCATATGCACCACATTCTATTTTCTAGAGCTAGAAAACCTGAACTGACATAAAAATTTGAAATGCGGTAAGATGATCAAATTATTTGAACTCTAGACTTGGAATTTGATATGTTAAATTGACATAGAACCAATGGTAATTGACAGAAGTGCATTGGCAGATAAAATATAAATAGTATTTCATATAATTTAAAGGGAAAGTAGGTCCAAATGAGTGTTTAAGTACTTTAAAAAAAATAAAAATTGAATAATCATTATTTTTAATGAAGCAAATATCACTGAACACCTCTTGAGACTAAATCACAATGATCAGAAAATAATCACTAAAATTGGGCTATTTTAATTTGATACGTTACCTAATAATGGATGTTTTACTGGTTCCAGATGTTAAACTCGCAGCTTTTATAGTTGAAATCTGTATTACCCATCTGTTGTTCTGAGATAAATACAAAAAGAAATATTTGTCTCTAAATACACCAAGTCATGGAATGGTTTGGGTTGGAAGGGACCTTAAAGATCATCTAGATCTAGCCCACATGGATGGGCAGGAACACCTTTTACTAGATCAGATTGCTCAAAGCCCCATCCAACCTGACCTGGACACTTCCAGGGATGGGGTATCCACAGCTTCGCTGGGAAACCTGTTCCAGGGTGTTACCACTTTCAAAGTAAAGAATTTCTTCCTAATATCTAAACTAAACCTACTCTCAGTTTGAAGCCATTCCTCCTTGTCGTATCATACCATGTCCTTGTAAAAAGTCCCTCTCCAGTCCTGTTTCAGGCTCCCTAAGGTACTGGAAGGCTGCTATAAGGTCTCCTTGGAGGCTTCTCTTCTCCAGGCTCAACAAACCCGACTCTCACTAGCTTGTCTCTATAGGAGAGGTGCTCCAGCCCTGTGTTCAGCCTTGTGGCCTCTCCTGGACTTGCTGCAATAGGTCCACATCCTTTTTACACTGGGATCTCAGAGCAGGACTCAGTACTCAATGTGGGGATTCACAAGAGTGGAAAAGAGGGGCAGAATCACCTCCCTCGACCTGCTGGCCAGGCTGCTTTTGATGCAGCCCAGGGCACGCTTGCTTTCAGGGCTGCCAGTGCACTTTGCTGGCTAATGTTGAGCTTCTTGTAAACCAGAGAAAGCCGTCTGTGATCACAGAATCATAGAATATGCCGAGTTGGAAGAGACCTACACGGATCCCTCTTAGCCAACTTAGTCCAACTCTTAGCCCTGCACAGGACCATCCCCAAGAGTGACACCATGGACTTGAGAGTATTGTTCAAACACTTCTTGAACTCTGCCAGGCTTAGTGTTGTGACCACTTCCCTGGGGAGTCTGTTCCAGTACCCAGTGACTCTCCAGGTGACGAACCTTTTTTCTAATATCCAACCTAAACCTCTCCTGACACAACTTCAGGCCTTTCCCTTGGGTCCTGTCACTGGTCACCACAGAGAAGAGATCAGTGCCTGCCCCTCCTCTTCCCCTCACAAGGAAGTTGTAGACTGTGATGAGATCTCCCCTCAGTCTCCTTTTCTCCAGGCTTAACAGTAAAAAGTGACCTCAGCCACTTCTCATATGGCTTCCCCTCCAGGCCCTTCACCATCTTCATTGCTCTCCTTTGGATGCTCTCTAGTAGCTTAGTGTCTTTCCTGTATTGTGGTGCCCAAAACTGCACACAATATTCAAGGTGAGGGCACGCCAGTGCAGAGCAGAGCGGGACAATCCCATCCCTCGACCGGCTGGTGATGCTTCGCTTGATGTCCCCCAGGATGTGGTTGGCAAGGAAGGCCTTGGCTGGTGCAAACAGTTTATGAGCATTAGTCAGGCAGTCTAATCCAGCACTGTGTCTATAGAACATTTAAGTTAATTTTCCTTCTAATTAAGTAAACCTGAAGTATATCAGTGGACCTTTACCTTCCTGGAATTAAAACATAGAACATAATGTGAGTTGACTGAATTGCTTGCTAATTGAAGCAATCAGTCAAAATAATGAGGGAGGCTTTTCTAGTTAGTGGTGGTGGTTGGGGGATAGAAGAGACATTCAGAAACTCATTGAAAGTCGATATATGATTAGGGGTACAGACTCAGAAGGATTTGTGTTAGGGTTGGCAGTGAAGAAGTGGTGCACTCTACTCAGGAATGAAATTTTAAAAGACCATTGTTTATGTCTGTTGTGCTGAGCTGTTTTATACTATTACTAAGCAAGTTTTTCTGATATATGGCAACCATAGAATTACTATTGACTTAAATTAGAAGAGAAGCTGCAAGTTATAATTTAAATTGAATTGTCACTTCAGGGTGGAATTTTTACTAGCTTGCTGTAGTTCTTAGAAGTATGCATCTGGATGGTGTTCAGCACTCATTAATCACTTTTGCATACCCCTTTACAGCTGGATTTTCAAACCTGGTTTTAAAGTTCATTTAACATGCCTTCCAGAAAGTAAATATGTCAGTAAGTTTTGGTTTGTTTTACATATTCATTCTTCTGGTAGTTTAAGTTAGTACAAATCTATACTGCATTCAAACTTTATTCAGAGTTGGTCAAGACTAGTTTCATTTCAGATTACAGAAAGTAATTCAGGAACACCTGGAGCTGAGATTTATATCCTTACCTAAATTTTGAAAGCACTGTGTTTTTATAGCTCTTCAGAGGAAAGACAGGAACTGCATTAACACTTGTTAGAGCAACAGTTAATGCAATGCTGACTAGAACTTAAACCCCTCAAATATTAATATTAAAATGTCAAAAAGTAAGGGGAGGGGGAATAAGTTTAAGTATTTGTTCTTTAATGAAGGAAATTACTTTTTCTCCTTTAAGAAAAAAAACAGTCAAGTTTTAAAGCATTTGAGAGGTATTATAGTAATGTGAACAAGGTTTGCTTCTTTATTTTCTGCTGATCTGGTATTGAAAGTAAAGACCTCAAGTTCTCCTGGCAGTTATTTGACTAGAATAAGTATGTGTAAATATTAAATCCTCACAGGTTGTGTACACCAGTCATGGACTTGGAAACTGGTTTATTTCTCAATTGAAATATCTCATTGAAAGTTACCTTGTGCTTAGCTTTTTCTTGTGGCAGATTCAGATTCAGTATGTTGGAAATCTAGGTTTCAAGTTGCAAGGATTTGAAAACATCTAATTTTGAGTGATTTTGTATAGTAATGTTATATAATTTAGAACATTTGTGTCTGCATAAAGTTGTACTCAAATTTAAATCCTCCTCCAGAGATGGTGAAAATTACACTGTGTGTGGCCTCAGATCCCATAATCTACATGGTATAATTCCCTTGCTTAAAGTAGATAGTAGAAGGCCACTAATTATAGAAATACTGGCAGGTTTCAGCACTCCAGGCTGCTTTTCCAGATTGTAAAATAGTGAAATGATTCCATCTTTTGCTTCCTTTAGAAAACTTCAGTCAGCTGGAATTGTTGTTCTTCACTGACAGCACTCCATTCAGTATCATTTCACTGGAGTTAGGGTGATAAATCATACTCTGCAATTTCTCTGAAGAGTATAAAACCATTCTAGCACTGCATCTGTTAAGAATATAGTGCTAGTCTTTCCATGCAGAAGAATGTTGAAGATTTAATCATAAGGTTACCATTTAGAGGTGTCCATTCATGTATTTGGATATTTTGACTAAGAAAAATTGATTACTTCATGAATGAGAAACAAATATGTCTTGGGATAATCTCTTCTATTCAAACTCTTTTCTCTATAAAATGGGATTTTCTTATATGCTTGTTTAAAATACCTTCAGGAACTTGAAAGCAACAAGTGCTTCCAGTATTTCTGCAGCTGTGTGAAATGTTTTGCACATAAAAATAAAGGTGATCAATTACGATTACACGGAAGGGGCAAGTAAATTCTATTAAGACTGTCAGCAGAAGTAGGTTTTGTAACTTTCTTGAGAAGGATAAAACTTTTCTGTTAAAAGCACCACAAAACAAATGAAAGTTACATATTTGATTTTTTAATTTATTTTTTTTTATTATGACACTATGATGCATTATTTTTGTCTGCCTCCCTAAATGTGTTCTGGAGAAAACCAAATTTTTTCAAGTATTAGAGTGAACTACTGAAAGTTGACAAATCTTTCTCTAAACAGACTGTGCTATCTTCTTTTCTACTGACTAAGTCCCCATGACTCATTTATGCATTGTCTTGTCTCCTCTCCCTGTATCCTTTTCTGCCCTTAGCCTAAAATAGGTCTTACTCCTTTGCTGCCAGTGTGGCCCTACTTGGCATGCTTTGATTTGGGTTAGACCCACTCTGGCCATGTAGGCTGAATATTACTATTATTCTATTATTCTATATATTATTATTTATTTCTTTAAATACATATATTAATATTATTACTATAAACTACCTATCAATAGTTGGAGTGTTTTAGTTCCCCAAACTCAGCAGTTAGCAAAATGTTGTTTTTGTTAAATTTGACGAGTTTAACGTTACAGAAGTATCTGTAAATGTGCCAAATATGTGACAAAAATGAAAACAATTCCTCTTGTGAGGCTAGCATGCTCACATGTCAGTGGGAAATTAGTTTGATAGTATACTTCATCATCTTATCATGGTTTGTACTTTTAATTTCACATTGTGACTGTAGTTTGGACAAAATGACGAGCATTGACATAATTTGCAACATTGCAGACTGTTGGAAAATGTTATCAGAGAGAAATATTTTCTACTATTTCTCAAAATTCTATGCTTATAGATGCCTTGCTCTTCTTGACGTGTGTTTATTATTCCTATATTTTTCAAGAACTGAAATGTTTTCACTGTTTAAATCCTCATGTGTTCTCTTCCATATGATGATTATTTTTAAGAAAATATACATCTACACTTTTTTAATAACATTAGCTGTGGTTTATCTCATATATTTCATCTGAATATGAACAAATATGTTGCCTTATAAATTAGAGTAACAGGAGTGTTCAAAGGTGTTATTAAAGTAAATTTGAAAAAAGTTGGTATCAACTTACATTAGGAAGGCTAAGCACAAAACTCTCTCAAAAGCCATCAGAACTCAAAAGAAACATTACAATTAAAATTCATATAGTCTAGAGCTCCACAAACTTGAACATCTCTTTTTGTCCAGTTCTAAACAGTACTGACAAGCATTTCAGATAGTCAGCATCCAAACACAACCAGCTCATTTACACACATTTCCTTGAGACTTGGTCTGATAAATGTCCTTGGAGTCCACATACTCCACTGATCTCCTTGTAAAATTAGTGGCAGGATTGGATGAGGGGAAGGCTGTGGATGTACTCTACCTGGACTTGAGCAAAGTCTGTCTCCCATGGTATTTACCTGGAAAAGCTGTCAACCCACAGCTTGCACAGGTTCACTCATCGCTGGGTTAAAAACTGGATGGATGGCTGGGCCCAGAGAGTGGTGGTGAATGGAACTAAATCCAGTTGTTGGACGATCACTAGTGATGTTCCCCAGGGCTCAGCATTGGGCCCAGTCCTGTTCAATCTCTATCAATGATCTGGATGAAGGGATCAAGTGCACCCTCAGGAAGTTTGCAGATGACACTAGAGGGTGGAAACGTTGATCTTTTGGAGGGTAGGAAGACTCTGCAGAAGGATCTGGGCAGGCTGGATTGATGGGCCAAGGCCAGTTGTCTGTCTGAAGTTCAACAAGGCCAAGTGCCGAGTCCTGCCCTTGGGTCACAACAACCCCCTGCAGTGATACAGGCTGCGGGAAGAGTAGCTGGAAGGCAGCCTGGCAGAAAAGGACCCAGGAGTGCTGGTTGACAGTGGCTGAACATGAGCCAGCAGTGCCCAGATGGCCAAGAAGGCCAATGGCATCCTGGCCTGTATCAGCAACACTGTGGCCAGCAGGTATAGTAAAGTAATTGTCCCTCTGTACTCGGCACTGATGCTGCTGCACCTCGGGTTCTGTGTTTTGGGTCCCTCACTATAAGAAAGACATTGAGGTGCTGGAGCATGTCCAGAGAAGGGCAGCAAAGCTGGTGAAGGGTCTAGAGAGTAAGTCATATGAGGAGCATCTGAGGAAGCTGGAGTTGTTTCACCTGGAGGAAAGGAGCCTCAGGGGAGACCTTATTGCTCTCTACAACTAGCTGGAAGGAGATTGTAACAAGGTGTGGGTTGGCTTCTTCTCCCAGACAAGAAGGTGAAAGGAAATGGCCTCAAGTTGCACTAGGGCAGGTTCAGCTTGGACATCAGAAGGAATTTCTTCATGGAAAAGGTTGTTAAACACTGCAATGGACTGCCCAGAGAGGTGGAGGAGTCACCATCCCTGAAAGTGTTCAAGAAATGATTGAATGTGGTACCTAGTGGTAAGGACTAATTGACAAAGTGGTGATTGGGCAGTGGTTGGACTCAATGATCTTTTCCAGTCTAAATGATTCTGTGATTCTGTCTTGCCTTTTGTGTTATGGCTTAGCAGTAGGAATGCAAGTACGTGGCTCCCTTTCAGGGACTGTCTTAACCACCAATCTGTAGTTCACATAAGAAGTGGGTTTTTTGGTTGGTTTTTGTTTGTTTGTTTGTTTTTTGTTTTTGTTTGTTTGTTTTTTCCCCACTTCACAACTTTATGCTTCTTTTTGCTTCATATGTACAGCTACAAGGTAAGTAGTCTTGGCAAAAGCAAAAGGAATGTAAACTGCCTCTCTGTGAGCTCCCTGATGCCTACACCAGAATTTCATGGATTTTTTGTCATTATGGTCCAGACAATTTCCTCTGGATTACTTTATAAACATCATCACCATGGGTGTTTTAAAAGAGAAAAGTGTCTTCCTTCCAACAATATGTAGGTTCTTATAATTTGGAGGGTGTTTTCATCTGTAATCAAAAAAAAAAAAAAGATATTTTACTGTAGGTGGAACATCTAAACTGCAAAGAAGTTTGTTTGTTTGTTTGTTTGTTTTGTCAGAATTTTATGTAATTGGCTTATTCCAGGGAGCAGCTTAAAGGAAGGAAGGAATAGCTGGGGTCAGGGAGGAAATGCATGGGAACATCTTAAACTGGCTTTGCTGTCTGAAGCCAAGACAATGTATCATGTATCTGCACTTTAATACAGATGTTTGGATTCCTTTGTATTCCTTTGAGGGAGGAGCTGGTCAAGTGCTTAAATGGTTCTGCAGCACCTCTAAACTTTTTAGATGTGAAATTACAATCTATTGGACTGTGAAGTCCTTCACAGTAGTCTCAGCAGTACAAAGAAAATTATTTGTCATAATTTATTTTAACGCTTTTCTGTGTAGTCCCATAGCTACATATTGTCCTACCCAGCAATTAAGGTAGTAAAGTAAGGTTATATATATGAAAAAAACCCACCAAAATCCTATTTACATATGAATCAAAAGATATTAAGTTTTTTGGAGACAAGTCTGTGGGTTACTTTTTTCTTTTTTTCCTTTTCCCTCCAAGAACAGCTTGAAAACAAAAGCATAAATTCATCACCCTTGGCCAAAGAGTTCATATTCAGAAAGGCATTTTGCGGTGAATTAACGCTTCTCCCTGCCACTATGCACTTGGATCTCAAGTGCATACCACATGATTTTCTAACTTGGGACCTCTGTCAGCACATAAATACAGAGGAAAACAGGTAAGATTATAAAGTGAGTTTTAAATAATTGCTTAAAGTAGAAGGGTGGGAAGATGGGGGAAAGCTGCTTAAGGAAGATCATTGTATGATAGATACTTGCAGGTGGTTTGTGTGTGTATTTGTTGTTATTCTTGAGCAGTCCTTGGCAAGAGAGATTATATGCATCAAATTACGTTCCCCTGATTTCATTTAAAATTAAACTGTTTTATTAATTTTGTCTACATTCAAATGGCATAAACTCAGTTAAAATGTGGATGCCTTTCTTTGCAAAGAGCGTACTTTGTTCTTCTACTTTTCTCTGAACTATTTAACGTTTTCTTTTTAATATCTTAATTATTTTTAGTTGTCTTTTGAATACATGCTCACCTGCTTCAATGGATCCAAAACTACTAATAGAAACACCCCTAAATATATAACAGATGCAGAGGTGAATATAAGTGGAAACAGTTGAATAAGGGAAGCAGACCTGGAGCTGTCATCAAGGTCTTCACAGTCACTAGATTTTTTTTCACCTACTCATGCAGTGCTTGCTCAAGACCTGTTGGCAGTAACTATATATTTCATCCCTCACCATTTTTCCCCCGCTCTACCTCACAGGCTTTTTCTGAGAGTTTGTGACTGTATTTGATTCATCCTTAAATCCTGCTAAATGTGCTAAACAATGTAAAGTGGTTGCCATTAATAAGACAGATTTATGTGCTGCCAATGTTTTAACTCAAGCCTCCTTCTATAGTTTGTCCTTGGAGATTCTGTGGAATCCTTCCAACTCGAGAGAAACTGGTGTCAGTGGTGCATGTCAGCTTGGTGAGAGACCACTGAAGGGCTGAGTTCGTTGGTTTGTTTTTCCATATAAACAAAATGAATTTCGTGAAGAAGTGGCAAACATTTTATGCAGTATTTTATGAGTCTGTGGCATGGTAATCCCAGACATACCATGTTCCTATGTGTAAACTTGAGAGCAAAAGGAATGGCATTTATCTTTTTCCAAAACTGTTTTTGAAAGCAATTGATGCTTACTGTTCTCTTTTTGTTCCAAATGTGAGAGGTGAGTTTACAGAGATTTTTCTAGATGTGTGAAGAAAATTCTGGGTAAGATGGCTTTAAGCAAGGTGCAGGGAAGTTTTTATTTGGTTACATAAATAAGTATTCCAGAAATCATAATTTCGTGTGCATTTCTTTTCTTCCAAGAGTGCTCTCAGATTCCTTTAAATACATCAGGCTTTATGTGCTTTGTGGATACAAAAAGGGAAAGTAGAGGCTTTCAAAACAAGCTTAGAATCTAACAAGTATTGTGAAATAATAAAGTCAGTTGCATTCTTCATTGCAAATTCCATTTGTTAGTTGCAATAATGTAGTTGGACAGTAAACTTATGGAGGGAGGACCTTCTTGGTGGCACATCAGCATGATTCTATTAAGTTAAAACAGAACACTTAAAAAGGATTTGTCAATTCAGTTTCACTTAAGTTCTGCTACCTGTCCTACAGTGCTTGGCAGTACAATGCTGGAGGGTGAAATAAGCTATAAATACAGGTACCTTTTTAGGGGCTTTTTCAAGGACATGTGATATGAATGCCTCTGTTGGCAGCATAGAGAGCATATACCCAATTCCCTACCAGAGGGTATGGACAGAAAAACAGTTTTGATCTCCTTCGCTTTCTCTGTCCTCTTTTCTCTATCCCACATGAAGTGAAATGCAGTACTCCAACAGTCACAGCATTTCTCCCCAGCTAAATTAAACAATAGCGTTTCTGCAACTGATGGTGCATATTCAAAGGTGTTTTATAGTTTGTGGTGTTTATTGAATTGATCTATTTGTGTTCAGTATGATTTTCTTCCCAGAATTGAGCTACTGGGTCCTGTGCTTTTTGTTCAACAGACCTCTTGAAACCATATATATTTCTTTTTTTTTTTTGCAATCTAGTGGTCACTTGCCTGTACAGACACAGAGCAGGACAATAGTGAAAGTCGGTTTGTTGGTTCATATTGTGCACTTCCTTTCCCCCTGCTCAGTATAAGCCTCTAAATATAAAGTTCACTTATCTCTGCAGTAGAGAGACCGGTTTCTCTGTTCGTGCACAGGTGCTGTGTATCGGGCATACAGACAAATTAGAAGTAGAACTTTATTCTCCTTTGTTTGCAACCTCATTAATTCTATATGGTTCAGAGTTTTAAGTGTGCATAGAAATAACTATTCACTAAAACACATTGATCCAAGCTCTGACCTCAGTTACATCACTGTAAATCTAGATGGTAACTTATTTGTTTTTATGCCAGTGCTATTAAAATAAAGGGAGTGATTCATTAGGGATGAACAGTATTTTTATGGCCATGTCAGTCTTGCATAAGTTTATAAGGTTGTTTAAATATCAGTATTCACAAGTTTAACTCTGATTATGTGTAAAGAAGTCTGGAGCAGGTCATTCCTTGCACAGTAAGTGAATGGTATTTAAGAGTATATTGAAGTCCTGTTATTTGAGGAAATGGCTTGTTGGATTTTCTTTAAAGTCTCCAAGCTTCTGCACAGACCTTAATTCAACTAATCTATTGTTTTTTCATGCAATATTTGTGTCTGATATGTATCACTATTGCATGAGAATATCCTTGTCTCGAAGGATATATAAAAACTTTTGTCTTGGTTAGGCAGTTTAAATATTTAATAAGCATAAAATACTATGATCTTATGTCTTTTGAATAGTGTCTAAATAAATTAAGATTGTGGGGTATACTTAATTACTTTATTAATTAATGGTTTGAACATTGTAAATGTTCTCTAATGTGCAAAAATTAAACTCGCCTGAGAAAACTGCCAGTAAAATAATTTGAATTAAGAAGTCACAGAAAGGCAGGAATGACTGCTCTTATAAAGCCTGATACTGCACCACTGAATTCTGTGGCAATATTGTCTTGTGCAACAATCACTTAACTTTGAATAAACTGTACAATTTCTCTTTAAAAGATCACCACACTCATTTCATATTTAGGAGAATTTGAAGGATCAACCTATATTTGGGAATCTCAGCAGAACAAAATTGTAACTTTTAGGAGGAATGCTTCAAAAATTAATCCTTTAAAGAAGGTTACGGGTTTCTGCATCCTGGAAAACTGTTCAGTGTCCAGGAATATAGCACTGAAGGTATTGTATGTGCCACTAATATAAGCAACATGTAGAAAGTAGGAATTTACCTGAGATACACGTATGAATAAATGCAAAGTCAAAGCCCTAAAGCAACCCAGAATTACTTAGCTCTCTTGATGTCTACAGCTTTTCATAACAGACACCACTTTTACTTACCTGAAAGTGGTTATTCTTACCTTGACACGCGTATATAAAACTTGTATGAGTTTCCAAGAATCTGTGAGAAATTTTGCAAGTATACTGAGGAGAAGAGGGACACAAAATCCCTTAAAGGTGGATGTTTGAATAATACAGAGAAATCAAATCCTTACTGAACAGAGCATGGAGCCTTGGTCCTTTCAGGTACGCTGAGTTGAGAGCCCTAAAATATTAAAGTGATTTCTGATGTCCAGCTTTAAGGCAATAAAAATAGATCTTCATATTTTTATGTATGAATACTGGGCTTATATGATAATAAGAGCCATCAGGAGGATGTTGCACATTTGCAGACCTGCCATTTTCGGTGCTGATATGCTACCCATATGTTTCCTTCTGCAGTTTTGAGACCACTGAGGTTGTATAACAGCAGTTCTTGTTCATCCAGCCTTTCAGTAATCTCCTTCAGCTGAATACAAACATGGCAGTCAGGACTTGTCTTGAAGGATTGCTTTGAAATCAGGTGTCACAGTTTGCACTTTGTGGCAGAGCAACTTAATTCTGTTCTGTTTTGAATTAAAGGAAAGCATTAAGTGTCTTGAAGTAGTTTTAAAAGTAGGAAGAAAAAAGACCTTTCATAACAGATGGCATTGTGCTTGATTCCTGGCTCGAATATCTTTGGAAGAAGGGCAGTGTAGTAACCTGGATAGAGATGCTTGATTTTAAAATTAATTTTTTTAGAGCAGATTTCTTCCATGACAAACCTACCTAGTTATTATCTCTGCACAAATGAAGAAGGAATTAAAAAAAAAAAAAAAAGGCAGCATGAGGATTGAGAAGCATTCTTTGAATTGGAAGTGATTTTGTCAAAATCTTGAAGGGTGATATTTGTTTTGAATTACAGCTTGCAGTTTTTTATTATTAATTTTAAGGACACTTAGTTTTCAGCTTGCATTCATTACATAATATCAACTTTCCATTTTATACAGCCTGACAAAAAATATTAGAAAATATATCTAGGAACATGAAACTTTGCACCTGTTTTTTAACATCAGACAAACTTTTGTAGGCAACCACCGAGGAGTACAATCCCTGAATTTGTTGTTCTCTAAAGCCAAGCAAACTATTTGATAGACTTGAGAGAGTCTTGCAGAGCAAAGCCCTTAGAGATGCCCTACAAAGTATTCACTAATTAGGACCTAAACCTATTTTCTGCATAAATTCCAGTTCAGACAGTTATTCTAATAACTGTGTTAACTGAGTGAGTAGAAAGTATTATTGCAACAATAGAGTTAACCTATCATCTGCAGTCTGGTGGAAATTATTTGACAAAGACTTTTTTAATGTACGCTATTAAAGTATGTTATACATTGTTCAAGACAGTATATTTGGTCTTAGACCAAATGTACAAATATGCATTTTTGTGTACATGTGTTTGCAAAGATTGAATGTTTCTGTTAAGTAATTATTTTCATACATGTTATCATTTATTGAAACTTAATAAATAGAGGGTTTCAGAATTTCTCACACTTGTACCTGGATTTATCCTATTGTCATTTGAAACTTCCCCAGAATCTAGTTCGCCTTCACTTTCCTCTCTTTTTTTGTGCCAAAATTCCCAGGCTCTTAAGAGTATTGACCTAACTTGGGCAACAGTACCTCCCCCAAAATATCTCTGAGAAAATAACTTCACAGTCTTGAGATGCGGAAGAATATCAGACTTATTATTAATCGAATAGTATCTATTTTTTAAAAATAAACTTTTAAAATGGAAATTTCTTATAATTTTATTATTGTTTCTCACAACTGGATCTGAATCAGGGAGGGATGAGGATTTCTGAATCTGGTAGCTCATCATAACTGAGGAGGGTCTTACTGGTTGTTGCAATTTTCACTCCAGTAAAAAATGTTCCATGTCTCCCACCCCAGTTTGCCCAGTAATCTTCTCTGCCCCATACCTGATGGACAAAGGTTGACTTGTTTGTGTTTTGAGGGCAAACAGGACTGAAACAGGCTCTTTTTTTGGCATTCAGGATCTTAGAATTCAGTAATCTTCCTGCTGGGGACAATAGAGTAACACTGCTAAGAAAATGCTGTATAATCTTCCTAAGCTCAAGAATGCCAAAGTAATTTTTTTAGACCTGTTTGGGAAATGTGATGTGCATAAAGATGTATTCATACTCATAGTGGCCTGTGGAAGTGTGATAGGGACAGATAAGGGAGATTAACTTGAAGATGGAGTAGGTCCAGGTAAAAATATGAAATACTTGAATACATGTTTTTTAAATACATCAAACTGACAGCCCATAAAAGAGGCATCAGAGCACATTTGCAAGACTCCAGACTTGTATCCCAACTGTAGTTTTGCTGCAGTTATTTGTTCATGCTGCAGAGTTTTGTACCCTGTGTTATGGTATTTTGCTTTTTTGAATTTTATGGGTGGTTCCTTCAAAATTATCTGTCTCAGTACAAAGCATTTCATGAAAATAGAAAATTAGGCAAGTTCTTATCCTTTTTCTGAGTCTACCTTATATAACACTAATTGTAACTGATTAATGGCTATTTACCAGCACTGTGTGAAAAATACATACCTTGTGGTTCTTACAGGCTACACTGGAAAGGAAGTGTGTTTTAACTTGGAAAGGATGATAAAGTGCTTCCTTCATATTCACAGCAGAGCTAACCCCACTCTGGTCATGAATTCTGCTCTGTGACAGCTCCTCTGAGGGTGAGAAATGTACAGGTGTTATTGGTGGCCTTATTGGAAATGCTGAGCAGGTGATGGATAAATTGTAGGTGAGAAGATGTGTTCGAAAGGGGGATTTTACAAATCTGGTTCCGGAAAACGAGAATATTCCAATTGGTCACTGAGATGCGTTCAGTGTAATATGATTTTTTTCTCTCCAAGTTGCTGGTTTTATCTGAGTTGCACTTTGAACTACAAGTACAGTGCAGAATCTATCTCATCTCTTTTATGTTATAGAGTAGGAAAATGAGTTGAAGTTAAATTAATACTCTCCTATTAAAAAAAAAAAATAAAAGTTTACATGTCTGATAGGTAAGAGCGGCACACTAAAGAAACAGAAATTTCCTTTTGATCCAGCAAAATCCAATAAATGGAGAATGAATACTTTCCACAAGATGGCGGTGTAGGTGCATTTTTTAAACTTTTCTGAGCTAAAATAAATTGTTCTGCAAAATCCAAGAAAATGTTAGAGGTAACCTAGCAATTTATAGCTGCAAATTATTGCTATGTGTTTTATTATTGTAATTAGTCAGATCCTGGATGACACAGAATTTCAGTAACTTTCATTACCACTGCATTTTAGTATGATTTATTTAAAATACATATAACTATTTTTTTGCCCTTTGTTTTGTGGTTAGAAGTCATAAACACTCTGAGCAATGAGGTGTCTGTTTAGATAATTCACGGTGAAGGAACACAAAAGATGATGAAAAACTTCTGCATCTTTTAGCCCGAAGGTAAAATCAAGGGTAAGGTTTATCATCAAAACATACAGAGTAAAAGTTTCTATGAGGAAAAAATATTTTGTTTTGATGTTAGGAAACAAAATGCTCCCCCACGAGTATTATTGGTTTTTGATTGTCCTAAATTTTTTCAAGATAAGGCTGATAGGGTTTTTTTTGGGTGGGTGGGTTCCACCGTGTGTTCCTGCCCACTCCCTCCACTTAGAAGTTAATTGAGGATTTTACCTAATTCCTCTACTCAATGTAGAAAGGTGTCTTTCATAAGTGTTTATATCTGTGTGAATTTTGCTGTGCTGTATTTCATTCAACCAAACAGATCTCTCTCCGGCCAATCAGAGTGGAATTTCATGTGCACCAACAAGTACATATTCTGATCTTTAAAACTCCTTGATCATGGAGATATAGTGCAAACTTCACAAGAAAATACTAGTCTGCACTTCGTGTAGCAGTGTGTCTTGGAGAATGTCAACCTCACAAACTCACTGTTTTGCCAAAACCCCATCTTTTCATCCACACAGTTTTAGAGCATCTCCAGCAAAATGGCTCGTTGTGCACATGAGCAGCTGGTGCATCTGCCAAGGGAAACACAACTGGGAGGCACTGAAAATGGCTGGGAGCACTGCTCTCCAGAAATAGCTGCACAGAATATCTGCTAGGTCCTCTAATCTAAGAAGTCCCAAAAAGGGCTTAGGTAGGTATTGTTTTGAACAGAGCTGGGAGGCAACCAAAGAGCCATGAGCCTTTTTTTATTTTATAAGATGTTAATACATGTTCTGCCCCACTGCTTTACAGCTTTTTTAGACTGTTCAGTTGGAAAAATCAGGAATAATTTTGTTTTCTTGTGGCCAAAAAAAGTTTTGTCTCTTGTTTGTTTGTTTGTGAGATCTGACTGTTTTCATTTGTACAAAACTAGTGCAAACATTCGGAAGAAAATGAAGGACTCTTAAAGTCCTAGTATTTAGGATATTATAGAATATAGAATATTTTGAAGTCTTGGAAATAAGCAATCAAAATTTAGATGAAATAGCATCTTTAGGCACTCAAAAGAAATTTTCTAGGTCACTGTCTACATCACAGAAAAACAAATTATTGTAATACAATGTGTATTTGATACTTATAACATGTTGATATATCATAGAGCAGAAAAAAGCAATTAATCTTTAAGTCAAAACAACAAGTCATGAGAGTGTAAGGCTGAAAATTAAGCATAGTTGTATTATCTCAGTTTTTTTGAATATGAAAAGGAACTCCCACTATTCATAAGCAGTCAGCAACTGAGTTTTCATGTCTTACAAAGGAGGAAAATGAACATATTTTATTTTCAGAATATCACTATTGGACTGAAAAAATAGAATCTTGCAAACTGGAGAGTAAATGCTGTTGTTTGGTTGAATTTGATTCACAAAATGTTTGAGAACAGACTTCCGCAAATTACCGTACAGTCAGAATTTCTATGTATAGGACCTGTAGTCCTTTTCTTGGATACCCATTTACCTGTGTGTGTATTCCTAAAGGCCTCATAGTGCATTCAGTCCTCTAGCTGTTATTAACTGCTGTCTATGTTACGAGTTTAGAAGCAAGGCAGGATTATTCTCTTAAATAATAAAACCTGTGATTTACAAGTATTCCATGCATGTTGTTCAGGATTTTTTTACTAGATGTGTGGAATCAACTTAGTTCTGCCTATACTTATGATATCATTGTATGAAAAATAATGAAAACATTTCGAAACAAGGTAGGTGGAGAGGCAGAGAGGCTGGAGGTTAAACATTTATCAAGTATGTGACTGTAAACATTTATCAATGTGTGTGACTGTAACATGGTTTTGGAAGTTGAACTATAAATGCTTTGTTATACACGTCAGGAGTCAGTAAACAGCAGGAAAGGTTTCCATAGTTAAAATGAATTTGCTGACTTTTCTCTTTCTCCCAAAAATGGAGAAAAACACCATTACCTAACACAATGAGGTCTTTTGGCATCTAAGAATTTCTGCATACTGCATCCAGTGATATCTTGCTCTAATCAGTATAATAAAAATTGTCTGTCCACTGATAAATGCTCCAGATGCCTTTTGCACACAGTGTTGAGAGCTTTCAGTTAATGCAAGTGATCTTATTTGTAAAACAATTGAGTTATTTAATTTTCTAGAATTTGATTAAAATATGCAAGTGTACTCTCCCCCAGTTCTGTTCCCAAGTATCTGAAAAGGCAAATATACATCTGAAAAAAACAAAGGTCAAACCACGGTCAGTGTTCCTTGCCCAAACAGGGAATTAAGAGCATATCAAATCTCTAGTATATAATTTCTGTTGATTTCAGTTTGTAGAATTATCATTGAAGTAGAAGTGATAGAAAGTTTTTTGTTTGGTTGTTTTGGTTTTGTTTTTGTGGGTTTTTTTGGTTGGTTTTTTTTTTCCCTTGAGGAACATATGGGTACCATATGATTGCTACAGAATGCAATCTGACAGTGTAACAAACTCAACTATATTTTAAAATCTCATTAGCTCATTGTTAAGCTGCTTTGCTGTTTAGCTATAATGAAATGCCAGAATGTGAAGACTCAGGCTTACTACAACTTGATTTGACTGCAGCCATGGGAAAGTGGAAAAAATTGAGAGGAGTTTCAGTAAGAAGGAACCATCTTTCATCACTATGTCAAATGTAATAGTGTATCTGTATCGAATACCTTGCTGAGTTGTAGCACTGCACGAAAACTATGCTACAGTCTTGGAGGCCTAACAAGTTTATCTTTGTCCTTTTGGCCTATTTCTTATCTGGCTGCCACAGGCACATCCGTGTGGGCTTCAGGGAAGTGTTGAGGCTTTTAGTGCTTTACACAGGTATGTTACTGATTAGCAATACAGCTGTTCTGCGTGTTGTATGTCTCCACAAGTGTATTGAGATAAGATGGAAAGAACATCTTGCCAGTGTATGGAAGATAGCCAACAAAGAATATGTTTGGTTAATCCCCCCAACCAGTGATTTGGTGCAAATATGTTTACTATTTTGGTGTCCAGTAGGATTTGTGTTATGTTACTTAGGTTATCGTACAGCTTCAATATGCTTCTTAAACTTATATCAGCTTCTGAAGCTGATATGATGTTCGTGAGCTTTGCTAGTTGACTGGCAATTATTGTAGTGAAAACTGCTTGGCAATATGTTTGTCAGTGAAGTCATGGAAATTTACTGTACAGGTCAACTACTGTTGTTTGCTTAGCATATTTCAGTACCTTGTTGAGGTCTCAGTCACTGCCCTGAGGAATTTACAATCAAAGATAAGTAGAGATAACAAACCCACACTGAGTTTACTTGGCTGAAAATTGTTAGACAATCCAAACATGACACATCAGGCATTACAGATAACATATATCTTGCATTCCAGAATTATTAAGCCAGTGAAAAATAATTCAAATTTATAAATTAAATATAGGAAGAACTAAATTTGAGTTGGGACTGGAGGAATAATGTGGAAAATGAGGTAGCTTGCATTGCTCAGTGAAAGTGTTAAAAGGAGTGGGTTTTTATGTTAAAACATAATATAAAAATTGCAGAAAGAATTATTTTATTCTTCAGAGGAAACTGTTTACATAGATAAGTGGCCCAGAAAGGGTTGAGTTTCAGTATTGTATATAAAAGTCAGGGTGAGAGAATCAAGGCTTAATAGGAGATTTTCAATTATTCTTCAGTATTTTGAACACAAAAGAACAGATATGAACTTTGTGTGGGAAATTACGTTTCTGACTGCCTTCAGAATATATTTTTTTTCTTGAAAGCAATTTCTCTCATTTAGTTTATTGGGTCAATGGGGCTGAGTCATGAAGGGTGTCGATTTCTTGTCAGTCTCAGTGCCAGCCTGCTCGATTCTCAGTTTTCTCTATTTCAGAACACACTTCTTCATCACACAGTGCCAGTACTTCAAGGAGCATTCAAGTGCAAGTCCTGCATAGTTGCGTGTGCTAAAATAGGCCACTGAATTTTAATCAAAGTTGTCCTTTTGCAGCTCATCCAACACTGATAGTGATGTGTTTTATCACTCACAAGAGAATTGCTGTACATGTCTTGTCACTAAAACCGTAGTTATCTATGTAACATGATTGTTACAGATTCATGGTCAAGGTTACCTCAGTTCTCACTCAGTTTTACTGAACGGATTTATATTGGCTTTTTGCAGATAGGTGGAAATGATAAACTAACTCAAGAAATAATTTGTTTCTTTAGTTTAAAATTTGAAGATGAATAAGGTAGGTGGATTCAGTAAATCCAGACTTACGTTATTTATCTTCAAATGTTCTCATTTGTTCAGATGGCAAAAGCTTTGTCAGAAAAGACAAAAATTTTAAGAGGAAAGCTATGTACAGTAAGGAAAGAATCAATAATCTTCCCATTCTCAAGAGCTTGCAAAAAGAATTTTGGATTAAAAACCCAGAAAACTAGCGTTGTCAGGAGCTTTGATAACATGAACTTAAAAGGGCAAAAAGAATCTACTTAAAAACTGGTAAGCAGGAGGAAGAACCATCAGAATAGTTAATAAAAGTAGGCACTGGAGAAAAATTATGAGAAGGAAGTCTTGGACAAACTTTTCAAAAAAAACCAACATGGTTTATGGGGTAGGAGAAAGTGGGGTTAAGAGGAATGTTAGAAGTGTCACAAATGTTACATCACTCTCTACAGCTACCCAAAGGGAGGTTGTAGACAGATAGAGGTCAATCTCTTCTCCCACGTAACAACCTATAGGACAAAAGGAAAAGGCCTCAATTTATGCAAGGGGAGATTTAGATTGGATATGAGGAAAAATGTCTCATCGAAAGGATTTTCAAGCATTGTAACTGTTTGCCCAGTGAAGTGGTTGAGTCATCATCCCCAGAGGTATTTAAAAGATGTGTAGATGTGGCACTTGGAGACATGGTTTAGTGGTGGACTTGGCAGTGCTGTGTTAAATGTTGGACTTGATAATCTAAAAGGTCTTTTCCAGCCTAAAGGATTCTATGATTACTGAGTGGTCCAGAGCATGAGAGAATATGCATATGGACCTTGCACAGAAGAGGACATCAGACTTAATGAAGGTTATTTCCTGGAAGAAAGTCTGGTTTAGAATGAGAGGAAAGAGGGATAATTACTAATAATTAGGTTTATCCTCTACAATAACTATGGTTGTGAATATTGAATGTATTAATGCAGATGAACCATCCTGTCTGGTAATCACACTCTGTGTTAAATTCAGTAACAAAATTCTTGACTTTTCATTTACTAAAGGAGGTATGAGAAGTAGTGAAAAGTATCTTTTTCTTTTTTTTTTAATTAAGTATAAGAACTTATTTCTTCACTTTGTCTTATCCTTACCAGCTCTATGTCCAGTAAAATAGAATTTTGTTGTCTTATTTTGTTTTGGACCACTTCAATTAAAATAACGCTTCCAAGCAGTGTGACAGTTTGGACCTGGCTCCCTGCCAAATGCCCAAAGTCACAGTAGCAGCCCCCTCTTCCCCCCTCCCTTCTCTCTTTAGGGCAAAAGGAAAAAAACCTATAAAAATTAAAGAACCCAAAGTCAAGCTACTTATATAAAAATATATATATTTACATATATTACAGTTATATACAGTTGAGATGCTATGTACACAGTAAAAGGGAATCCAAACACCCCCCGAAGGGATAGGGAAAGGGGAAAAAGGGACAAAAAGG
>JAYRBT010000139.1:37163948-37181078 GCA_036023395.1 Myiotriccus ornatus
ACTTCCGGCTCCTTCCTACAATGCGGCAAGAACCATCAGTGAAAAGGGCATAGCGTGTTTCTTCATCTGGCAGCTGATTATATGGTGGAGCTTCTTCAGCTCGATTCACTGGCTCTCCTTCATCTCCCAGGTTGAAGTTCCCACCTTCAGGCCAATTGGTTATTATTTCCAAAATTCCAGGGCGATTCGAGTTTCCCATTCGGACACGTTGCATAATCAAAGCCATCCACTTGCTCCACGTGGCGTTGGTGGCATGATGCGTAGAGGGCACCTTACCCTTGAACATCCAGCTCAACACTGGTAATCGGTGTGCCAGGAAGAGCTGTGTTTCGGTACCAATCACTTCTGAGGCTGCTCGTAAGCCTTGTGCATTACAGTCTAAGCAAGCTCAGGAGTATGTTTTAATTCAGATGACTTCCCCATCTTGCAGGTTGATAGAACCATGTGTTATTGTCCTATTCAGATTCTTAGTGGTAAAACCTAGTGGGAGGAACAGGAAAGGGAAATGTCACTTGAATTAAAAAAAAAAAAAGAAAGAAAAGAAAAAAAAACAAGACAAGTATCAACAAACCCAAGAAACCAAGTCTACAGGATTGGGAAGCTACTTTAGAGTACAGGCAGCAGACCACTTAATTATTTTGCTATAGAGCTGGATAGCAGTTATAGCTGTATTATCTGTGACCTGGATACAAACTTTGTACTGATGAGAGTCAACAGCAGCATATTTGTAACCTGAAGCTAAACAGTCCATTAAGGCACCATGCTACTGCATTGTTGCTTCTACTGTTTCTGAAATCCTTAGCAAGCAGGTGTTAAATTAATAGTTCTAAGGAATAGCACCTTTTATTTTGCAGATTTCTAGTAAGGTGATTTTGTAAAGACTCACAAGTGGAGCCCTTACAGTCCTGACTGCATCTTACTATAAGCACCTGTCATATGTGATAATGGTAGGCTCATAGCATCATCCTTTAGTGGAGAGATTGGCAAGTATGGACACATTTACAATATGTTCTTCAAGATTCTGGAGAAAACTGGATGATGAAAATGATCCCTAGGGTTCAGAGTGCATTTCCCCTTGCTTTTCTTAAGGCAAGTGTATAAATGAAGAAGTTCCCAGCTGATGATGCCCTGCCTACAAATGAATTATTTTCTTTTCTGTTTTCTTAGAACTTTGTAGGGCTCTTATATTTTCTAATTCGATCTCAATCATTCCAGCAGCAATATATTGTTGAGAGCTATCAAGTGTCTTGTCCAGTTGCTAATCCTTTAGCAAAAAATTTTTCATGTTTCTGATTTTATATTTCCATTGTCCCACACATCCTGGCATTGTATGCTGTGTTCACTGGCAATGTGCTGTTTGGGATGAATCAGATGTGTTATGGCACTAGTAATATGGACTGGATTATCTCACTGGAGTCCCCACAATAATAATAGTAGTGAGTATGAGTCAGTTCAGGAGTGGCTAAGATTAACTCAGAGTTTTGGGGAGCCAAGAGGTGATTCATCCTTTCAAATAAAGAGAAGCTGCTAATAAACATTAATAGATATTTTCAGTTTTGTTTGCAGCGTACCAGCATTCACTGTAGATACTGAGGAAGCACTAAGAAGAACTGAGAATGTGATACTAGCAGCTGTTTTGTAATCAATAACTTATACATGTTGATTTGTCACTGCTGAGATATCAGCACTCTGTAGTGCCAAGATACAGCAAAAAACTTTACTGGTTTTGCTACTGTAGCAGCTTTTTTTTTTTTTTTTTTTTACAGTCCTCAGTGCTGTTGTTTCACACTTGAGATTTTCTGGGGTTTTCTGTGAATTTCTGTGTGCAAGTGCATATCAACAACAATTATGCTTATTTTATAGTATTTAAAGTGACAAATGAGGCAGATAACAGGAAAGGCATTCTGATATACATTCACTGGACATGAGAATGAATTTGTTCTCCACAGAGTGAATGTGTTTGCTGTTCCAACTAGCAGTAGTCTTTGCATATTTGCCAAATCATTTTAATTGGGACCTCATGCTACTCTGCCTGCTGTGACATTAAGTCACTGAACCCCCTACTGCCTTGAAGTCATCTTCACAATTCAGTGTTGAACTGTACCCGGCTGCTGTCCCACATGCTTCCAGCTCATGGAAAACTCTCTTGCTTCAGGTGAAAAACAGTGTGATGCTTACTTTGCTCAGCTGTCAGCCAATATGTTTGACTTCCTTGCCGGTGTGTCCACTTGTAAGAGATCTTTTATGCTTTCTAATCATTGCATGTGTTTGGGCTGTTTTTTTCTGGTCAAAGGAAAGATACAGGTCAGAGCCAGACTCCAGAGTATCATGATAAACTCCAACTGGGATCCAGTGTGGTAGAGAACCTTCTGACTTCAGGAATTTTGTTCCTGCCTACACATTGTTCAAAGCCTCGTGTATCACAAATTTTCATATTTTCCTAAAATATTTAATGCACATACAACTGCTGCTTTTGCTGCCTGTGCAGTGCCTCAGACAATAGTGACCACTGCTCTTCCTTTGTCCAGTCAAAATAGTTTCATTGTGTAAACTAATAACTTGTCTTTCTTTTAGAAGCAGAGACAGGAGAGAAAGCACCAACAATACTTTCACTGGCCCTGCTTATTTATGTCCTTGATTTATTAAAACTTATTTATGATTTTTTTTTCCAATAAGAGGTGTTTAAGTGGGCCAAGACCTATTTCACAAAGACAGATATGACAGACACTTTTCTTAACAAACATGCAGTCTTTTCATCTGGGTTACTTAAAATTAATATTTCAATACATGCTCTTTGGCTATGTGTGTTTTGTTTGTTTGTTTGTTTGTTTTTCTTTTTGTAATTTTCATTGCAATTGATCTTCTGCATTACTGGTTTCTCACTGACTTTTTACCTGCTTTGAGGCTACCATTACACAAAAAAAGTCCGATATTTTTCTCAGCCTTCCTATTTGTCTTTTTGAACAGAATTCACCAATACCAAGGCGAAAACACTCAAGAATATTTTTGCAATTTGTCTTCTCTTGCAACGCTCAAATATCTCAAACTCAATATGTGCTCTGTTAAATTTTCATTAAATTCCTTCTCTCAAAAAAATGTTTGGCTTAAAACCTTGAGACAGCTGTTTGGCTTGTGTCTGTATATGCCCATTTTCACGGGAAAAAATAAGTTAAAAACATACTGTAAAGTACACTCCTGCCCTTAGCATTTGATACTGGTTTTCTTTCCTTAAGTGAAAAATATTGTGCAGATAGTGATTTGAGAGAGACTGCATCTACCCCTCCTTTTTTATTTTTTTCTCTTTTCATGGCTTATAACAGCCTAGTTTATAAATGGTGTTGAGCTGACTCTGCTTGCACATTTGACCTATATCTTGTTAAAAATTTGTATTTGTTCTGATTACATTTTTGTTGTTGCATGTGAGTGTACTAGTTTTGGCTGGGGTAGAGTTAATCTTCACAGTAGCTTGTATGGTGCTATGTTTTGTGTTTGTGGTCAAAACAGTGTAGATAACACAGGAATATTTGTATTGATGCTGAGCAGCACTTACACAGGGTCAAGGTGTTCTCTGTTTCTCACACCTTCTGGCCAGTGAGGAGGCTGGGGGTGCACAAAGAGTTGGGAGGGGACAGAGCCAGGACAGATGATCCCCACTGACCAAAGGGATAATCCGTACCCATAAGGTGCCGTGCTCAGTATGTAAAGTTGGGGAAAGAGAAGGAAAGGCGCATACTTGAAGTAATGGCATTTGTCTTCCCCAGTAACCACCATGCGTGATGGAACTCAGCTTTTCCTGGGGATGGCTGAACACCTGCCTGCCCACGGGAAGTGGTGAGTTAATACCTTCTTTTGCTTTGCGCAGCTTCTGCTTTACCTATTAAACGGTCTTTATCTCAACTCACAAGTTTCACACTTTTAGCCTTTGATTCTCTCCCCCATCCTGCTGTGGGGAGAGGGAGCAAGTGCCTGGGTGGAGCTTGGCTGCCTACAGCAGGTAACCCATGACAGTGAGTTGTCTTGTTCCAGTTTTCTTGTCCACTCTGTCCTAATGAATTTGGGAGTATTGTGCTGCATGTGAAGAGTCTTATATAAGAGAATAAGTCTGTCCTTACTACCTATTCAAAAGTGGATACTCCTTGGCTTCAAGTGAATAATTTGTTCTCCTGGAAAGCATTCAAATGACTATGTATGTATAACTACAACACAAAATAGCACAATTTACTTATCTAAAAGACAGATGGAATTAAGAATATATAAATATTATTTTGTTTAAAATAAATGTAAAGCATTACTTTTCTGATCAGTGAAGTGGTTAATATATTTTTGTGCATTATTATTATGCATTTGTGTTGCAGGATTTATGAAATCAATAGTTTTGTCCTGTCTAACAACTCTTCAGAAAATAGAGTTGTATTATTTTAATAACTTGCATAACATTAGTGAATTTTTATCCCCCCATAGGCATCAGGAATCTTTCTACCTTTCAAGCTGAATTACTTTGTATCAATACTTCATTTTTCTTTCTCACACTTTCCACTTATTACATGTTACTTCAATGGCGTTCAAGCAGATTAACTTTTTTCCCCTTTCTGATTTGAGTACACACATGTAATACTTTTTCCCAGGTAGAACTGCTAAGTGTTATATAAATCAGATGCTACCTAAAACTGCAAGTTACTCAAGAAAACTATGCAAGTTTTCCCAGGTTGAGGCACCTTTCTCCACGCCTTCTTACAAAAGTTGTGTCAACTCTTATTTAATTAGCACTGACGTGCTACCAGCTGATGACTGTACAGTCTGTTCAGAGACCTTTGTGTTGCAATGTGGTGTTTTTTTTCATTGTGGGATGACTCTGCAGTACTGGCCTCCATCATAGCACATTAAAATGTAACCCATTCATGTTCTGGAAATAACGGGGTTTGCCAGGTACCACTGCATTTCCATGTAGGGGTAGAAACCTTCATTTGTGGAAAGGTTTACTACTAAGTTCTCAGGAATATGGAGTCTATTGTGTTTTTCTTCTACTCTAAACAGTTGATTAATTCCTTCCAATTAAATGTACATTTCAGAGTGGGAACATTCCTGTGGTCTTGTGAAATTCAGACAGACTCAAGGTGATTCATAATAAGACTGTCCTTTGTGGGAATCCTGAATTAATTAAAATACTTATGGAGAAAATAATGCAGATATCCAGCATCCTGAAAGACTGAACAATTTTGCTCAAATTCTTTTTATATGGTTTATTTTTATCTACTTCTGCATAAAATGATACTGCTATGTGAAAGAATGTAAACATTATACTTCCCCTCTTTCTGTTGTGTAATTAGTCCTCACATTACTCTAGTTTGGAAATTTAAAGTAGATTAGTCAGTTAGTAATTATTTATTGAACAGCATAGTTGGCAGTGTAAGTTATTTTGGAATTTGCAGCTCTGTGCTGATTCCCAGAATATCTTATACTAACTGTGAGCAATTTATCTTCACTTTAAGAGCACTTAATGGCCTCTCTTTTTGCTGTCTCCCTTTTTCACACTCAGCTTTGACATGGGCTGCATCTCTGTCCTGATATTATTAGTTCAGATGCAAACAATGAGGAAGTATTTAGAAGAATCCACTGAGCTGGAAGCCAATACCACAAGATGAAATCTGTAAAATAAAATTCAGATTTGAATATATGAAAGCTTCTTGAGAGTGAAACCTGTGAAGAAAAGGACATTTGATAGAAGTTGTGGAAATCCCAACATTGTGGATTTTTTTTAGAACAAGCAATCTTGTCTCTAAAGAACAGTTTGTATTGAGATATGCTGGATGATCTAATCCAGCAGGTTCCATTTTTCTTTTGGAATGGCATAGAAGGACTGGATGCAAAAGATAAGGAAAAAATTAACTTTGAAATTTTATACTATTGTTCCAATTATCTGATGTGATAATACCCAGCAACAAGGGGAACATAAGATGGTATTAAGGTGAATTGTTAAATTAAAACACTCTCCAAAGTTTCACCTAAATCCTACTACTAGGATTTACTAGACACTAGGTCATTTATTTCCCTCTCAATACAAGAACACTTGTAATTTTTTTAACTAACAATGTTACTCATTGTAAATTTGCATACCTTTTTTTTTTTTTTTGATGAAGAAAGTTAAATGAGTTTGCAAAGGACAATATTATTATAAAGATTATTTGAACTTCTTTTATGCTGTATTTTCTTTGTGGTTTTCCAGTGGAAATTTTCAACACTTACATTGAAGAAGCTCCTTTTTGATTTTTCTTTTTTTTTTTTTTTTTAAAATTCACATTTGAGATTACTTTAGAGAAGACTTGACTTCTTACAGGTAAACAGAGTACCAAAGCTGTGGAAAAAAAGTTAAATTGTTCTTTTCATTGATTTCACATCATGCCTGAAGAATTAGATGCATGTGTCAATGACTTTTCCAAATTATGTTGTCTGATGATGGGAAGCAGCACAAGGTTCACAAAAGTCCTGTAGTTAGACACTGGTAAAATAGAGAGAGTAGGGGAATCTACTTTGATATTGTTAGTACATTTCCATAGAAAATTGTGTAATAATATCTGAATAAATTCTAAATTCTTATGATGACCAAATACACTGCATAATTTGAACATCACTGATGTATCTTGAGGGTGGTTGTAGAGTAGAAACCTGGTACAGTTTGTTTTTGTATGCTGTCACTGGCAATCCTGCACTAGAAGTGTGTGTGTTTAAGCTGGGAAAAAGAGCAGTCTTCTATCATTAGGCAACAGAATTGAGCAAGAGATGGGATCTTGTGCTGTGATGGAGAAATGAGATGTTCTCTTGGAAATGCACTAGAAGGTCAAGAATTTTTCTGTAACATCAAAGCCAAAAGACTAAAGGACAGGCTGCCACTTTGTGGAGGTAACAAGATTATTCATGTGGGGTTTTTATAGTTGTTTTGAGGCTAGTTATCTTCTGTGCATGAATCAGTTTCAGAGGGTGGGAACAGCTTTCCATGTTGATAAGGATATCTTGTTACTGTTGCTTACTTTCTTCTTACAGTGATAGTGACTGTTATCAGGGACAGGATATGGAAGTTTGACAATTCCTGTGTACTCTCTGATACGTTCACTGTTTACATGAATCAGGAGACAACACTTTCACTATAGGTTGCTTGTAGTTTTAATGGAGGAAACAACCAAAAAGACTAAATGAAAAGCCCGTGTGCCAGAAGAGTGCAGGAGAAGCTGCATGCATTTCAGACATGTAATTTTTTTTGCTACCTTTTTTCACTAACTTTTTTCTTTCTTGACCCAGTAGGAGGAAGATGAACACAAAAGACTTTGCTGTTTTACTTTCAGAGACTTCATAACAATTTAGATCCCTCTTTTTCTGTTTAAAAAATTCCAAACACTGTGAAACAGCTGCTGAATATTCTCATTTGTGTCTTCTGCCCGACTGTAGTCAGTTTTGATGCTCAGGATCTGCCCTGTTTACAGTGACTGAAATTGATAGATTTTCCCAATTTATTGGATTTGTTTCCAACAGTATAAATTAATTATTCTGCATTGCATCCCATTTTTCTTTTTTTAATGTGGAAGTGTTTTAGGAAGGAGAACAAGATTAGAGTAATTTCTATACAAAGTGTTCTCAAAAAGCCCGGCAAACAAAAGGAAGCCAAGATTGCGACAGATAAGGAATGTCATTACGAACATGGCTCAGGGCTATTCTGACTTGCGGCCATAAACGCAGGAAGTAATTTTCCTCCTGAATCCTTTTTAAATATAGGAACAACAACAACAACAAAAAAGTCTGACGAATGTATGTATGGTGTTTGGGAGATACCAAAAGGTCATATAGATGTCTGGGCAAGAGGGTGGGGGTGCATGTATATGAATTCATAATCCTGTTATATTTTTTTTGGATGTTACCACTAATACACCCACATCTGTGATGATATTACATAACTTCTTAACAGCCCTTCCTTAGCAGTCAAATAATGTGGTAGGATGTCCATGTTCTTATGCTCTGAACAGTACGTTCATAGAATTGCTTAGAAACTCCTCAATTCTATTTCCATTATGTCAGCTACAAGAAGTTCTAAAGTTTCTAAAGCAGAAGCTTTCGGTGTTTTAATAATTAACTGGAGAACTGTCAGGGTTGATTAAAAATCCCAAATAAACACCATGTATATGAAACAAATTAACCCCACTGAGATAATAAATAAATAAAAACAGTTTCCAGAACAGGTCAAATAGCGTATATGTTTATCTTTACATGCACATTTTATGTGTTTATCTCTATGAGTGTTTTTTTCTATGATTAGTAGTTTTAACCAGCTTTTATTTACAGCTAAACCAACAGTACTTTCACTGCTTTCTCATGAGATGTTATTAACATTTATGTTTATATATTATGCACATGCTCTTTACTCTACAGATAGGTTACTTAGAAGTACTCTTTTGGTGTTAAATTTTAGTTACTTATCTTGCTATTTGACTCAACTACATTTTCCGATTATATTTCACAGTTAATTCTTGAAAATTCAAATTGGTATCATGTTAAGCAAAAAAATATACTTTATTGCTTATCTGGCCATCTCATTTCCCAGTTGCATATTTCCTGCAGTTCACTGATTTTTTCTGAATTTTTTAAAAAAAATATGTTTACATGTAAATACTCTTCCCTTACTACTTATGCATTCAAATTAATTGTTTCCCAAATCTTTGTTTGTACTAAGCCCTGAGGGCGAGCCAATTACTTTCATTTTAAATTCAGACGAGCAGCTTCCAGAACAAATAGAAATGAAGTTTTGGTGAGATAAAGAGAGTTTGCACATTACAGAAACTGTTCCTTTAGAATTCAATCTGCAAATCAAAGTTCTTAGAATATGAAACTTCGACACAGAGTGAAATAGTCTTCTGTGTGGTAGCTGGAAAAGGGGTCATGCTGGTGGTAATCTTGCAGGTTCTTTCATTTCTTAGTGTTTCCCAGTGAAAGTATTTTGCTTCTCTCCACTAAATGCTCATGGTGCAAAGCGTAGCTCTGATTTGTATAAAAAGGACATATAAAGTGGTTAAAGAGTCAGAAAAAAACCCAAAAGTTTGTTTCAGTGGTCCATGGCCATCAAGCGCCCATATGAATTTTACCATACAAAATACTATCTCCATTAAGGAAAATTGTAAAAGACTTCTTGAAGATAGGACTGATAGGACTTAATCTTTAATATTTCCCTGTTTCAGGTACTCCACTGTAAATTGTAGTCATTAATTTCTGCACAATCAAGCATAGAAAATAAAGAATATGCTTCATTCATGTGAGAATGGGAACTGTAGTAACACAGTAGTGCAGAATGCAATTGAAAGTCTGGGCTTTCTACAGTCTATTTAATTTTTTTTTATATTTCTCTCTGTCTGGATCCCCAGCAGGATTATGGGTAGTGCAGAGAAAAACTATGAAGTAATTAGCATTCCAGAAATTGTAGAATGGACTCTGGAGAAAAGCATGCAAGCAAATTAAGTAATGCACATTTCATTTGTGGTTAGAAATTATGTTGAGCAGTATATAAATAAAAGCTTGCAGTTCACAATTTTTGTCTCAAGGGAAGCAAAATATTTAAGTTGAAGCAGTTAATTTTAAAAATTAAACTTAGTTAACTCTAGACTGCTTTTCCTAGTAGAGACTCACCTACATAACCCAAGTTCAGCAAAAAATGTGTTTCCAAAAAAGAGTTTCTTGGTGTTTTCTCAGGAAGAGAAAGACTTCTGGTTTTCCTGTGGTAGTAGTCATACAAATGTTTAGGGGCTATGTCAAAACAAGAGCTGAGTAAGAGATGAAACCAGAAAACAATGTATAATGTTTCTGTTGTAACTTTTGGTGTTATTTGGAATTTCAGTTTTATTTATTATAACCTTCATTTTTCAATCTTTGTCTTCTAGTTTGACTGTTAAATCCCTTTGCTGGAAGCTGCTGTTAACTTCAGAAAGTTCATCTGCTTCAGTAAGGGCATGTTGAGAAAGAGGTTTATTATTAACATCAATAGTTTGATAGACCCAAGACAGAGTAAGAGGTTCCAACAAGTTCCTGGATGAAGTGTGCTCTAGCAAAAAACTAGAAGCTCTTAAGTGTGCTCTTAAGTGTGCTCTAGCAAAAAACTAGAAGGAAAGAGGTTCAGAATTACCTGCTCCTTGTAAATATAAACCATTTTTCATGTTCTAGTTCTGCCTTTGAGAAGAACTTTTGGGCAAAGACAGTCTGCCACTGCCTATCAACAGTGTAGTACTTCGTCATTTTCCCCTGGTTTTCCATACATACTCTATAAAGATCGTGTCTGCAAACCTTATAACAGAAAGGCAGGACTTATAATTAATATAATTTTTCTGAAACACTTTTTAACTTAAATTAGGGGTACTGATTTTACACTCTACTATTTCTTCTGAGAATAAATTTCACATAGAAATGCCTTAGAAAGTAGGAATTTCACAAGACATTTTACTTGCAGTGTGTTTCTCCATCTTCTCTTTATATTTGATTCATACACCTTTCATATTCTTCTGTAGCACTGGCTGGTGCAAGATTTCTAGCGAGAAGAAGGACATTCATATTTATTAAAAATGGCTTCACAGAGTACCAGAAGTAGCAAATTTTTTGGAAACTAGTGATTTATGTAATCCTATGATTCAAAACATATAAGTGCAGAGAAATGAAAGATTTTTTTTTTTTTTATAACAAACTAGCAGCAGACAGCTAAAAGGCAGAGAAAAAAACTGGAACTGAAAGAGAGAAAATTATAAATGTTCGGTTTAATTCCTTTAAAATTTCAGCAGCTCTAAATTGACAAGTATACTCTATGGTTTGGAAATGAAGTATTTAATTAATCCAATAGGCTTTTCTCCTCAGGCCAAGTCTATGAAAGAAAAGCAAACATGCAAACCTGGTCATGTACTTATAAACATCTTCCTGCACGATCAGGATGTGGGTTTGCTAGTCATCCTGGCACCTCCATGATCTCACACCAGTGCTGATGTTGGTGCTTTCTATTGATATGAACTGGCTCAACCTTCTGAAAGTTGTCACACACATTGTGAGGTACAAAGACTGCTGGATTACTGTGCAGTTTGTCAGCTGCTAACTTTCTTACAGGAACAGCTCACTGAGAAAGCCTGTAATAGGACCAGATGGGATGAACGTCTAGCAGAGAAGGAACAGAGGCAGCATGGGTATAGGCAGGTTCTTCTTTGCACTTTCTGTTCCCTTTTAACCTGTCATCCTAAATTTCAGTACCATCTTTGCATTTAAGCATGTCCTCCAAAGCTGTTGCTTTGCAATAAGCTTACTTTCATCACTTTTTTTTAATGTAAGAAACAGAAGGTGGGTATACTTTGTTCCATCTTTTGTCATGGGCCCTGTGTAGCAAAAGTGATTATATGTAAGTTGGAAAAAAACCCAAACCAACAAGCACACACATGCAGCTATTATAAAGTATGTTTCTTTTCGAAAAAACTTGCAAATTACAGCGTCTGTGGTACAGGTCTCATGTTTACTTCTACATATTGCCACAAATGATAGCAGAAACATTGTAATTCAGCCTTTTTTATGGAGCTTCATCCATAATAATGCAATGTGACCTTCAAAAACCTGTCTGGCTACTTCAAGTGTTTACAACAGAGTAGGGAAGGTATGGTGTGCTGTTACATAGAGGCTTTAAAATATTAATAGAAAGAAATTATCTTTCAACTCTTTACCCAATCAGTTTCTTTCCTTCTAAAATATATTGTATATTGAAGGCTTATCCATTCTCAATGTAGTATGATAAATGTGTGACAACTAGTGTTCATGAGAAAATAGAAATCATATTTGAGTATCAGTTACTAGTTAAAAAATAAAATTGCTACCCCTGAACAATAGGGTAGTCGCAGCACTTGGTTATGCAGGGTCAAAGTGAGTTTCAGCTCCGAGGAGGATTCTTGAGAACAAACAATGAGTTCAGGCCAATAATACTGGAAAAGCTTTCTGTGATGCAACAGCACACATTTGCTTTGAAACAGAATATTTTGCTCTGAGGTAGAATATTTTCCTGCCAAGGAAATAATATTAGTAACTGCATCTAATATTAGTAGTCTCAAACAGACCAAACAAATTCAGGATTGCATTTATCACTGACACTAAAATTTTCATATGAAGTATTTTTTATATTTTGGATAAAATTTAATTTTTGTTTTTCCTGTTAATGCTAAGAAAGTATTAAAAGTGTTTTCAACATAAGCATAGCAAAGAGAAAAATATTTTCTTACAAATAGGGGATTACAGGGAAATCAGAGGTATGAGAATATCTTACTAATTTAGAATTTGATGTTTTTATGTGAGGAATCTTGCCTTACTAAAGTAATCCCATTTAATTTCTTCACTGAAATGGTTGTAAGCACTGGAACAGGCTGCCTAGGAAAGTGGTGGAATCACAATCTCCAGAAGTGTTCAAATAACATGTGGATGTGTCAACTGAGGACACAGTTTAATGGCGAACATGGTGGTGATGCTGGGTTGACATTGGACTTGATGATCTTAATGGTCATTCCAACCTTAATGATTCTGTGATTCTGTAATTTGCCTTCCATCTTGAAAATTGTCTGCTTTTGCAAAGCCAAAGATTACTATATCTCAGTAAACACTGCAGCAGGGACCTTTAAGTTCTCTCCTTAGCCTTTCAATCCATTTTGCCAGCTTGCTTTCCAAGCTTGGATATATGGGGTTTTTTTGCCATGATTTGCTATATAATTAGGAACAGTGACGGATGCACTTGCTGCATACTCCAGATCAGCTAATCAATTCCTGTTGATACATTATCCAAGAAAGGGTGGGAGAAGCGTAAGTACAGTAAAATCCCCAGATCTCATCTTTGGCAGAGTTGATGTAGGAGGGATGTACAAGCATTCAGATGATTCTTTTTCTTCCCAGTCTATCATGTCTGGAGTTTCCTTAATGTAGCAGTATACCATGGCCCAGGAAACCCTTTGATGTGTTATATGTCACCTCTTCACAGCCAATTCCAGCCCAGTTTAAGAAAAAAGCCCTCTTTTACTCATATTAAATTAGATCTTTTATTTTTGTCTGTCAAGGGTAACTCAGAAACAATGAAGACATTGTGTGAGGTGCCCTCGTGTTGCTAGAAGCACTGGGTTTTTTTTCCTGCTATAAACAGATATTTCCCTTCCTTCATCAGGTTGTGCACATGGAAGCAAACCTTTGCTGTTTCAGGTAGTGGCCAACCTCTCAACTGGTTTCAGGTTTCTGTGTATTTTTTTTTCTTCCTATTATACTACAATTAACATTGTTGTTATCAATTACTTTTTACAAGATAAAATCCTTCAGCCATTCTTCTAATTTCTAAACCTCTGGATCTGGCATGGAAAGTAGAACTTTGCAGCCACACCCAGTGATTTCAAGACAAACCAAAAACTTTGCATCCAAAAAGTAATTTTGAACTTCTTTTCCTTCTGACCCAAAGCCTAGAACGATTTCTTTTTAGGAAGGAAATTCCTAGCCTTACACTGTACAATGGGTCTTTATGCCATTGCTTGCCACCATCTGACATAAACTATTTGTCAACAAATTAGAGTTCAGCCTTGTTGTGGGGTTTTATGGTGGTCTGAAAATGACTACTTTCAGAAGCACCATAGCATGATCCATACAGAGGGTGTTAAAAAAGTAATGTGCACCAACCACAGAACAGGCAAGATTGGAAGAGACATTGAAAAATCATCTGGTCCAACCTTTAATGGGAAATGGAGCATAGATGAGAGTATTTAGATGACCTAAAACATCATAGAGACCTAAAACATCTCTGTCCCAGAGGAGAGGCCTCTGACAAAGCCTTTCTGCAACTTGTGTGGATTCTTGTCTGCCTCTTTACCTTCCATTTTCCTGACTGGAACTGATTCATGTTCTTCCGTCATAGAAATTTTGACACTTCACCTCTCAGGCTGTGTACTGATCTCCATCCAGTGGGTGACAAATTCCTCTTCAAGTTCTTCTCTGTTTAGTCATCTGATGAATGTGTTTAACCAGAATTCAAGCAAAACTTACCCAATACTAGTCTGATTCTAGATAGTGGGGAAGCACTCTGATTCTATGTCCTCTAAGGTGACCTCAGGCTCTACAGATTCACTTCCTTAAACTCTACTTTTATTTCTCTTCATCCTTGACCATCAGACACCCTACCTCAAAGTGTAAAGAGGTAAAGTTGTAAGTGTGGAAAGGTCAAATATGAAAAATAATGCAATTTCATTTCAGCCTGGCACTAAGAGAACATGAAATTAAAAACAATGGTTTACTAGATAAGGAAGAACTGATTGCATGTAGCAGGGCCCCAGTCCCCAACTATCAAGAGTTCTATCTGAACTCACATCATTTAGAACAGGAAACTCAGAAAAATCTGTTTCCTTCAGATCATGTTGATGTAATGGTATATGAAGTAATTAATACTCTGGATTTCAAACTGGCCTACTGGAATCCTTCAAGGGAAAATTAGACAAAAAAGCAAACAAAACATTTCCTTTCTTTTCCAGAGAAAGATAAATAGGAACTGCTAAGCAAGCTCTGACTAGCTTTCAAATCTTTTATGAAATTGAGTTGTGTTATACCACCTAAAGAGTATGTCAGAGACATCAAATTGTTAAGAGTTGGTCATTCCACTAAAATAAACCTCTGTTTAGGAGAAAAACAAGTAACTGTTAATGACCAGAAACTCTTTTAATCCAGAACTGAAATGCGGTTATTGGGCTACAAGCTGATGGTTTAAAAAGACTAACTATTTTCTAGACATTAGAGGAAGCAAAGCAAATCATCTCCCAGAATGTTTATTGCTTGAACCACTTAGTTAGGAAGCAACTCTCAGAGGCATAAAATTTGCAGAAAAATAGTGGAACAGATTTCTGAATGGAGGAGACCAATTATTTCAGTGTTGAATTCAATTTGAGCTTAAAAAGCTAACAAATGTGCTTGAAATTTATTACTCTTTCACCTGTCCTTTCCCTAATTTAATTAAGTAGATGGAGAGAAACAGCAAGAGAGAATGTGCTTGCTTTCTCCACACAGAGGTGGCTGTCGATATGCAGCAGGCTGACGTCAATGGTAGTTGTGACAAGTTCATTAAATTTGTTCTTTTTGTATATCTACCAACCTCTGCTATCAGAGAAGATACAGTAGCCTGGTGGATTGTTAAATCTTTCTTTTAAACAAAACTGTGATGTAAGGCAAGAAGTTTGCCATTTACCATTTCAAATTTTCACCCTTTCTTTGGTCACCAACTAAGAGGGTGGTGCAGGATGTAAAAAAATACACTCATCTCCACTGGATTTAATGAGTACAGTTTTAAAACTAATTTTATACAAATTTATCACTCCATTTCATTTTTTGATACTTAAGTAGAGTTATGTATCCAACAAGAGATATGCAAACCCCTCAAATGCTGCCAAAGAATACAAGTTATACAAGCGGGCATGTCACAGGCCGACTTAGTGACTCAGGTCTTGGCAGCTGCCCTATAAACAAAGCTACTGAATTGGTTTGAATCTGTCTAATCATAGAACTTTTTATGTAACTCACTTTCAAAGATATGCTTTAATGAATTACTAGAGAGTAAAAATTTGATCAAAATGTATGAATTACTAATGAGTTGAAAAATTAGGGTTTAGAAATCCTATTATAATAGTTGTATTTCAGTCTCTGGGTTTTAATCAGACATGTATAACTGTGAAATTTGAAACACAGATTTGCAAATCAAAATGCATTTGCTTTCTGTATTACTATAATTTGCATTTCTTCTTTGGGAGTCAGACTGCAACTCCTGTGCCAAATACCACTGTCAAAGCTTCTGATCATCTACACAGCTGATTTTGAATGTCAGGCAAATATTGAGGATCCAGTAGTCTAAGTTGCTTTACAGGTGATTAGAAGTCTGTTCATACATTGAGTGCTTTAAATATACAAAACCTGCGAGAATATACAGAAGAAAAAAGTAAAGTAAGTAGAAACCAATAACAATGATTTTGCAGGTCAGATCTTTCCTCAAAGTTGTAATATTATAGAGTTAACCTAGTTCCAAGACAGGATAATCATGCTGCTTATTAGCAGTTATTTGCATGTTTACAGAGATGTAAAATGTATTCGTACTCCAGAGTTCAATAGCAATGAGTGTTAAACATTAATATTTGTTGAGGATACATTTGCTAGCATAAAATTATCTGATTAAGTTATCTAAGTGATAGCAAGTCCCCTTAAGAAAATGCCATTAAATATTAAAAATTTTGAATTATTACTATACTGTAATCCTACAGTGTTTATATGTGGTTTTGTCTTAATCTGTACCTGTGACTGTAAAGTCTCATCTTGTAACAGCTCTTTCTTTCTCTTTTCATTTGTTCTGGAATGTTTTTTTGACTTTCAGAACTGAGGACTTGATCACCTCTGCCTACAGAGGATTCAAAGAGTATTTGTGGTTAATTTGGTTTGACATTAACATTTCATTTAGAAATTAAACAAGAACTCAGTTAATGCATATTTTCAAATACTGTTATCAAATCTTCACAGGAAGATTAGACGAAGAAAAAAAACTTCATGCCTTCAGGACCTGTGTGCAGGTAATGCAGTTTCACTGCTACATGCTGTGTCTTTATTTTTTGTCGTTAGCACAGAGACTTGAACACAGAATCAGCTGACTTGTAGGCTGGTTTCAGTTCCACTGAAGCTGATGACATCTAAGCTTTTCCCTGAAGCTTAGTGTGCATTTTCAAATACTTCTTTGCATACAGATGTTTCTTCAAAATCATGAATGTTTCAGTGCTAAAGTTTCCTTTAATTTGAGAACAAAAATGCTTTGTTCTGATTGCAGCACCAAGGCTTGAAATTTACAGAAATTAAGCACATTTAGTGTATTTAAATGACTATGATTGCTTTTCAAGCTATTGCTAATTGATAACACCATTAACAAAGTCTAAGATGGTTTAAGTCCCCATGTCTGTTAAACAGATCTGCCCCACAGACCTTTGTTGGCACCCTGTAGTATTTTAATTTATGCTGTCAATGTGTTTTCCTGGTCAAATGTTTTAAGAAACTCTCATTTTGAATTTCATTTCAGTGTGTAGAGTGATTGCTGAA
>JAYRBT010000139.1:37183869-37216655 GCA_036023395.1 Myiotriccus ornatus
CTTATGTCCCAAACAAGAGGAAAGGGTCTAGTCTCTCATACCAGGACTTCCTTAATTTAAAGAAACTGAAAGGACTTTGCTCACTCCCTCAATAATGAAATTAATACACATATGATTTTATCATACTTATAATACAAATTAATTCCATGTCCTTCTGAAGTCTACATAATGTAATTTATTATCTACATATCCACATATCCTTTACCCTTAAAAAAATCTTAGTTGAAACTGTAAGGACCCACTGAAAAGTAAACTCCTGTCACATGGGATTGAGTATTCATTCCAAATAATGATCATTATATGAGTTTAGAATATTACTTGTTATTTTATGTTCTTGGCAATTATTGTATCTCATTTAAAATATTTATTTTTCCTTTTGGCTGTGTTTTCCCTTCAAAACTGGAACAGTTGTTTAAAAAATTATGGTCTCCCAGGCAAAATAAATTAAGTCTTGGAATTATGTCAAAACTTTTAACTGAAGATGAAGTTTAAAAACAATCTCTGTGCAAAAATGAAACTCACTTTATCCCTTTAACTCATCTTTCTACCTACTGCTTCTCTGGGTGTTTGTCTCTGTAAATCAAACATATGCTCCTTTTCTTTCTTACTGGAAGACTTCCAAAGGTTGGGGGGAAGTCTTACAGGAAACCTTTCCAAAACATATGTAGGACTTGTTCTTCCTGTGCAGATAAAACCCTCAGATGTGTTTCAATGCAGACTAACTGAAACTGGAAAGCTGTAATATTTGGTTTGGGGCGCTTTTTAATTAAAAGGTTGAAATTTGATGGCTAGTTTTCCCTATTACAATTTGCATCAAGGGTTTTGCTTCATTGTATGTATTTCTTTCAGTGAGTTCCAGATGTGCTAAAAATTTTAGATTTATTTTAGTTTAAATGTTTATTTCATCAAATGAGCATGTATTGCATTCTGAGACTTCCTTATCAGATTATGAGATGGAAATCAGTGCAGTATGAGCCTTTCATGAAGTTTTCTGTATGGCTTTGATTTGAAAACATCTGTCTTTTGAGTTACAAAATTAAACCAGAAGAAAAGACCCATACATACAAAAAAGTTGTGACTTAAATTGTTTCCCAGATATAGGCTTAGGTTTTCCAGGTGTCCCGGAGTCAAACTGTATATTTTATGAATTTACTTTTTTCTCATGTGGCTATTGCTATACCACATAAGTGGAATCCACTCTTAGAATACTGATGATTCACAGAACTAGAATTTTGTACAAGTGCATTATCACAAGTTAATTGTGCAATGTCTAAAATGATTAGCTCTAATTAACTTTACATTTCTTTCTGTTTTTTCTTCTCCCAGGGAGCATACATTGGACTTCTAGTTTCCTATTATTAACATTCTTAAACTACGTATGCTTTCACAGATCCCTTGGGAAAGTTAGCCCACGCTGTTTAACAGATATTTCTTTTGGGACAGCAAGGAACAGAGATGAACAAAAGCAGTCAAGACAGCATTATATCACCAACAATATTCCCATCATTATTTGAAGTATGTTACTAAGAGAAACTGCTGAGTTACTCTCTTGGCATGGTGTTTGCTCATTACATGTTTTGCATATAGTATCATTATTATTAAGCCTTCACTTGTTTATAAAATATGTTGCAATACTGCTTAATAAGGAGACATACAGAGGTAGATAATTATCAACATTAGGACCTAACTAACACATGCTGAGTTCAGGTTTACATCACCAACACTAGTCTGCCCTGTATTAGAAATGCTCTCATTTTATTGAGACAAAAGTAGAAATTCATACTATCAAATCAGATAGTAGTTGTCAGTCCAGATGGATATACAGATGCTGCCAGGGGTGTTAAAGGTGTGGCTAGCATTATGTGTGCGTTCAAAATGGCTTTAAAACTAGTGTTAACATAGCCAAAAAACTGGGAGAATGATAAGTAATTCAAAGTATGAGTGTCTGTTTCTTTTCTTCTTCTCACCAGCTTCATAGAAGGTAAATTCTAGTATTTCCACTCTTTCAGACACAATGCTGAAAAAAAGATCTGTGAAATTAAAGTCCTAAGAAGGGTAAATGTTAACTTTTTCCAGCTTTCTCAGGAGCTGTTAAATCTTTGTAGGTCACCACCTAATTAAATGACCATGTAAAAAATTATTTTTATCAGGCATGTAACCCATGGAGTACCTAGGTTTGTTGGATAAATGTAGCTGGGGATTGACCTGGATTCAGAAGATGAGGTAGCGCTCAGAAGGTAGGAAGTTGAATTTTTATTTTCACTGCCACTATGCAACATGCTACATCTGAGAATATGTATTGTTAAACCAAAATGGACATGTATAAAACATGAAAAAGACATAGATTATTCAGGATTGAATTAATATTTAATCAATCAGGCAAGAAATTAGACTTAACAGTTTGGAAAATAAGATCTAATGAGTAAGCAGACACTTCAATCAATGCCAAAGTATTCACCCTTATGTACAGAGAGAGAAAATTCATACACACATATATATATAAAAAACAAAACAAAAATATTTCTAGACTATTTTATAAATAGCTAAAATCTAAGAAGATAAAAATCTGTAGTTTCTTATATGATATGGAACATACTAATATATATGTGCATATATACAAAAGGAATTTGAATTTTGAACATACTTATATAGATGCATATATATTTATATAAGGAATTTGAATTTTGCCTCTTATTCTGTTTAATTTTCATAAGAAAAAGTAAATTCTTAACTTCTTACAGAGCTTGTGGGCTTGATCCCTGAACTGAATTTCCAGCTTGAAGAATTCAAGGTGTAAGTAGGCACAACAGTGAGAAGAATTTAAAGAAAGTAAGTCAGGTCCACCAAAATACACTTGGACTATGTAGATCAGAACTACCAGAATGAAAAAAGTGGCCCGTCTTACTAAACAATAGTTTCAGAGCAGTGTGTTTATTATACTAAATAAAAACTCTTAGTGTTTATATAATCAGAATAGGGTGGTAACGTCTTCCCACACCAGTTTTTCTTGCCCATTTCTTTGTTACTAGGATGCAAATGTTTGAACACTGCCACTGCTCTAGATACAGCACTAACCTTTTTCCCCAAAATTACTCTTTTCAAAACTTTTTGTATTTAAGAAAAGCTGAGAGTAATTAGCAAAAAACAATTATTTATCTCTTTGATGATGTAAAAGGTGTTTGGCTGTATTGCTGAAAATGAATCCCTTGGGATGCTGTAATCTTCATTACTTCTCCATTTAGAGTATCATCTTCAATTATTGTTATCAGTCCCTCAGCAATTGTTGATGGACTGAAAAAAAAAAAGTAATTTCAGATTCATGATATAATAAAACATGTGAAAAGGACAAGTAAAGAAACTCAATGTAAATCTACATAACCTGAAAATTAAACAAATTTTTGTTTGAGCAAATTTACTTTGAAGAAAAGCAGAGGTGGTATGAGTGTTTCAGGAGAGATATTTAGTCTCCTCAGTCAGGACATACATGTAAGGTGGCTGCTTTACAAATCATCATTTGTTTGCTCTAGTTTCTGATAAACACCTGTGAACATACAAATGCTGCCCGACTTCCTATTGAAGTTTTCTCTGTCAGGAAAATATACAGAAGTAATCCTTACACAATCCTCTGCAGCTCTGCTGCTGATTTATCCTGTTTCTGTAGGAGGACTGACATACAAATTAGCATAAGGATAATTTCCTGTGCAGTTTGCTGTGGTCAATAGGTGCAGTGTATTTTACATATGGAAAAATATGGGTGAAACAACACAATCATACCACTTCCTTTGTGCAGAAGCATCTGAGCAGCCAATTGTTAGAAACTAAGAAAGTGTTAAAAAAACCACCACTTTATGCTTGTCTTGTTCTCACAGGCTGTCTGAGATTTCTGCTTCTGGCCTTTGTTGGCAGTACTGTAATGGGTCAGGTAACTTTTTGATCTGATGCACAATGGCTGCTACTGTACTCTCATGAACTTAGTCCAATTTTTTCAGTTCTTGGTCTGATTTCTATCTTGTTTCACTGGCAAATTTTTTCAAAATTCAATGCAAATTATATACCTTGTATCTCACAAGAAGTTTGGTTAAACAAAATTATGAGGGAACACCTAGGTCTATTAAAACCAATATATTTAACTTAGGACTTTGATTTTCCATTTGCTGGGAATTGGGAAACATATAGGGATATATTACTGTGCAGGTGGCGCTGTTAAAATAGCCTTAGATATCTTCCTTTTTTTCCTTGTTTATAGGAAAACACATTTGATAGTCTTTTATCTGAGGCAGCATTTCCCTTTTATTTTAATTTTTCTGAAAGTGCTATTTGTGTCTTTGTTCCTCACGAACAAAGGGAAAAACCCCACTGTATCTGACTTGACTTACTCCATCACACCATAAAACTGCATCATATTTTTTATCTCATCCTTATATGAATAATATTGTCCCATATTCTCTTCTTTATCTATTGATTGAAGAATTGGTGTGTTGACAAATCCTGGACAAATTGTGTTGAGTCTCACACCGTAGTTGTCCATAGTAGCAGCTAACTAGAAAAGAGAAAGGGTTAGACATTTGTTATCAACTTTATGAGACAGTATTGTGTAAATTTTCAGATAATGAGATTTAACACTAAGTACTTTTCAGCCTTGCTTAGCAAGTAGATTTTGTTACTACTGACTGTTTTGTTTCAAACTAAGTTTGAAGCACATTTCCTGTAGTGATCATACCAGATTACTAGGAAAAAACTATTTGTTCTGTTGGGAGAACAATTCTACAAGAAATCTACACTCTTATTTCCATGAAGCTGTTTTTTTCTAATATTTTTTGTTATTAGTGACATCTTAGCACGTCATTAACAGTATTCTAGGGTGATGAAATAACTCTTCTAAACAAAACCAAGAAAAAATCTCCCAAATGTATGCTTCTAATCTTATATGAACTTTTTTATTAAAAGAAAACTCTGAAAAAAAAACCCACCAAAACAACTCTAAGATTCTATTTACCTTCCTACGTCAACAGAAATAGGATCTAGTCTCTACGCCTAGAACAGTAATACTAAACCTTTCTAGTTGCCCTGTTGTCCCTGCCAATGTATGAAGCTATCACTGAGCATCTCTACAGGAAAGTCCCTGTGAACTCCAGGAAAGAGGCACTATTTTCTTCAGGAAGTAGTTCAGGAACACGATGAAAGCAAGACGCACAAGTTGTTCTGTGCCCTCATTTGTGGTTCTACCGATGCGTGTATGTAGCAGAGAAGTCTGATCAGCATTCAGGCATGTGTTGAATGCTGGATGAACTGCCTTAGCACAGAATTTATGAACTATACATGACATACTCAAGAATAACCATAAATGTTAAGGCTACATTCTATTTATTTTAATATTTAACAGGAATTCTTTCAGGTATTATGTAAGTCTCATGTCATTTTCATGGTATGGTAGTCTGCCCTTTTGGTCTGGGGGAGAAAAGAAAGTGAAGTCCTAGATGTTAAGTATCAGACCAGCCCAACAATGGGCTGTACTGCCTTCCCTGGTAAATACTATGGTTCGCTAAGTTTATTATTCTTTTTCTTCTCAACATTCTCATGTTCCTTAAAGACGGTGTTTCCTCTAATGTATTTTTGCACTTAGATGGTGTAATTTATATTTATAATGAGAAAACAAAAAAGCAAGCTTAGGTGTCAGGTTCACGATGTGCCTAATGTGGTATATGAAACACTTATCCATACTATTCCCTTAAGGTTTATATGAAATAAAAGTTATTTGTGTGGGAATGGGGGTATAAAATATGGATAAAGTATCCAAAGTGTTTTTTTAGGTGAATAATTCTGGAAATCAGGTTGGAAATCTTCTGTGAGTAGATTACCTTTAATCCATTGAAAGAACCATATCTGCTTCCTCCAAGTTATTTTATTACACTGCTTGTTCAATTTAACTAGAAAGTTTTGGAGTCAGAGCCTGAGACTTACTATCTGGTCATCTTACATGTCCCATCCTGAATGTCTCGTTTTGCACTTTTTTAGTGTTAAGACTCAGTAAGAATAAATAATGGTGTGTTCAAGTCACTTTTGTACACTTTAGTGCTTATTTATCATAAAAAAAAAAAAAAGTAACCATCATGACTGACAAGTAAAAAAATCAAAATGTTAAGTGACTGGGACAGGGTTCTGAAAAAATGTTTAAAGCTTGAATTAGAATTTGCCTTTTGGGCTCCTTCCACTGTCCTTAAATTACTTTGCAACTTCTTTCTTCCATGCTCCCAAAACCTCTAATTGGTCATAAACCCATAGATGCCATACTTATTCCATCTTTGGATTCCCTTTGTGAAAGGAGGAAACCTCCACTGCTTCAGACACTTTGTTTCCTTTCAGAAAATTAATTCCAGTAGTGTGGCTATAGAGAACGAACACGAAAAGCTTCAGCGTGTTCTGAAGGAGCTGCTGGTACTCTTGCCAAAAACACATACTTACTGCTATTGATCGTGTGAATCCAATTACACCATGCTTTGTAGCACAGTACACAGGTTGGAATGCAGCAGGCATGAGTCCTTTAAAATAAAAAGGTAGCTGAATAAAGATGTTGAGTACTCCTATTTATGATTACCTTAAACACACATATAGGTATATAAGGTAAAAAAATTATGATATATTTATAGAGATACAACAAAATAGAGTAGTAAAAATTTGCAGATTATGTTTTATAATCTGAGACAGGCTAGGAAAAGATATTAGATGGATAAAACCACAAAGAGTCAAAAGGAGTAATAAAAGTGTAACTTTTAAGAGGAAAAGTTGTGTCTATAATGTATAACCTAGAAGAGAGAACAGGATCTGGAAGAAAACACTCAAGAATGAGATTTTTAAGTCATCTTCTATGAATTAATGAAGTATTTAAGTACATAAAGGATGTCAGGTATTTTAGATAAGCTTTAATTTCTAACATCCTAGCTGACATGTGAACTGGGCACGTGCATTAATTTACAGTGACTTCAGAGAGGAAGTGTGGGGAAAGGAGAAGCAAAATAAAGAATGACTGCTAACATTGTGAACCTTGATAGTGAGAGGGGGGAGAGCACAAAATTTTTATTTATAGTGGAGAAAGAAGAGAGAAAAGAAGTTTTGAAGGAAAACTAAGAACTTAGTTCTAGTGAGACTGAGTTTGATGGCCAAATAGCCAATCAAGAAGAAATGACATGAGTCATTTGATATGCATATGAGTGCATATTCATTCCTGCCCATTATGCCGACAGTTTTCACTATACAATGAAAGCTGAATTGGACCACATGGATGCTGTAGTTTCACCTGAAAGCTAGGCCCTTATGAATAGAAAACCTCAGCCTTTCCTAAAGTTAGAGGATGAAATTAGTCTGTGTTCCTTAATGTGGTATTGTTAAACTGGATAGTGTTTTTTCTGCCTTAATGTTTGATTCTAATGGAAGTCATCTCAATTAATAACTCACATTACTTTCATTTTTCGTATTTCATATCTTTAAGTGATACATTCAAGAAGGGGTAGGACTTATCTCAGTGAAGATGAGGAATTCACAACCCAGCTTTTAATATGGATTTGCCAGAAAAAATATGTTTGCCAGAGACTTGCATGGGCTCTTTGCTCTGGAATCTGCTTTGTACAAAGGAAAAAACTTTCTAAGACAGCACAAAGCTCTAATTACAAACCTGAAAGCTTCAAGGTTTTATCTTATATGCTACCTTGGTGATCTGGTGAAACCAAGACCGTTATTAGCACTGTTCAGTAGTGGGAAGTGAAGAACTAAACCTGGTGGCTGGTTGTTTTCTTTAACTTGTATTTATTTGCTTAGTTTAGATTAACGTGTTAAACCTCTGCTTGAGAACTCACTTCATGAAAATGGCCTTTGTGTTGTCTCCCGTGGGCTGTGATCACAACACAGGCTTATTATTCCTCTTTTTGTTGAATTTTGATGATCATCACAATTCTTCAAATTATTGGAAACATTGGAATAGTAGCACATTAGAAATATTATAACACTATTTTAAAAAAACCTCTCAAGTAGTTTTACATGCTTTAGATAAAAAAAAAATCCAGTTAGGCTGCAGGAAACAGAAATAAAACTGACACAGTTTAGTGAGCAACACAAAGGAGGAATTTAGAGGTAATTTTATTTTTATTTCTTTAAGCACAGTGAGACAAATTACTTTTTACTTGAGGGGGAAGAGAAACAAAGTCAAGAAATAAACAAAGGAAGGGCACAGCTCACAATAATGAAGTGGAATAAGGTTCAAAGACTTACTTAAATGGCAAAGACAGCAGGAATAACTAAGCAGAAAGGGAGGAACAAATATTTTTTTTAAAAAAAAAGCCAGTTCTTTTCTAATTGAAATTATTTTTGCTGAAGTGGAGAACCAAGAAAAAATCAATTGACTCATTTTCAACCCAAGCAGCTAAGATTAGTCCCTCAAGCAAAACTATGGCAGCCCTGTCTTGCTTTTCTTCTTGAGTTTTGTACTGAGAACCACAGTGTGGGCTTTGCAGTTCTGAGCCACTTCTCTGCACTGGGAAGAGCTGAACCTGTTAGTGATGTGTCCTATGGAAGCTCCTAACAAGTATTATGTGATGAGTCACTGTGTGATATTGAGCCTGCTCTGCCTAAATATTTATTCAACCAATGAGCAGAGATGAGTTCATAACATATAACTTCGGGCATTCTTTCATTAGAAAATCTGGATTCTATTTGCTCCTTCCATGAATATTTAATTATCTTATGCAACTGCAGTATGACTGTGACACAGACTGGAGAACATTATACACAAAATAATGGGGGAGGAAGGGGAGGGTGTTCAAATCGATGGGTCAGTGTACTTCTGGAAAGTGATATATGTGTGTTTTAATCTTTCTTATCAAGGGGGTGGGGAAGCTATGGCTACATTTGCCTTTCTCTGGACGTTGCTGCACAGTGAATTGCAAATGATGTCATGTTGACTCAATATGCTCCTTGGTTCACCAAAACCAGTTCAAACAGCCCAACAGTAATCCTGTGGTCCAGTGTTAACTGCTCTTTTTTAATTTTTCTCAGTTTCTGGCAGAGACAGCTCTTGCCCTTACTTATACTCTAGTCCCCTTGTTGTTAGAGTGGCAAGATCATTCTACCACTGGAGACATGGTGTCAGGCTTCTCACTCCAACACCTGATTTATCATGGTCAATAGTTTCAACATCCACATCTTGAGAAATTAGTACTCGAGGTGGAAAATTGTATCAATAAGCTTGTATTGTTATCAGTAAGCTTTGTTGAAACTGGAATTTCCCTTCAGTTCACTGAAAAAAATTGATGAAAATGCTTTCCCACTGAACACATGTTGCCTTCAGAGGTTTGAACAAGTCTCCTTGAATAAGATTTATTAACCATTTTAGTTTTTAGTTGGACTTTGGCCTTTCTGATTTTTTTCCCTGTATGTCCCTTCGTGACATCCTAGCAGTCCTCCTAAGTGCCAAAACAGAAGACACTCAGAAATTCCACCAGAAATTCTAACCATTTCTATGATTCCTTTAATAGTGAACTGAAGTCTCAAGGGAATATTTTCTAAATTTTTTAACCTCATTCCATCGGATTCTGCTCAGTATCCTTCTTTTAATAAAGGGGAGGGACCAGAAGCTCTTTCATGATTGTGAAATTAAGGCCCTGGTTGTATAGCCACTGACACTTCTGCTCCCCTGTATCACTGTGATACAGTCCTTACTCAGTGATGTTAACCTTATTCTTAGTTTTGTTTTTGTAATATATATAGGATCAGGTCCTGTAAAAGCCTGTTTGCTGTGATGGGTACTTTCAGTATTTCTTTGGACTTTTACCTAGTCCTGTCCTGTGGAGAGACTAAAGAAAGGAAAACCCAGTACTGGAAAGAAAGGGTGGATGCTCTGGCTTTAATCCAGCTGAATGAACACTTTAAGCATCCACTTCATAGGAAGCATTTAAGTAGTTCCGTGGGTGTTTGGAAATGTAAAACTGTAAGGCTTGATTCTGTCTCTAGTCCAAATCATTGGGAAAATTCCCATGGCAGAGAACTGGAAACTTATTAATGTGTAAGGCAAATATTATTGAATATTATGTAAGTACCAGATACGATTCTTCTTGTTGCTCAGCAAGACACAGCAATAGTTGTTGTCTGCATGTTACAGGGAACTTGCACAGGGGAGATTAAAGCTACTCAAAAGTTTAATGATCAACAGAAGCTAGCTCTAAGAAAAGAAAACACTCAGAATATTAAGCAAGCCAATGGCAGTTTGCCTTTCAATGTAGGGAATAAACTACAGAACTTAGACCTCCAAAATGGAAAGGAGAATTAGAGACATAAAGAACAAGTAGTAGTAAATAAGCAAGCAATATAAATTAGTATATGTTAGCTTTTAAAGTGTGTTTTTCCTTATGCCCTTGGAAACAATTCCTAAATACAAGCCATGTAAAAGAAAATAAAACAAAGAACACTTTGTTTTGTCAGATATCCACAATCATAATGGCACAATGTTAATGTTAAAAAATTAAGTAAATAAATGCAAATTTTAATAAAATAATTAAAACAGTTCTTACAAGCTCTTAACAAACAGAACAGCCAAGCTTTTAGGTCTTAAAAACAAAGTCATTTTGTGTTCATGTGAGACTGTTTAGAAAACAAACTACTTGCTACCTCTGCCCTTTCTTAAGCACTGCCTGGGCACCAGTGTTCTCATGAAAATGTTTAATCTTTTACTTGTGCTGATGAACTCTTGTACTGCAACAACAATTCCTTTGGGTTAATTTGATCCAAATACAATGTTCATTCGAGCCAATAGGGATAAACTTAGAGGCGCCAGTGGGAATTGTGTCAGGCAGTATTATAAATGCTGACTTAAATGTACATGGAGGCTTTTAATAAAGAACCTCTCACCCGTATGAGATATGTGCATGTATTAGGTCAGATCCTCAAGATCCATATGCATTATCTTAATAGGGTGAACTAGACTTATCACAAAAGCTAAGGTTTACAGGAGAACTGAATACTCAGAACATCCACACCTATCCACAAGCAGCAACTATGGCCAGTGCTCTTAGTTGGCTTTTCATTGTTAAGGCAGATAGGAACATCCCACAAAAAAACTGTTCTAATTTGGTAATCTGCACGGATACCAAAGAAAGCTCTGATAATCCAAGTGTAAGATAGCATATGTACTTTTTTTCCCAAACAGTATAACAGTAGAAAGAGAGAAAAAACTCTTCAAGCAAAAAAGAGAGAAGGCAAGTGCTTCCCCACACATTTTTTGAGGAAAGTTGTCAGATGACATCATTCTCCATGTATAGTTTCCCCTTCAGCTGTGCTTTTTTACTGTGAGCCCATCATTGCAACATTGAGTGTACCTACAGGAAAGGGTGCAGAATTCTGCCTCACAACTGAGCAGCAATAACCCTGACCCATATAATGCTATTTTTATGTCAATAAATTGAAATAAAATTATAGCATAGACAATGAGTGAGCAAGGAAAACGCTTGCTTAAGCTTGGTGAAATATGAATGTTAATTTTATGGCTTCTCAAGCACAGGTAGGTCACATCTGAAAGGACTTGGAACAGAGTAGGTGTATGACAATCGTTAGTAAAGTAGATACAGTCTAGTCTTAGATATTCCTACAACTGTGCTCCCGTGGAATTGAATGGAGGAATTTATACGCCCAAGATTTTAAATATGAGACTGATAGGTTAGGAAAATTACTGATTTTTCAATTGAACTGTGCTTAAAAAAGCAAATGAAAGTTGTGGTCGTTTGATATACTTCTGTTGCTATGATGAAAAACAGGTCATAATAAATATAAACAGGGAAGAGCCATAAGAAGGAAGAAAAAGTATGACTGATAAGTATGATTCATTTACTTTAGAAAAAAAAGCAGTAGAAACTGTTTATGCAGAAAATATTCTCACCTGCCAGGGATGAGATATTAATGATTACTCCTCCATTGCCTCCATTTCCTTTTCTCATGTATTCTAGGCCAAGGTAGGTTCCTCTAATCACAGATGTCTGGTATAAGGGGAAGGAATTATCAAAGATATTCAAAGATTATTTGAAGCTATTGAAATATCTTACTGAATTATTGATGTTATTCAAAGTGTCTTTCTATTGTGCTTCTCCAAACTGAAACTTGCTTTATTGTGGTGCTTAGAACCTATATTGCTTTAGCAGTGATCCTATTTATACTTTGAAGATTATAAACACAAAAGACACTTCACAATATTGCAACTCTATAACTTCAGAAGCGGGACTACAATAAATAGAAGTAATAACAGTTTACTTATTTTTCTTAAGCACATATCATTAATCAAACTAAAATACTGCAAAATGAAATAAGAGCCATGAAAGAAATTATTTAAGTAAGTAAATTATAGATGAAACACACACCTTATCTAAAAATGTAAGTGGCAGAAGAACTGATCTAAATCCCATCATTTTTGTCAAGACACACTGTTACATGTAATAAAACCTATCCAGGCTGTATCTGAAAATAACACTTAAAACTGCATTTGGCTCAAGTCAAAAGAAATTTACACTTTTTAGGATTAAGAATATGTTTCTGATCCCAGGATGTTAAAAATTTGTATTATTTTCTGTCTAAAGTTATGGGAGCTTGACTAGTCCTCTCAAATGAAAGTTAGCCCAAATAGGCTAATTCAGATAAGGTAAAAAAAGCATTCTAAGAGATGTGAAATTTTGTTAGCTTAATGTTAGTTGCAGTATGTGATTTTTATGTGATTTTTTTTTTTTTTAAGAAAGTACTTTGAGGAAAGAGAAAATTTCTGAAACCTGTATAATCCTGATTCCTTAAAATCTGGTTTTGATCCCTACTGCAGTTAGAAATTCTGCTGGGATTCCTCTCACTGAACTTCAACATTTAAACTGAGATGTCCAAATATACAACAAGCCTGGGGTTATCAAACTCCTGGATGAATCATGAGAGAGAATTTCTCCCAGAGAGTGAGTCACTTTACCTGAAATTTAAACAAACAGTGAGAGAAAGGCAGCAGACAAGGCTCCTGGCGGAAGATAGTAACTTTTGTGAAAAGTTACAGTGTTACTCCATAAAAAAGCTTTTTTTTTGTTTCTCTCCTGGAAAGTTTTGCTTCAGCTAACATGTTTTGTAAATATATTTTGATTATTATCAAAAGGATGCTAATGATTAAATGCTTTAACAGAAACTTTCTGTTTTTAAAATTCTCTTCAGTGTTCAGTCTTGAAACATACCAAACTTAATCTGATTTCTCTTGCATGTCCTAGAAAGTAGCAGAGCCCCTTATAAAGGTAATCTAGTTCTGTTTAATGTTAATTGTCATGTATAAATTTGATTTATTAAACCCAAGATTGTTAATGCCTAGTAGTGTTGCCATAAGGTATACTTATTCTGATCATAAACTTACTGGCAACTCAATTGAAATTAGATTTCGACTTAGGGGTGGGTGGTATTTTTTAATATGTACATATGATAGGCTGTACAGAAGATATTTAGAAATAAAGGGATTGTAAAAAAGATATTTTAGAAAGAAAGGGGTTAATACTGTCTATGGAGAGCAGGTGCAGGTCCTGTCATGCCCTGGAGCAGCGGCTCAGCCTGCTGAGCAGAAAAAAAGAATTCCACTTAGGATGATTATAGAACATAAATCAGTTGAAGAAGGAAGCAGCTTGGCGTTCCTTAAGGATTTTTCTATTCCTTCAGCCTTCTAATTCAAAGAGATAATAGAGCTAGGTGAGCCCTTGTCCAAATCACAGTTATAAAACAAGATAAAAAGTGGGTTGCTTGACTCTCCTATGAAAATTACTGTATTGTTCTTTTTTTCTCTCTAGAATCCATTAACTTAGTATTTCTTCAAGTGACTGGGAACATGTTCTCCTTTAGATAAAGGTATTGTGAGATGTGGTCTTCAGAATAAAGGCAGACTTCCATTTGGTTATTGCCCCTTACACCTGCTATATCCTTATAACCCTTATTTGTAATCCTTGCAAATACCTCATTGAGTGTGGCTGATTTTGGGTGAAATGGCTATTTATGATGTTTGGGCTGATAAAGTAAAGAATGACTATATTCTTCAGATAGCTAAACTCTGAATCCCACATCCAGGGTGAGAAGAGCCTATCTGTCTGCACACTCAGCAGATGGCATTTCAGATGAAAAGTATTGCGTGATAGATTTCCCATTCTCTTGCCAGCACCCACCTCTCTCCAGGAGAGGAAATTCTCTCTATGTTTCCCCAAGGAAGACAGCGGTGGCAGAACTTACTATAGTATGGTAGTCACACAGTGTGTGCTTAGCAGTCTTAGGGCCACTTTCCATTTGAGCCTGTTGATTCAGCTGAGTTCATGAAGGGAAGCTGGCTTCTCACATATGGGTGTCAACCACTCAAATGGGAAAGAGGTTTCCCAAAGAAAAACAGTATTTACATTACTGCTTTCCAAAGAACAATAGCATATTTGATTTCGGTTTTGTTATGAAATCTGTCTTTGCAGGTGCACAAGTTGCAGCCTCAGGCCTCTTCTCATATGTGCCTTTGGATTCCTAATTGTTGATGTCAGAATACTTAGTCTGCACTCTAGAAGAAAAATCATCATCCATTACTTCCCTATACCATGAAATGCACAATAAAAAGTGAGATGGGCAAAGAATTATATGTTTTCTGCACAGTTTTCTGGTTTTGGTATGTGATTAAAAATGTCTGTACTGTCCTTTCCACAAACTGAAAGAAACTAAAGGTCTCTTCAGATTGTGTAGTTCTCCAAATAAACTTTTAAAATAATTTAATTCTGTGCTCTTAACCAACAATAATTCATAGCTTGTCTGCTGCAAATAGAAATTCTGGGAAAGTTAAATTTAAAATTACCTAATTAAAAAAAATTGTCTGACTTGGTTTAAGATAAAAATATACTGTGAGACTTTGTACAGGAAACCAATTTAGAGCTGAAATTTTTACAGTTCCTTTGTTTAAAACTGCATTTAGCTGAATGGATGTTGTTCATAAACATGTCAAGAACAAAGAGCATGAAAGTAGTCAGATTTGTAATTAAATGTAGGTTAATCAAAAGTTGGGACAGCTGACACTCGCCCAGTTTTTTTGACTCTCGCTATGGAAAACCAGTATCATTAAAACCAGAAAATGATCTAAATTACTGTCCTTCTAGCTGTTGAAAACCTTGTGATTTAGCCATATTGCTGTTTATTTTCTTACCAATATACAGTGGTTTACTATAGCACATAATGAAGATGGGCCATCAAGGTGCTCTGGAAGTCTGAGTGTGCTCCCAAGAGAGGCAATTTTATTCTTCAAGTGCTGGTGGAAAATTTAGGGTTCTTTCCAATACAGTTATAATGTGAGTCTGGGTGTATCTCCTAGCATTAGTTTTCATAAATTGCAGACTTAAATTGGCGGAAATCAGATCTACTATAAAGTAATAAACCCAAAGCGGTATCTGACAGCATGGTAAACATTGTAAAATAATTGTGCAAGTACTCTGAGCATTTGCAGTTGCTTTTGAGAGTATCATATCAATAATCAGTAACTCATTTAATGATTTCTTAAATGGCAATTTAGGTATCAGTGTCAAAATCAGAAATAAACTTACAAAATCCTTGATTCTTGACATTTCTATGTATCCCATGGCTGTATAGCTTTAATTGTATAATTCTAAATATATAATTATAAATCATATATTGAAACTCTGATTCTAACTAGGCTCCAAGTCTTCAATAGAGCACTAATTCATTTTTTTTTCTGTTTTTTGAAACCAGTGCCAGCCAAAGTGGACAAGTTCTTACATTCCAACATTATACCTCTAACTCAGTTTTCATACTTTGTGTTCCATTTTAGCTTTATCTATTTTAAAAAAAAAAAAAAAAAAAAAAGGACAAGAAAAGAAAAAAATAAAAGAAAAAAATAGTTCTTCCGTGATGGTGCCCAGAACATCATTAATCATCATATTTTGCAAGTGACAATTTCTTTGAAGGTAACTTAGTACACAGTGCTTTCTTCTAGTGCTTCAAGGCAGGTGTTCCAACTTAAATAGTTTCTCATACCTATTTAATGAGGTTTTCCTTCCACCTCTGTCTGATACTTCTGCTCTCTCCTTATACATGCTAGTACTTCATGCTGAGAAAATATATTAGCACCTTCAGCGTTGAATATAAGTACTATAGTATTATTGAGGTGGTACAGCAATGTGAATTCCTTTGAGAAAAAAAGGGTAATCAGTCCTAATATTTTATGCTGGCTCCTGAGCTAACATAGTTCAGTGCTAGGGATAATGAAAAAAATGAGAGAGCCCTGGACTTGTGGTTTCATAAAGCAGGTTAGCACAGAGCTGGAATTTGACCCAAGATCATTTGCCTTTCATACTGTGATGTTGTAAATTGATGTCTATCTATAAGGAAACATTTAAAGTACCTTGTGAACTGCGTAAGACGAAGTTCAAAAGTCTGAAACTAAGTGCTGCTAGTGGTACCCATGGAAAATTTTAGCATTTTGCTGTTGGACAGGAAGGTGGGGCTGATTTTTTTTTAATGTATATTTTCTAGGAAGTAGACAAGTTGTAGCAAGCATGCAAGTCCCTTGGCATTGCTATGTCAAGGTTAATTTAATTGCTTTGAAATGAAATTGGAGGTGCTTGAGTTTGAATTTCCAGCTCAAACTGTGAAAAAAAAAGAAGTCTAGGAAGGAAGAGGTAGAAAGGAGAAAGGAATGTGCAGTAGGATTTGTTCATTTGCTACAAATCAATAGCTTTTTTTACAAGGTTGGAGTGAAACACTATCTTTTAGTTTTTTTATGGTGCAGTTTTCTTTACTTCCCCACTCCACACACCTCGATTCCTGAAGGACATAAGAATAACATTGCATTTTGAATAGCTAGGCTTAAGTTCTTAGTTGAAAGACATTTGCTTTTCCTTGTACTTGAACTGTGGTTGCTATAAACAGACATTAAAACCATAAGCTAAAAAGTTCATTGACTTACTGTGCAATTAAGGTAGGTCACTGTGTCCTTCCTAATACAGTATGAACAGCAAAAATAATTATACCTATATACTTCTTCATGCACTTACAGGATTGACCCTCATGTCACTAATTTCAAAGGAAGTGTCTCTTACTTTTTGGCCACATCTCTCCATAGACACTTGGTTCCCTGACTGCTGCAGAATAGGCAACTAAGCTAGTGCATTTCTAGTTGCCTTAGAAGGCAAGCTCGGTAAACCAGTCACATATACCATTTTATCTTCTACAGATAGCACTGTTTGTTTTGGTTTGTTTCTGTGTTGGTGGCATTAAGAAACAGTGCTTGTCTTTGTCTGTATTTTGGGATCCAGTGGTTATTTTCAGCTGCTGAATCCAACTATATGTCTGGGTCACATTATTTTGGGATGAAAGTTCAGTCCTTGTCATTTCTCCTGGGAAAGGTGTTTGGACCAGACGAAGGTTGCAGCATACTCCCGAGGCATCCTTATTATGGGTTGCACAGTGGAACAGCCTTGTGATGATCATGAAGTCTTTGTCCCAAAAATAAATTCAATTAATCACTTCTAATGTTTACTTAGTTACCCTTCTGGTTTCTGCCAAGACATTAACGGGCCTTTTGAGGAATGGTTCCTTACTGATGAGCAAACTGATTTTGCAAGGTTTGCTAATTACTGGAACATTTATTGCACTGTGAGCTATACTGAAAGGAGCCACACATAAATATACAGTCTTGCACTGTCTTCTCTGTAGTTCCAATCAAAGTATTTTGCAGGGACAAATGATGAGTTTCGTAGACTTTAGTAACTTTTCTAAATTTATGGAAATTTATTACCTCTGTCATTTATGGAAATAAATTAAGCAAACCGATAAAAAATGGAAAAACTTGGAATTGTTGGATATTTCTACATTTTGTCTGGTAATGCATTTGAATTGTACTTCTTTCTAGGGAATGCCTAAATAATTGGATCCTATGTGACTGGGGTTTTTTTTGATGTGCCCAATTTATGGCCTGCAATTTAAAGGTTTGCCAGAATGTGTTATAGAGTGCAAAATCATCACAAAAACAGGAGATAGTTGTGATTTTGGGTTCAAATTTTTTCTTAAATCTATTTAATTACATTTGGGCAATTGGTTTAATTATATCTACAAAATTAACTTTTTTGGCATAATAAAACAATAAGTAGTCAAAATGTCACATAAAGTGCTTATGAATTTTTGTTTAAAGTAGTATTTAAAGGACTAGAAAATGTGATGCCAGTCCTGCTACTTTAACTGTATACTGCAAGCTATGTCAGTTTTCAGAAATCTCTGACACAAACATAAAAAGGAACCTGCATGTAATTTGGGAGATTGTCTTTAATATAAAATCTGCTAAGTGCACTTCTACAGAGAAAAGATACTGTAGTTATAGTAGCCACTCTAATTATAGTGGCTCCAGAAAGCCTATATCATCAACACAAGATAAAATTATCAGCATTTCTTATAATACCCAATTGTGTTAAACTAACATATTTTCAAGGCTCATAAAGATATGGGCCCTTTTCTTGCTTTAGGGGTTTGAAGAGAAAAAAGTCAGATTATAAAATTTTTGGATCGCTAAGGTAAAAGCTCATACGAAGTGAAATGCAATAAACACTATTCTTATGCTGGAGCGCTGTAGGTGGGACTCTGGGTAAGAACATCCATGTCATATTGCTCCTGTGCTATTCTGTGCATTAGTATGTGTGTGTGTGTGATGAACTGTTGAAACTACCTGGTAATATCTGTTTAAAGTGGAATTCCTGTATGGATTTTGTTTGTTTGTTTGTTTACCATAATAACAAGTGGCTGTTGATTAAGCTGATATCGATCAAGTCACCACTGGGAGCTTTGGAGTTTTGAGGTGAGGAATATTTGGCATTTCTGGAATACTTAACTAAAGAAAATAACAGAAATACTTATAAAGTAAGGAAAAGATGGATGTTTAGCACAAAATGGAGCAAAATGGTGGAAAACACCGCAAGAGAAATACCTTTTTAGCAGTTGATATTCCTCCTCCTCCCCCACCCCATCCCCATCTTTATCAAGTTCTCTTTTCTTGCTCTCAGGAAACTGTAACTGATATAAGTGGGAATTGTGGTTTTTTTCTGTCTTTCCTTGTAAATTAAGTCCCGCTTTTTGAAGCTGCTTCTTCATTTCTGTTCTTCGTGCTTTCTCATGCAGAACTAGCAGAGAACTCCCTTATACTCCTTTAAAAATATTCCTGAAGACCAACCGGTTCTGTGAACTGTTTTAGCCATAAAGAACACACCCCAGATGTGTTTGTTCTGATTTATCTTGCTCTGTACTGCTCTACTTTTGTACTTTGTACTTTAAACTGGGGCAGGAAATATTTGCCATTTCAATATATAAATTATATCACTAAAAAAACAGCTGACATGTAGAGGGTTTATTTTCCCTTTTTGAAATAAAAAATAAGTGTATTATGTGTATCAAGCTGTGTGGCTGTAGTAATTATTCCTGTTATTACGAATAATACAAAGAATACTTAAAATATCCTATGTCAGGGAAATAGAGACTTTTTTAAAAAATGTATTTCAGACATATTTAGCTCCTTTCAACAAGAAGCAAAAAATATTTTATAGAGCCAACCAATGTAAGATATAACATGCATTAGCTATTATTTTTCCACTGTTATAATTAAAAAAGCAAAAAGTGCTAAGTGTTACATCTTGGTTTATGGAAATTAGAGTAACTAGATAAAAATGCTCTATGGAAATAAGCTAGTTAGTTGACTAAGTGTTTGAAAGGGAAAGAATAATCAAATCAAAAGGTAAGTGAAGATACTTGGATCTCAGAGTGTCCTTGATTTAACCAATCTGATTGTACTTCTACTCCATTTGATCTTTTTAGATGTTTTTCCAGTCACTGCCATGTATTGATGAAATTTCTCAACTTTCAACTACATTTATGGTGAAATTACCCATACATTAATATATAAGCTATATAACATTTCCTTTAAAAAAATAAAATAAGGGTAGTAGCTTGATAGTTAAGTATATATGTTTTTAAGCTTTGGATTTCTGTTTCTCTGCTACTTGAGATGGTTCAAACTCATCTATGCTCTGCTTTTGCTCAATCACTTGTAATAAGAAAAAAAAAAAGAATAGAATCATATAATTGTTTAGGTTGGAAAAGACATCTAAGAATATCAAATCCAACCGATAACCCAACATTGCCAAGGCTACGACTAAGCTATGACCCCAAGTACCCTATCTATGCCTGTTTTAAATACCTCCAGAGATGGTGACTCAACCACTTCCCTAGGCAACCTGCTCCAATGCTTGACAACCCTTTTGGTGGAGAAATGTTTGCTAAGATCCAGTCTAAAACCTCCCCTGGCACAACTTCAGACCATTTCCTTGTCGTATCACTAACCTGGAAGAAGAGGCTGACCCTCACCTCATTACAACCTCCTTTCACGTGGTTTTAGAGAGGGATAAGGTCTCCCCCGAGACTCCTTTCCTCCAGGCTAAACAACCCCAGCTCCATTAGCCACTCCTTAGAAGACCCTTTAACAGCTTAGCTGCCCTTCTCTGGACATGCTCCAATACCTCAATATCTTTCTGGTACTGAGGGGCCCAAACCGAAAATGGAATTTGATGTGCAGCCTCACCAGTGCCAAGTACAGGGGGAGAGTCACTGCCCTTGTCCTGCTGGCCACACCATTTCTGATAAAAGCCAGGATGCCACTGGCCTTCTTGGCCACCTGGGCACACTGCTGGCTCATGTTCAGTTGGCTGTCAATCAGCACCCCCAGATTCTTTTCCATTGGACAACTTTCTAGCCATGTTTCCCCCAGCCTGCAGTTCTGCATGGGGTTGTTGTGAACACAGTGCAGGACTGGGTATTTTGCCTTATTGCTCCCCTAGACATTTATGGCTTTGGTCCATCTATCCAGCCTGTCCAGATCCCTCTGTAGAGACCCTCCAACAGATCAACACTCCCACCCAACTTAGTGTCGTCTGCAAAACAGTAGAAGGAGGTTCTCACTGTCTTTTGTTTGAAGATCTTGTCACTGAAAAATTATTAGGACACCACTCTAAGATATTTACCTGGACAGTAAATATCTTCAAGATTTCCTGAAGGCACTTCAAGAAGTGCCTTTAGTTTTTGAGATAAATTATAAGGTGGGTGACAGCCAAATATGTTTCTCACATGGGCTTCAGTTTTTCTCGTGATGACTTTCTGTGTTTACAAATTTGACAAGTGAATGGATGCTTATGGTAACTTATATCCTGTGTTAAAACCAGGCACAAAAATAAGTTGTCTAGAACAGAGATAGTATTCTTTCAAATTCAAGGGATCTCTATTAATAGATACTGGTGTTGCATATCACTGAGGATGGCACAGTACTGTTACTTCACAATATGAAGTTTCCTGATGTTTGATTTTTCAGCGCACTGTAGAAATTAGAGAAGGAGGAAGAAATATATATACTTAAATCTTGAAGAATATGTAAAGAATAGACAGATATAAAAGGTCAAGAGAAAGGTCATATGAAACCTAATTTTTTTCCCCAAATACCTATTTTGATATTAATTTTTCTGTAGCTTCTCTCATATCCAGTTTGTCTTACTAGTTCTCAGGTTATTTTGTTAGTTTGTTTTCATGGAGGCATTAGGATTTGAAGACAGGTACTTTAATCCTTAAAACTTTTAACAAAAGGAAATTCAGTTTTCTTATTCTGAGCTTTCTTGTTGCATGACAAATTTTAAATGAGAAAACGTCACATTTCACTCGTCAAAGCTTCCTTTTGCTACTTTCTTTGCAGTAAGTGTGATCATGGGGTGACTTGTTGAATCACTATTGAATTAGGACCTCACAGGGGTAGAATACTAGCTGGTCAGAATTGTTTTAACCTAGAATATTGGTCTTTCCTTTGGAGCTTAAATATCCCACCAATATACTCTAAATGAAAAAAAAAAAAAATAAATTGAGAAACAGATATTTGGGTTCTTATATCAAAGAACTGGTAACAGTCTGTTTGAAAATTAATTTTACAGGCTCGCTGAATCTACTGGTTTTTAATAAGTAAGTGCACTTAAGAGCTGTGCTTCTAGCAGTGATGATGGTGAAATGGCTCAGATTATATGCTTGCTTTGTTGGTGAAGAAAATGCAGAGCTCTTGGTTGAACAGCAAATGGCAACTTATCCTCTAATGCAGACCAGCTGAGTCTCATAAGTAACTAAAATGTTCTAAAACCTTTGTATAAACAGACTGGGCCTACTGTGGATGCAGCTCTACTGCTTTGGGCAGTTGATTGTTACTCTTCTTTAGAATTTCGTTGTGTTTTATAGAAAGAGAACGTTTTCTGGTGACAGATATCCTGAGTACTTCTACACAGTGCTGCGTGTCTCAGATAGACAGTTTAAAGGACCCACCACTCACCCTTTCTTTGGTTAGTACACATGCAGTTACATGGTTGTTGTTTCAATAGCTGTGCTTACCAATCTGATAATTAATGCTCTGTCATATGGCACAATCTGTACAAGTCAAGGGCTGTTAAGTGTGTTCCAGGTTTAAATACGAACACGTGAAAGGAGATAATGCTTACCAAGTTAGTTTGTATAGTGCTTTCCCAGTCCTTCTCATTGTTCACTCCAGCATTGTTAACCACAATATCCAGCCTTCCAAAATGTTCAATTACTTTTTTGAAAGCACCTATAGGAAGATCAAAGGGTGAAATTTCTTAGCACTTGTGGAAAGTGAGACATAAAAATACCGTGCATGCATAAAAATTAATGCTTTATTAGTCTACCAAAATGTCTTCATTGTTTTCTTAGCACTAATGAGCAACATGCAATAAAATTCTTTATCTAATATGCACTGATATTAGACATAATGAGGGAAACGGAAAAGATTAAAGTACCATAGTTGCCTTTTCATTCAGTTTTATGATGTCTGATAACAGGAGTTAATGAAAGTTTTTAGCATCTATACGTTTTGCATTAGATAAGATGTTTGACACCCTAATTATATAAATTAAACATTTACAGCTTGATTTGTAACAGCTGGACACAGTTAGTGAATTCAAGATTTGACAGCATCTATTTTAAATGAAAAATAAAAGCTTCATGTGTTGAGAACAATTTTCTTCATTCAGTCCAAATATAAGAACAAAATTCTTATTTAACAAATAATTAATATGAATATTTCAAATACAAATAATTCATCTTTATTCTTGTTTAAATGTATATATTTATGAATACAATGTTATACATCCTTCTTGTCAGGTAACTTTAATGATGTGTTTCTCAAATTCAAATCTTTTTCATTCTGATGATAAAAATAGTGACCTGTCTTCCAAAGAATTTAAAAATAAAGAACTAGGAAAATTCCACAATGACATTGTGTTCTCCCAAGTGACAAGGTTCAGAACCAAGATAAAAGATGTGTATGGAAAAACATGATGATGTCACGGTGAGGAGCAAACTCATCAAGCCCGCCTCTGCTTTGACAGGGTAGTTGGATGAGATGACTTCCAGATGTTCATTCCAAACTAAGATTTTCCAGGACTAAAGACATTATCTGACATGTACATATAGATTGTTTGGTTTTCCCTCCAAATATTGATCCTTACCACTAAATATTTATTATTATGTAAACCAAGACACCACCTCACCAGTGTTATTTTAAAAAACATTTCTTGATGACTGACTGAAGATCTACAGTGTTTCAGGTGTACTGCAATTATACTTGACAATTCTTAATGAAGCTACTTCTCTGAAAGATGATCCCAGGAACATCTTCATTCTCTGATCTTTAGTATTTGGCTATTCAGGTGTATAGTAGCAGCTTTCAGACACTGACATATTTTTGCAGCAATTGCAGGGATGTACAAAGTTTTTTCTTTCACCATATGATCAGTAATGTTACAGCCTTTTCTTTGCCTGAATACTGCAGGTCCATCGTGTTCTTGACATCAAAACAAGAGCTAGGCAGCTGACACAAAAGCTTTTATTTGTCCAACTGCCTTTATTGTACAGATTTTTCTAATATTCTTATTCTGTACTAGAATACTGTAATATTACTAAATCCTCTAGTTTTGGCTGTCTACCTTTTTGGCTTTTCTTATATTTGTTGCTAATTTTTTCTCTCTTTTCTCGGCTTAACTCTTTAGTCACTTCTCGTCTTTCGAATCCTGCATCAACAAGGGCAAATGGAAACCTTTGGCTTTATTATGAGCGTTACTGAATACTTAATTTCAATGAGTAAAATAAATACCATTTGGGTCCTCAATTAACTTCCAAATTTTGGAAACTGGCTGATTCCCTTTTAGGCCTTCTCTAAATAACATCTTTCATCAACCTAATTCTTAATAGAATCTTTTGCCTTAAAAAACCACCATGGATAATAGCAATTTTGCTAGTTATTTGTTCATTAGATTCACAGACTAACTCTAGTTTTCCATTTTACACATTGAGAAAAGAGCCAAATGCTTTTCAGCTGTTTTGATATCTATGGAATATTTCTGGTAAAAATCTGTCTACGGTAATCCCATTTCTTACCTATCCACAAAAAGAAGGAAATCACTGTAAATTCTTAGTGAAGTTCTCACTCACACATCAGTATAAGCTGACTTGTTTTCGCCTTTTCAAATGTAGAACAATTCCCTTACATTGCACGCTAGTTAGTGCTTAGGGAACCATAAAAATTAAAAGCAGATGATCATATGAAACATTGAGTGAAGAAGGAGAAATGAAGAGGAGTTTCTATTTTACAGGAAAGGTAAGAAAAACAGTGGAAAGCAAGAGCAAACAGTACTTATAGAGGAGTTTCCTGGATATCCTTGGAAAGGAAAAGTAAATGTATGGTGATTTTTCAAAAGTAGGACAAAATAGAAGACTTTTGTGGGAGACTGTGAAAGAACCACTAGAGGAAAAAGTACAGGTAAGACTTGAAATTAGATGAAGTAGCTGATTTTCTACCCGTAAGCCTCATGTACCTACAGATACTAGTTCTAGTATTGGGATTTGTTTCCTACTGTAAGGGCTAAAGTTATAAAAAGAGGAACTACAGTCCTGCATATGACCTTTAACATAAAATACAGTACTTGATTCATCTGATAAGACCTTTAAACACTAGGTGTGAAATTAATCTAACTTCATTAAGCAATAGCATACAATTACAAGTGAAAAAATTGAAAATAAAGCAGTTAAAAAAACCCCAAACAACAAACAACACCAAAAACAACTCAGAAACCCCAAAAGACTGTAACACGGTAAGAAACATACAGCAGGATTAATACGGTTACCAGAGAATCATATGCAACAGCTGCTCTGTTTGTGAGCCCTTTCCAATCCTACTCTGATTGCTCTTTTCCTACTAGTTTGGTTCTAACACCCCCCTTGCTGACCCATCCTGCTCCCAGTTCACACCCTGTTGGTCCTGCACTAGCCTGGCACTAAAGAAAGGAGGAACTGTGAGAGAGAAGGCACACTGGGGTAACACTCATGCTACAGCAGATGTTACTCCTACCCCTAGGATGCTTTTTCTTGCTCATAGGTTACTCCTCCCACTTGGAGAAACAGTCAAGAATCAACCTAGATGATAAAGACTTTGCTGATTAGAGAAGATCTCATATTTAAAGTCCAGCATTTCTCTTACAGACAGACACTGTGAAGCTATGGACTTAGGCATAATCATGCTAGCTTGGAACTGTAAACAATATTGCTGAATTCTGGAATAACTGTAATGTTTTCTAAAAGAGGAATGGATATGTTCAATGACCACTCTTGAGAAAGTGACCAGTGAAGTTTGGTGAGCTAAAACAGACCTAAAAGTGTTCACATCTAGTTTGGCAGAAATGAATCTGGGGAAAGAGCACTGAAAAAGGGGATGTCAAAATCTGAATCTGTGTCACTAGCTATGATTATATCATTTAATAATGAAACTTTGATGAAGTGATGTGCCTGTTATGAAATATTGTGAAGAGTGCATAAACATTATATGATATTCTAGGAACTCAGTAGGAAACACTGTTTACTCACTAAGTGAAGACAGAAATGCAAATTATTCATGAGGGAAGCTCCTTGCATTCCCTGCACCTGCAAAATGTGTATAAGGTGTTATCACCCCATAGGTAACACCATGATATAGTAGCATGCTATTTTTTGCCTGTTCTCTTTCAGCTGTGGCAGCATGCAATGAAAGTAAGTGTGCTGGATGGAAGGAGCACTGCAACCCAGCGCTGAATGTATTACTTCTGTGATGAGGGAATGCAGCTTGGAATCTGTACTGAAGCCTCATAAAAACCAAGTCTGAGCGTTAAAGTTTATATATATTACTCATAAAATAACAATTATCTTCTGCTGAGGCTTTCATGCAAAAATATCACACACAAAACTCAGTGGAAAGGATTTCTTTGGTTTTTCTTTCCCACGTGCCAAGCAACAGGGTGAAATTGCGGTAGTAATGCTGGTAGTAATATTTCACATCTGCAGGTTCGGAAACAAATCCTTTTTGAGTCGCTGTCAGAAGCGACTGGGAGCAGGCTGTCCCCCCTAACCTTTCGCTGCAGGCTTACCGGTGCGGCAGCCCGGGCTCGGTCCGGTCGCTGCGCTTTACACCGGAGCGCCGCGCTGAATCTCCCTACCTTTCAGCTGCTCCTGATCCGTCACATCACACTGGATGAACACCGTCCTCTGCGCTTCGAACTGTTCGTCCAGGGCCGCCTTGCTCTCCTGTCCGGCCTCGGAGTTGCGGTCCAGGAGGGCTACCTGAGAGCAGAGAGAGGAAAAAGTGTGGCGGGCGGGCGGATGGACAGAGGGACGGGTCCCCCGCAGAGCCGAGCCGAGCCGAGCCCCGGGGGCTGCCGCCACCTCCCGCCCGCGGGTGCCGGCTGGAGGCAGAGGGGAGAGGAGAGGATGGCGCACTTCCCGGGACTTACCTTGGCGCCCTTGCCCAGCAGCGCCTGTACGAAAGCCCGTCCGATGCCCTGCGCCCCGCCGGTGACCAGAGCCACCTTCCCATTGACGTGCATGGCCGCCCGCTGCTGCCGCCCGCCCCGAGCAACCCAGCGCGGTGTCACCTGCCCGCTTTCCTTTCTCCCTCCCTCCTGCCCTCCCTCCTTTCCTCCTCCTCCTGCTGCTGCCGCCTCTACGGCTCATTCCCCCACGCTCCCTTCTCGTGTGACCGAAAGCCGCCCGGAGCTGCCTGGGCGGGGGGAGTAGGGGCGGAGCAGGTCATTAAATCGTTCTCCAGAGTGCCTAGATGAACCCCAGAGAGGAGACCCAGATTCATCCCCTCTTCTCACTCCCGGGCTTTCCGGAGAGGACTAGCTAGCTGTATCCCCCGAAGAACGGGTCCCACAGCAGCTACAGCTCCGCTCTGTGGAGGGGGGGATATGCGTGTGTGTGTATTAGAGCATTTGAGACTCCATAAATCGCGTGAGAAGCTGCTACAAGGTTTGATAAGGGCTCTTGGCAGCTCTTGAGGCTGTGTGAGTTTTGGTTGGCCCAAGTTGCATGAGCAGCAGTGTGAGGAGTTAAGAGTTCAGCCTCGAAAGAAACAAACATAGGGCCCTTATTCACACTTCAAAACAGTCCACCAGCCTTCTACCTCTTATTCTGCTAGTAAATAGAATCCATTTGCATGTAAAAACATCCATTAAATGTTATGATTTTTAGATGTATCAAGGTAAATGCTTTCTAGAAACTTTTAGGTCTATGGATAAAGTAGCTTATACCTTAAAACGTGTTTTAAACACTTTTACCACCTATAAGCCAGATTCTGTCTGCTACGTTAATGTGAACTGTATGCAACTAAAATTTCTCAATACCATGGTATATCACTGTACAGTAGAAATAAGAGCAACTTTAACATTCTGAAAAATGAAATAAATTTTCTTGCTCAATAGCCTGTTATAAGATTCACAAATGTTATCCCATAAAAAAAGAAATGCTGTGGAGTGTTGGGCAGGCAGAAAAATTCCATTATTTCCGTCCTAAGTTCTCTAAACATGTACATCATGCAAGTGCACGTGTGTATTAACACACACACTTGTCTTTAGTGTTCTCTGTTTTCTTTTGCCTGGTGTATCAGGTTTAAACTTCTTGCTTATGCTTTCAAGGCCCTGAAGTACTCTGACTCAGACTTCATCTCTATCATTAACGTCTGTTGTCATTTCTCCTAGCTTCTCAGCAACAGTGTGCCTATTATGCCTTCTCTCTTATCCCAGCTGCCTATTTTCTACTAGTCTGCCTTGATTTATGGAATTCCCTTCTTTTGTATTACCTAGAAGAAAGAAATTACATTGCTTCTAACACCAGCAAACTGTTACAGAACCATTAAGGTAACTACGTTACCTAATTGAGTAAATTGAGTCAATTGGGTAACACAAGATCTTGTTATTACAACCTTTGTCCTTAAAAATGTGAACTAATATAATCCAGCTGCTAAATTGGATCTCAGCCACTTAGTTTTCCTAAAGATCATGATTCACAGTACTTCATAAGAGCAGTCAGAGCTGGCCTCTGGGGTTAGTGAGTTGTTTGAATATGATACCCGTGTTTCTGGGAGGACTCCAGATTGCTTTGGAGCTGTAAAATTTATGCCACCTAAAGTGCCATGCCTAATGATTTCTTTTCCAACCAGCTGAGCCAGCTTCCCTAATTCTTTGGGAGACAAGTACAGTGCCAGGTCAAAGTCACATCATGAGAGCAGTATTACCACACAGGGACCTAACAATAGCATTGCAGTGGAGTCTTTCACCCTCAAACCAACCCTGATTAGCTCCCCCCCCACACTCTGTTCTCCTCCACCCCCTATGACTAAGTCTTGATCAACATCTGTCATGGTCTTTATTTTTGTGATGTAATAATATTTTTTTTAAGAGCTATGCAAAGGAAAAAAAATCAATAAACCTCTTTGCATTTCCAAACAGCTGTAGCTGGAATGACCTTTGGCAACTGTTTCTTAAATTGTTGATAGTTTGGCATGAATGTTAAGAACAATCTGGACTCTTTAGAGATGCTGGAATGTTTTAAAATCTGGATGCACACACTGTTTCCATAAAACAAAGCTTATAAGTCTGTATCCCAAAGATCAGCCTGGTTGAATATAATCCTGGGTATCATAGATTGAAATTGTTTAGAAGTATTGTGATAAACTAACCCAGGATTTCTAACATGTTTTTGTTGCTGAACAGGCTCTTTCCATTATTCCATTCAAGCATCTAAATGACACATCTTGCAAGATGGCAGAAAAAAAGGCTCCACGTTGATATCTGTAATCTTGGAAAAATATATTTGAATATATATAGTGTTCCTAGCTAAAGCAGTATGTGCCAGTTCTCGATATCCAGGAGGAATTAATAGAAGGATGGCTCTGTGATTACCCCTGGAGCCAGCAGAGATAGCTTGACTGTAAGGTGTATGTGTGCTCTTCTCACTCAAACCACACTGGATTTGTTGTCAGCTCACTACAGGTACTTGTAAGAAATTTATTGCAACCTAGTCCTTTACTCGAGTTTGCAATAAGGACAAAATATTGCCCATAAGAAAATGCTCCTTGTAGACATTTTCTGTGTTAGAAATCCAGAGTTAGCATTTCACTCTTGGTGAAACCTGGGGGGGGAGGTAGTTATGAAATATTTTTCCTCCGTGATTCATAAATTGACAGTTTTTGAACCTTTCCTTCAATTTTCAAGAAAACTTTCTTAAGAGCATGAGGACTTCCATTTGTCAGTGTTTCAGTGGTCTACCTTTTCAGAAAACCCATCCTTAAGGAAGCAAAGTACCCAAGTTCACATAAAGATTTGGAAGAACTGTCACAGCAGTCAGTAGTGTACCATAAAGGATCTGTCTTCCTTAATGACCTGTTTGCAGAAGTCTGAGCACATGCTTTGGGTACTTTGTTCTGTGTGTACCAATATGCTGATTTAAGCTGCTATGTTCATTTAAGAAAATGTGAGATAATTAGTGATGTTGCATTATTCAATGGTAGAGTCAAACCAAATCTTACCATATTTATAATTTTTTTCATCAGAATGAAATGTGCACTAACACTTGCCCTAAGGGGTTTTTATCCACTACATTAGTTAGACTCAAAAATATCCAAAACAACCATTCTCTGAAATCACAGGCATGAAAAGATACTAATTGAGTCCATGAATGTTTGATTTGGATGCTTTGAGAGATGAATAGTAACGTGCAGGTACTCTGTATTTTCTGTTCAGAGTTAAGAAATAACAATACTACTGAATCTTAGATGCTGAAGCTGTTCAGATTAAATCTTGCACACACTCCTGTTAAGGGTTCAATGCCAAATGCTTATTCACATTTTCATGTTATTTGTATACAGAATGTGATTACATTTACTGCTTTCTAATAGACCTTTTTTCTGGCAAAGCGTCTGGTTGTTTTGCTTTTCTTTCATGTCCTTGGTGCTTCCTCTTCCATAACCCTCCATTTACTTAGTCCATGGCTTATGCTGCACTGTTCCTCATAGAACACAGTGGCATCAAAGTGGGAGCAGACTCCAGGTAGTTTTAATTTGTTTTTGTAAGCGAATATGATCTGCAACATATGCCATCCTGTTCATTCAAAAATGGTTTTTGAAAAAGCAACCCAGGCCTCATTTTCTTTACCATCTCTTCATTCTCTTCAAGGTAATTTTCAAGTTGCTATGAAAACTAAATAAGTGACATCATACCTGTGAATGGATTATCAGGCAATGCATATAGCAGGATGTACAAACACAGTTAGGCAGCATGTGCACTTTGGTATTTAGCTTAGTGCATTTCCTCAGCTTCTACTGAGAAGAACAGGTGGAAAAGAGACATGACACAAATGTCCAAATTTGCATGGGGTAATTAAAGAACAGATTTCAGGTCACATGCTTAGTCTGGTGCGACCAAACCTTCCTTAGCAAGAAACTTAAGTGTTCAGAAAGTATAAAACAGTTTTCCATGTCCAAGAAGCTTTTTCATAATGCAGTTTCTGTATGATGTCTCTGCATGTATTAAGTTGAAAGGCATCAATTACTGCGTAAGAAGATGAGGTTATGCAGCTAGGCTTTATTTCAGATATTGTACCTAGCTATGTATACCAAATAATTCAAGACATAGACTGGTTGCCAGAAACATCTAACTAACTCAGAGGGCAAGAAGCTGAATGAACAACAGGCTCATTTTTAAAGCACAACATCATGGCAGCTCATGGTAGGTGAGTGGCTAGATTATTTTGTTCATCCAGGACAACAGCAGTACGTCCTGAAAAATGTAATGTACTTGGGGAAAATAAGTGAAAACAGGATACATTAGAGCAGAGTACAAGAAAATAGTTGTGAAAAATCTACTTTTGTGGTGCTCATACTACACGCTTGAGATGTCAAGACTTCCATGGTGAGATTTGGAATAAAACAGTCCTGTGGTTGTCTGTCTTCTTTTTTTTTTTTTTTTCTTTTTAATACGAGAAATCAAAATTGAAGTTAATATTATTGTCATAATAGAAATGGTAGTTAATGCATTAGCAGTATATGAGAATAAAAAGGCTTGGTTTAGTAGCTTTAGGAGGATCATACAGTGAAGACTAGATCACTTTGTATTATAAATTAGGAAAGGGAAGTGACTGAAGACATTAAAAAAAGAAATGAGAAACTTGTGCAGTGCAATTTCCTGATTCTTAGGAATGTCTGAAAAGTATATAGTTTTCGTGAAAATATTTGTCAGAGCATGTGGGAGGTTGTTACAGTAAATCAGAGGCAAGAGAGGTGATGACTGGTTTTTAGATTGCCTTCAACTGATATTAGAGAAGGAATGTTAAGACAGAGAGAGTTTCCTGTCCATTTGGAAACATCTAATACTACTGAAAGAAAAGTTTTGAAATACAGAAAATAATGTAGTAACAAATATCTAGGGCAAAGGGGAAGAATATAGCTGCCTAGGAAGCTAACGACAAAGGACTTGGGAACACTGTCTTGGATACCTATTCAGAGAGGCTTTCTAGCTCTCCAGCATGTCTTTCCTTGACCAAATTCCTTCTGTCATGCTCAATATTGATTCAGCCTGTATCATAGGCATCACAATTGTGAGGTTTTCAATCCCTTGTCTTGCATATAGGTCAAATAACTGAGGATCAATAAGCTGCTTGTATTTCACAGTAGATACTTAATGCTTTGAAGGAAAAAAATAAAAAGCTCAAAGCAATTATTGTAACACAATGCTCAATGAGGATATAAGCATTACTATTGAAAAAACTTTTAAAAAGTTACTACATAAGTTAGGAAGTTGGGGGTTAATCCCATGCCTGAGAATCAATAACACATTTTAAAAAATCATAGTCTGCTGGAAGAATAAGAACATGAGCATTAAGCCTTGCTAGGAAGGCAGTTCTGCAAGGTGTTAAACTTCTCAAGGCTTGAGCCAGGCTCTAAATGAATAAGGAAGGATTCAGTGTTAAAGCATGCCCTGCCCTTTCTCTATCTGATATAATTATAGGAGAACCTTTAAAACCCTGTATTTGGCACTGTCTTTAAACACCCCAGCAGTATGGCAGCTGGCAGCAAAAATGCAACAAAAATATGTGAACCCCTCCCATGCCTCTTGCAACTTTGGCAACACACTATATACAGGACTGACTGTCTATTCTGTTAATTTGGTTTTCAACCCATCAGGCAGTGCAAATACCTACACATTTGGAAAGAAGATGTTGTAGGCTTACACTCAAATTGTGAAGGGCTTCTTAAAAAGCTAGTGTGAGCAATTAAAATCAGACCAACCACCCAGTAGAGTAACCTGTGTTTCTTAGAACTGTGTAACTCT
>JAYRBT010000139.1:37216755-37250045 GCA_036023395.1 Myiotriccus ornatus
AAAAAAAAGTTCTTATTATATTTTAACATTTAAAAGTAAGAACATTAAAAAAATAGGAGAAATCTCAGAAAACCTTGATTCCAACTCTGAAAAATAAGGAATTAGCAGGGAGCTATGAATCAAATGAGCCCTCTTTATTCTGCTTTCCAATTTTGTATATGGTCTGATGGTGATAGTTGTCTTTCAAACTAGTGTTTTGACTCCTTCCTTTTTTTTCTATACACATAGTCACTGTCTAGTACATCAGTTTCTGGATGTTCTGTTTTAGAAGAAAGTTGGTTAGAGTATGGGGCTAGTAGTGCCAAGGTCATGGGTTCAATCCCTGTATGGGTCACTGACTTAGAAGTTGGACTTGATGATCCTTGTGGGTTCCTTCCAACTCAGAATATTCAGTGAAGTCACCTTTTTATGGACCCAGACCTTCCTCCTTATGTGACTGAATTTCATTTCTTGGAATGGAGACTGTCAGTACCTTAAAATTATACTATTAAAATAAAATTTTCAATGTTCTGAAATGCCTTTTCAATTAAGAGAGAAATATTGCTCCTATTTGAATTATTTCATATTCTGTAACACTATGAATAACAGTATAATGTTTGAGATGCTAAGAATTACTTCTTAGTCTTTTCAAAAAAAAAAGTGGAAAAAAAAATCCTGAAATCTGATAAGTTAAAAATCCAAAATAAGAATACGAGATTGAACATAGCAATAAACATGAAAATGATCATAATCTGACAAAAATCTGTGAGCCAAGTAAGATCAGAATGAGTCCTGGTAACAGCTTAAGTATTTTTGTTACTGTGAAGTGAATTAGGCTAGATCATTCCACCTTTCTAGCTCTTTATACCACACCATATTTCAAGTCACTGTTCTATGTAAGAAGGGATGTTCAGAGTTTCAGTATTAAGAAAGCCCAAATGTCTTACGGAACGCATTTATTTTGACAAGTTTCAAAGAAAACAATCATAAGAACAAGACTGTTCTTATTTTATTAATAACGATTTCTTCTGGCAAAATTAATTTTATTCTTAACAGTTTGGTTATTTTTTATTTAGGCCTTTATATTCTATTACTTGTGTTATGCCATAAACAGTTTCTGTTATGTACAATATTTTTAATGTGTTTCAATTTTCTAGCAGTTCATTTTCCCCCAGAATTTCTAATTTCATATTCCATGAATAATGTCTTGACTATGAATTCCTTTGTAGTGGTAAAAGTACTTATGAAATGTAAGAATTTTTCATAAAATTGAAAATCAGCTATTTTCACTCAGGGATTTTTAAGGCTTATTACATTTTAAGTTTTATTGGACAAACACATTTAGACAGATTGTCTGCCTGGAAAACAAATAAGGATAATACTATTAGACCGAATTCCCATGAGTGAAACCATTTATTCAATTCCCCACCTTATTTTTATTGTCTCACAGTTATTGCCTTTTCTTTTTGCTTCAAATAATGAGGCTCCCACACGGTACTCAAATGTGTGTTGTACAAACATTTATTAGATATACCAGGACATGATAAAAAGACCATCCTCCCAATTTTGGAGGGAAAATTTCTGTGGGTTTGTGAATCATAGCCTAAGTCTAAAGAATTATGTAATCCATTTCTAGGCAACAGAGACAAAAAAATCTGTAAGGCAATTTACAGAAGAAATATTGCAGCAGAAGTCTACAACAAAGTTTAATTAAAGTGTTCTGGTGATCTGAACATATTCATAATCCAGCACTGAAATTAAAAAAAATCCACATCAACAGAACCTTTTCTCAGGCTCATGGTGCCCGTTGGCATTGTTATGCATATATATATATATATATCTATCTCTACCTCCCGTGTATAGATCTACAGTTAATGACCATTTTTCAACCACCTCCAAGTAAGCGAAGCAATGCCAAGATATGAGGCACTGGTCCCAGATGGTTGATTCATATCACTCAAGTGAAGTATTCCATACATAAGCTTGTTACACAGTTCACTGTGAGAATGTGGTGTGTGATATAAATGGGAAACTTTTCTGCTGAGCCACTTAGAGGTTGTGAGTAAGAATGTTAAGCATCTCAGAGGACTTAGGTGCAAACCTTGCGCTTTGGTTGTCTGTTCATTTGGCTCCAGCACACCTGTGGACTGTGGAACTCATTGCCATATGATGTTATGTAATTTTTAATAGGTTCAAAAATTGTCAATGAGATTTACGATAATTAGACAACAAATTACCATCACTGAGAGTGAGACAGCAAAGTGTGGAGGACTTACTATATATACATATGCGTGTGTGTGTGTGTGTATGTTATGATCTATTCTGGTGACTGCCAAAGAAAGGATTCTTGAATATGTGGATTTTTGTTCAGAATGAGTGCAGTCATGTTTTCTATATTATGGCAGTACTACAATGTCTATAAAGTTAACTAAATCTATTCCATACATCTTTTCAGAACATTTTTTTCCAGAGAAAAAAAATATTTTTCAAGAATGTTTAATTGGTTTTTTAAATATAATTTAGGTGTATTCCTGTCCTTCTGCCTATATCAATATATATTCAATAATCAAAATATATTTGTGTGTATCCAAATATACCTAACTTGCATACTTTTCTATACCGAGGAAACAGACCTGTTCTCCATGTCACTAATTTCTATTTGAAAGATAAATTAGCTCATTATGAAATACCCAAACTGGTACAGCTGGTAAAAGAGCAACAGTATTTACAGAGTGAGTTTATGTTTTCTTTCCTGGCTTAGGTGCCATTAGGTGGGGCTGACAGAGTTCAGTGCCAAAAAAAGCATATATATGCATCCTGTAGTGCATTTCTATGAACTTACCTGACCCCATGTCTTTTTTTTTTTTAATTGACAATGAAAGAAATTCTGATATGTGATATTTTTAGCACTTATACAGTAAGATTTTTGTTCTTTCTCCTTCTGGATTTCATGAGATTAAGGTCAGGCATATAGATGCAATTTCTGTGTGATTATAAATTAATTTCAGACAAGCTGCAGGTATTTAGTGGCTCTTATGAGAATCTGCTATGATCAGGATTCCACACACTGAAAACAATTTTACCACAGAGTTTATAATATAGTCTAAAACAACAGAAACCCGGTATTTTATAGGAGGTGAAGATGAAAAATAACATTGGTTTGAACAGATTTTCATAAATGTGTTATTTTCACAAATTATAGAGGTATAAAATACTAAAAATACTCTTAAAATATTGTCTGCCTCTGTAAAGCCTCTTGAATTACTTGAATTCTGTAAAATAATGAGTATTCTCCATAAAGAAGAAGAATAGCACAATGCCTCTTACTATCATTGGATGGTCTATTCCTGAATTTATTTATTTTATTTTGGATTTTTTGCTTTTACAAGTAAACGTGGTTGTTTATTTAATTCATGTCTATCTTCTGTAGTATAGAAATATTTTCTTCTGGAATTGGTTAGGTAGGGTCTTCCCAGGTATAAAACACAAGTAGATTCTATATGTGTTGAATCAGAGGTGTCTAGTAAATACAAAGCGTACTGCTAGGCTGGAGCCTTCAGGTTTTTTTAGGCAATTTTTCTAAGGTCATTTTTTCACAGCATTAAGCATGTGAATGGGGCATTGTTTTCTCAAAGTTTTCAGTGTACCTTCTATGCATGAGAAGTGAGAGTGGATCTTGGCACCACTGTAGGTTCTTTTTCCATATCTGTTTTGACGTGCTTTTTTTTTTTTTTTTTTTTTTTAGTTCTGGGCTCTAGTTCAAAGTTACTAACCACATCTAGCATCTGGAGCAGATAAAGTTCAAGGCAGGATGTCTCAACAGCCAGCAAAGATGTCCAAAAATTTAGAGAGTAACTATTCAAAACCATACACTAGGAATCTAGGAATCAAGACAAATCTAGTATTGCATGACTAAATGTAATCCAATGAAGCTAAGACACTTGAATTATTTTGTGCTGATTCACTTAAGTATATGACTAATCAGGCAGAGTTAACATAGTTGCAAACTCAAAAGGGAAAGACAGCTGGAGAAATCAGCAAACTTTGTGAAAATATCTGAAATCGGGAGAACACTTTGCTTAACGCTTAACTTATTGCACAAATTCATTGCATGGCTTCCTTCTATTGCTCTGAGAACAAATAATCAGCCTAAACAATCAGAGATGTGTCTACACTAGCCTTTTGCCCTTCATCTTTCAGCCACTAGTATTAGTGAGGAAGCAGTCCTCATGGTAGCTAATCCTGTAAGACTAGCAACAATAACTCTAGGCATACCCGACTGCAGGTAGCTTGGGGCTCAAGGATAGTGGTAACTTTCCCATAGGAGATCTCTATAGTATCTTGGAGTACTAGAGCTATTCTAGTTTAAATCAAGGCTTACAGAGTTTCAGGCCAAGATCCAAAAAAATGTGATAGTGCCAAAAGTGGGTCTGTAGATGGTTCAAGCATCTAAATCCAAGACTATGATTCTCAAAAGCCCTGCTGAACCATGTTAGGCCTGTATGTTTGGCAGTAAAACTCCTCCAATGCAGAAGATTGTGCAATTTTCAATGACTGACTTGTTGGGTTAAGACTGAGAGCTGTTTGAAACTTAAATCTAATCAGCAGTCTGAAAAAAATGGTGTTTATCTGCCCTGAGTATTTACCTGCTCTGCTACACATTAACTTCAATCAAAATATGGTTGTTTTTACCCCTTTTTTTAAATTTACAGAAAGGGTGAGAAAGGTGATCTGTCCTCTGTTTTGTGGAATACCTGAGCAATTAAAGCATTAGCATAGAATATGGGGCTAAGGTTGTCAAGACTTTCAACAAAATGAATGCACTGAAATCCACATCTCCCTAGAAAGTATCTTCACTGTAAGGCTGTGAGGCTGTACAGTGATATTGTATATTGGTGAGGGGGAATGGCCTTCTTTTGAAACTAGGACACTTGAAGTCGTTCCTGAAGAATGCCTGTATATTTTAAACTAAATGATCGTTTTATGTAGCTCCAGAGACTTCCAGGCTTATGTGAGGGTTTTTTATTATTTATTTGTTTTTAAGTGTACCGACATGATTGATTTAAATTCTAGACAAAATAACTTCTTGCAAAGACTGCAGTGTCACCCTGTGGGGAATAAAAAAAATCTTGAAATTATCAAGTCCAATTAGAGAATCCAACTTGTCATAACTATGGATTAACTATTGCATCTATATATTGCTAAAATAGTCTTCAAGAAGAATACAGAATGAAATAAAAATACAGAAGTAAAGCAGAAAAATCTATGGGTCTATCTATTTTTATGTGGGATTGTTGCTGTTCATTTAACCTAGAAGTTGTATCAGCAGGAAATGTAATTTATCATGTCATTAACTAGTTGTGACTAGTATTTAAAAAGGAATATTTTTTTAAAAAATTAGGTAAACAAATACAACTGAGTATCAGAGTACTTTGAGACAGCTGTTCTCAGTTTGTTTTTCTGGCATCAGACAGTATTCTTTTGTCATAGAAATGAACTGAGTTTTCAATGCTGTTATTATAAAAGGCATATGTAGTCAGAGTTAAAGTAAAATAAGAAAGCCAGAACCAAAGAGATAGAAGCAGAAAATGGGAAAAGGAAATAAACACACAGTATGTGGTAACTACAATTTAGTAAAGTACAAAGGCAAAATAAAGATGAAATATCCTGTGATAGGGAACTTGCAACTAAACATTTGTTTCTTCAGAATTTCTAAAGAAAAATAGATTCATGCATTATGCCTAAATGTTTAAGAAATTAGACTATACACGTCAGAAAATGTCAACTTTGTATTCAAATTGTAAGAACTTAGTTTGTATGTTTATAGACTTCGTTTAGTACAGTCACTGTCAAATAAAAAATAGTCAGCAAAAAAAAAAATTAAATCTACACCATATGGAAAATATCCTGACTTTTGAACAGTGGCTATTCTGGCTATCCTCTGCTCCTCAAGGATTTTTTACATAAGTCTTCAAAATAGTTGTTCTTGAAAGGTAAAGTACTGAACTAAGCCTTTGACCAACACTGTATTCTGTAATACAGCTTTTACTTCAGTTTAGAGACAATAATAGGAAGAATTCTACTGCTTAAACATTGGAATCCACATATTTTTTTTTAGATGTTTTTAGATGTTTTAAGGAACCTTAGATTTGTATTGACAGGTCTGACATAAGGCATTCAAGAAACCCAGATTTTCTGGAACAACAGTGAAAATGTAACCATGAACATAACCCTGAAACCCAAGTCTGCCCTATGCAACAAGTGGAGATTTCCTAAAAGTAAATGAGTTTCTCTGCAGCATAAAGACCCTTATATCCATATAGTCTTAACAATCCTGAGATCCAAGAATTATGCTGAGGGGACCGAACATATAGGTACATGTGTATGTGTGTCATACATAGGTGGAGACAATGAGTTAATAAGTTCATGGCAGCATGAAATGTTTGAGATCACATAAATGATTAGTTCTCAATCCATTGTGAAGTAAGTTTAGGTTAAACCTACTGCTTTCTCACCTTAGAGAAACTCATGTTAAAGGCATCCTGGTCATGGAACAATATAAGGTAATAAATAAAAAAGAATTTAAATATTTTTCTGTCATACCAGGATGTTTACAGCAACCGAGTATGAAATGAATTATTACCTCAGGATGACTCCAGGAAGATATTATAATTATATTTGGAAGACAGAAGATTTTTAAAAAGATGTTGCCTCTGGTGCATGAGAGCCTGTTGCTCATTTCAGTTTACTTAATAGATTCATTCCTAGTGTTTAATTTAGCTGTTGTGACTGTATGCTAATAGTTGCCACATAGATTCTTTACTGCACAAGTACAATCAAGTGACTATTCACTTGTGTGTCTTTAGTAGGACTTTACCTCCTCAGTTTGTTCCTAAATACTAACATCATTGTATCATATCTGAATAGATTTTTCAAGCAGTAAGAGAACACTGTGAAGATCAGATCTCTGAGGTTTGATCAATCTGTTCAGCACTTTGCAAGCAGTTTTCACTGAAGTTGGTCCAAATTTTTCATGAATGGAATTTTTGCCATGGAAAATACTGGTAAACCATAGCCACATAATTTGTATTGGCTTCAGAAAAATTTCCAGTAGAGTGCTCAAACTAATTGAAAATTATGTTGCCTATTTAGTATCAATGTGATTTTACTGTTTCACTCTGACTTGACTTCAGGAAGTTTTACTTCTGTTACATGTTATTGCATGTGTCTGTTGACTTTGTCAGTTCACAGTGGTGATACGTGTGGTTCACCGTAGCAAAATGTTTAGCCTGGAGGAGATTGAGGAGGGATCTTATCAATGTGTGTAAGTACCTAAAGGGAGGGTGTCATGAACCAGGCTCTTCTCAGTGATGCTGGGCAGTGGGACGAGAGAAAATAAGCAGAAACAAGAACAGAGAAAGTTCCACCCAAATATGAGAAAGAACTTTGCTGTGCGGGTGACCCTGAGCACTGGAACAAATTGCTCAGTGAGGTTGTGGAGTCTCTTTCCTTGGAGATATTCAAAAGCTGTCTGGACATAATCCTGCATGTCTAGGGGTCTAGGGGATCCTGCTTGAGCAGGGAGGCTGGACTAGATGACCTCCAGTGGTCCTTTCCAACCCTAACCATGCTGTGAAACTGAGGTAACACTTGAAGTCTGCCCCTTATTGTAGTTGTAAGTTTGTCCACTTGAAACTATGTCTGTTTACAGTGGTGAAGGGAAGGGACTTTCCAGAGGAACAGAAGTAGAAGGAGCAGTCACTTCAGAGGATTCTTTAGAAAAATGGACTGATTGCATACACAAGTATACTTTTGAATGATGAAAAAGAGGATTGGGAGTTAATTATTTTCCTAGTCTCAAGAAAGAAAGAGAACTATCTCCGATAATGCAATATTCCTGCTTGTTCTGGCAACTTTGCCATTCCCAAAGCGACAAACTGTGTTCATGGTTCTAGGAACAGCAGCACAGGCTGTTCACAGGTAGCATTCCTCTGACCCATACTTCAGAAGGAGAAATAGAAAGAAGTCCTCTACTTCTGGAAAATTGCTTAGTGGAACAGCTAAACCAGAAGTTTTGCAACATGAATCCCAATAATCAGTGAGTATGAATTACCGATGCCAAACTCTAACTCTGAGGCACAGCTCTTCATTTTGAGCATGTTAATGATGTGGAAGAAGAAGGACACCTCTAATTGGTCTGGGATTAACTGATACAACTTCTCAAAAATCACAAAAGTTGCCAGCCATTTCCCAGAGATTGTCAGCTAATTCTGTAATTGTGATCTACTTTCAACTATGGAAAGAACGTTGTTGTTTTTTTTCATGACACCTAGCTAAAGGAATTTCTTACCAGATCAAAGACTTATTACTTGGTAGAAACCATCTCCACTTGTAATTTTTTGAACCCCAAACTATAAAATGGAGGCCGTGCAGATGTTTTGACTGTGATCTGGAAAGGGTGGGGACACTAAGCATGACAAAACAAATTAAAAACAATCACAGAATCAGTATGCCCCAGAAAGTTACTTCAGATAAAAAGGAGTCAAGAACTATGTCTGCTAGCAATCTGAGAATAACATTCAACTGTTGCATCTCATGATTTCATCAGTTCATTCCAGCAGCATGGCTCAACAGACTTTAGCAAGTCTTTTCAGAGGCAACAAAAATATCATTGCAAACACCCTGGAGCCATGAACTTCATCATGTAATATTCATGGATGTTGACCACAGTTATGCTTTCTTCTAGGGAATAACAGAGATATTAGGTGCTTTGTTGCTGCTCCTGCCTTTGCTGACAGGCTTCCCACAGTCTTAACAAGAGAATTTGTCAGGCAGTAGTACCATGAGAAGGACACAACTGTACAGAGGTGATATTGGTGGAGTACAACTGATCACCTACCTTGTCAGCAACTGTCTGTACAATGGTACTGCCTCGCAGATCAAACAAATAAAGACATATGGTAAGGAGGACAAGTCTTAAAAGAGCACTTTACCAGGTGGCGCATTTTCTAACAGGTGAAGAACAAAACGCTCCCAACAGTGTCGGTGGAAAAGCGCAGCGTCATGAATGAGCAGCCCTAAGAAACTTCTGCTGAGTTTTTGGAATGTGACAGTAAACCTTCACTGGCAGCACAAAAAGATAAGTTTTAGGGTGAAAAATTAGAAGTTCTTAAAATGCATGTAAGGCTTATTTTACAAGTGGATGCTTTAAACCCCCAAATGAGTCACATTATTTGCTCTTCTAGCAAACTGATATCTCTGTGAGCATTCAGGAGCCAAAACACTGCTAGATCAGTTTCTACTTCCTTTCTTTCATCAGGAAGCAGCACTGCAAGGGAAAAAAAAATCCAGAAAAACCTGACAAACATCACTGAAATCTATCTGTGTTCAGACAGTGTCTGTATCAGACTGAATTAGCCTTTAAATTTTTCAACAAACCCCCTACTGAACTTTTTTTGGTTGTATCTTGAGTAACATGCCTCTCTTCTTTTTAATCCTATGATGGGACCATGAAAATGGCCACATGGCCTAAAGAAATGTGTTCCACTAGCTCTTTTCTGATTTTAATACCGGCATATACATGATTTTATGCACTGCATCATGTAAGTGTGTGCTGTAAAGTCAAAGTAAATTCATGCACAACTCCTTAATTGTGTAAAAGAAAATACCAACCACATCATGGCTGGTATTCAATTATCATTGAAAACCAACTACAAAATCACTTCTGAATGGTGTCACTGAAAACAATTCTTCATGCTTACAGTATCCTTATAAAAATCAAGTGAATGATTTGGTATGAAAAAATTTGTCTTGTGAAACACTCTTTACAGAATTTATACTTTCTTTTAATGCTAAATCAGTCATTACTTTGACAGGCTAATGTTACTCTGTTGAGAGTTCAGATTTAATATGCAATGGATAAGAATTCAAAAATCATATATATCCCATGTTCTTAAAAAAAGCTGAACTGACTTCAGCTTTACATCTCTAGCCAAACCTACTTGCTTACCAAAGCACATTCTCTAAGTTAGAACAAATGACAGATAACCTTCAAGACCTTGCAGAACTGTACAGAAAATAACAGGAACTAAACTGTCTAAAACTGAAAACAAAGTTCTTGCTGCTTGAGAAACTGTTCATAATGAACATTTCAAAAAAACAAGTCATAGCCCTCTTTGAGGAAATTAGGAGTGTGTTTCTTTGGATGATGTCTGTACTGCAAGATGTGTTTTGGGATGAAGGCATCCCAGAACACAAGCAAACAGACTGAAAGGTTGTATGTCAAAGAAGCTAGACACATTGATGGGACAGTCCTGAATAAAAAGGCTTTGCACAAAAAGCCATGGTGAACACAGAATGTGTGGTAATGTAAATGCACAATGTTTCTTCAGTGATGTGAAGAAAACAAAGAAAAGATCCAGGATTTGATCTGGGAGACTGAAATGTAAACTTCCAGTATAAATTGTCAAAAGCAGTCACCCTTATGTGGTGTGTATTTTGCCCTTAAATTTCATGAATGCAAAGGAACCACAGTCTTCTTGAGCATTTTGATATAAGAAAGGAGACCTAGCAGACTGGTTTTTTTCTCTGTTATACACATAATGATCTAAAAAGTAAGGAAGAATTTAGTTCCATTCCTCTTTAAAAAACAGTTGCGCGTCCCCATGCCTCAATCAGTGCTTCCAAGTGAGAGAGTCATTCCTCGGCCATTGGGCAGACCTGGAACTATCTGTCAAAGTGTCAAAACATGCAGCTGCAAGACATTGCAGTGACTAAGATATGAAAAAGGAAGCAAAAACTAAGTTCTCTTTTGGCTGCTGAAAGAAAATATGTTTCGTTGTTTGCTGTACTGAAATAAGTTTGATCCTTACTTTCCTTCCCCACTTCTTACAAAACATTTGGTTCAAAAGAAATGCTTTCCAGGTTCTGTTAGAAAAGCAAAAGGAAGGAGTGTATTCACAAATCTAATAAAAAGTCAGCTTTTATTTTTTCCAGGAACCTGGAGTATTCAAACATGGCACATGGAATGTAGCATTCAGTATGAGAGATTTTTGAGATTTGAAATCATGTCCTTTACCTCCTGAAAGAGCATTCTGACTTCCTAGGTGTAGAATAGCTATTTAAGCTACTCCTGTAACAGTCCTGTCTTATGGAAACTGCAGAAAGAAAAGTGAGACACTAAAAACAGGAAGGAGAACAGTGACTCTAATCACTGGGACATTCACTATAGAAACAAAGCACCTGGACTCCTATTTCGCTGAAGAGTCTTAGTTATTATTGTTTGCAAGGGTATGTTGATCAAATCTTCCATTGCTAAAAGATGTTATTTTAAGAGGTGGGAGATGCAAATAGTCAGCAAGTTATGAAATAAATTTTTACAACCTTTTTTTATGAAAGCTGATGCTTGCTATTTATTTGCTCAAATTTTGGGAAGTAAAAATTGTATTTATTTTCATCCTTTCCTTATTTCTGAGGTATGAAAGCATGCAGAATTTCTAATAAGTTCACTGTATTCAGTATTTTGCTATTTAACAAAGACCTTAACAAACTTAAAAAGATTATACCAGAAAAAAAAAAAAATCTGACCACTATGGGTTGATTTACAATATTTATTTATATTTCTCTGCACTTGGATGCTGCCAAGTTTGACTCTTTCTTTCTCTCTCTCTTTTTAAATGCTTATTATTGTATGAGTAAGCATTAAGCTTAATCCTGTTGTGGTTAAATGAGAAGGTTTAGCAATTTCATTCCATGTCTTCATCTTTAACTGTTCTTACCCATGAATGCATGTCTCTTGCTACTGTTTGATCTGTCCAGAAGAAACTTGGTTCAGAACGTCACCTATATGGAGTTTCATTTGAGTTATGAATACATGATTTGGAGGCTGTTAACAAAAATATTTGTTTTAAGTTCACATCTTCGTAGTTGAAAGTAGTTAAGGATGAGAAATATAAGGCATTTTTGATGGTCATGGCATGGGTATAAATTGCTTATGGAATGAAGCCATGCCAAAAGGCAAAGGAGACTGAAATACTCCCCACGAGGAGAATTCCAGGGCGGCAGATGAGCAGGTTGATGGTGCTAGGCCTTGCTATGCAGTCATCTGGAGTAGTCAAAACTCTAGTTACAGACATGCAAAAAACTGAACTGAAACCAATTTATTTTCAAGAGGAGACTACTAGGGTGACAGGAGGAATGGAGAGCCTGACTAATGAGAGGTGGTGGAAGAGCATGATTTATTTAACTTTGCAAAAGGAAGGCTGAAAAGGGATAAGATTGCTCTCCTCAGAGATAAACACCACGAGGGAACAGATCTGTTTAAGTTAAAGAACAATGTTGGCTCAAGAACAAATAGATATAGTCTGGCCCTGAAAAAATCTTGGAGTGGATGTTAAAAGAATATTGTTAACTATTAATAAAGTGTTCTTCGAGTAGCCATCCTGCAAGGATGATCAATGCACACCTGCAGTTGAAACTAAGAGGTTTATGTCTCTCAGAGAGGGTGGATCATCCATAAGCAGAAAGCTTATACATACACACCTGTAGGTGTATGGACTCTATTCCAAACTCTCTTTCCAGCATATATTCCCAGGATATGTTCCCATTAATCTCTTAAAATTTAACTGATAGAAGTTCAGTTCTTCTGTACTGTGATATACTCTGATTCAAGAGCAAATTATTGACTTAATGCAGTGTTTGCTTGCTGATCTGCTCTCTATCTGACACATGTATCAATCAGGTCTCAACAAATGATTCTATCAGTACCTTCTAGTCTTAAAGCCTAGTAAACTATGGGTGACCTGACCATAGGTTCACTGCAATCCACGGGTACATCGGTATTTATAGATAATAATTATATTTTTTTAAACAGCAAATTATTTTTCTCCACAGGGATTTTGTGAGGTGTCAACTATAAAAGCTGCCATCAAGCTCTGTTATGACATTGCAAAGAGAAAGTAAATGGCCTACAAAATTACATCATTTACAATAAATTATTTACTTTTGGCTGTCACTTTCGAAAGATTTAGAGCCCTGCCCAGGTTGTATTGCAGAACAACATTAGGGGTTATGAACTTGAAAACACCTACTTTTTATGTAGTAGACTAATATGATGTGCTGTAATCTTTTCCTTGAAGATAAAGCCTCTGTTCTATGGACAGCATTTTACTGAGAAAAAATAAATGCAGCTGTTGAAGACTTTATCTAAGGTATCTTAACTTTTGTAGGGAGCATAGATGTAGGAGCAGACACCTGGCATAAAAAAAAGCTAAAATAAGGTCCATTGAGAACAGTACAGTTAGATAAAGGAAAATCAGATAATTTTCTGAAACAAAATAAAATTTAGTCTTTTTAGTTACATATCACTGAGACCTTAGTAACTTAGTAACTTTGTTTGTGACACACGGTTGAATAGCACTTTCTAAAATTTAAATGGTGTCCTTGCCTTAGATGATTTACAATCCAGTGAATCAAACCAGTAAACACTATTGTGGGCATAAACCAATGGTTAAAAAGCAAAATAAGTTTCCATTCTTACAAGGATCAATGTAATATTAGAATGATAGCTAGTAATAACGCTTGATTTGTTCAGCAAGAAAAGCTTATTTTCAAAAAAGCCTGTTTTAACAAAAAAGTGGTAGATATCTTTACTTTAAAAAATATTTCAGTTTCTTGGTCCAGATAGGCCAGTGATGACCAGGACTAACCTGTTTTGCTAGATCTGTGTGCCTCACATTTGACTGGGTTTCTGTTCTAAAAATGGTAGCAATTTTTCTGTGGCAGGCGTATTTATAAGATGTATCTCCCATGCATTTGGGATTTGTTTGTGTTTAATAATGTACAAACTGACAGTATCTTTTCTCACAGTTTGAAAAGCTGCATGATCTGGATTTTCTAGTTGGAATCTGTTTTCATGGAAACTACCTCCAACCTTCTACGAGAATTGTTCAAAATCTGCCAAACATCTATCGGGAGAAACCAAACAGTCAGAAAAAAACCACTGACAACACATTCACATTGTCTTATTACAGAATCACAGAAACAGAATCATTTAGGTTAGAAGACCTAAGACCACCGAGTCCAACCTTTTACCAATTATTTCCATGGAACATGACAGCAAAAATTAAAAGAAATGCATTAAAAGTATTGTCTGTTGTCCTGCTGTCTTCTGACAACTAATTAGTCAGAAAGAGTTGATCGTTGTTTCAATAGCCTTCCATGTGTATTTTGAAAAAGTAAAAGTAAACTCAGCAGCAAAAAAGAATTTACCTGTAAACTTTTGAAATGGAAACCCTTAGAACTTTTAACATTTTTGATCATGCTTTATCACCTGAATAAATCCTGTTCTCACAGAAACTGGGACCCAGAGTGGGGGAGCAGAAAAAAATCGAGGTTTGACAATGATATCAGCCAGATATTTGAGGATTCTGGGATGAATCCCATCAGGCCCCATAGATTTTTAGGGATCCAGATGGAGCAGCAGATCCCACACAATTTCCGGGTTGACTGGGAGTTGATCATTCTCACAGTCACGGTCCTCCAGCTTGGGGCACTGAGACCCCTTTAGATCATCCGTGTTGAAGACAGAGGCAAAGAAAGCATTAAACACTCCTACCTTGTCTCTGTCACTGTTTGTGGGGTGACCATCCTCATCTTGTAACAGGCCAGTGGTATTTCTGTAGTGACTATTGTCATTAATATATTTAAAAAAACTCTTTTTATTGCCCACCACATTTCTGGCCAGCTCTAACTCTACTTGAGCTTTGGCCACACAAATTTTCTCCCTGCAGTGGCAAGCGGCATCTCTGAGTTCTTCCCATGTCACTCAGCGTTGCTTCCATTGGACGTACACGTTCCTTATTTGCCTTATCTCCAAGAGATGGACTGTGTTTGTATGTTGTCTGGCCAGGGTGGACCTTCAGCCCTCGTCATCCCCTGTGGCATTGGGGCTAAATGAGAATGGCTCTTCAGCTCACCATGATTCCCCTCCTTGGGAGTTCCTCACCTCTGCCTGTGTGTCCGGTAACTTTCAGCGTCTGTGAATCCCACAGGCCACCACACATGGCCCTGTTCCACCAGGCGATGTGGGGAGAGGTGGTTTCAGGTGGCCCACGGCAGGGCCTCAGGAGCCACTTTGGGCTAGTCACAGGCCCAGTCTGAGAAATTGCCGCAGCTATTGTGGACATCTGTGGGCCTGGGACTTGGGCTGACCCACAGGCTGCCTCCCTGCCACCAGGCCCTTCCCAGTGCCTGGCTGGGGTGTTGAGGCAGTCCCTGTTCTGATGGATGTTGGGGTAGTTCCTGTGGCTGTTGGCTAACATGCAGAAATTGATTCAGCAGGCGATAGGATAGCTGTTCTTCATGTGCACGAGCACAGGTGTTATTTTCAAGAGTAAATATTTGTTTTTGGTAATCCATGCCTTTTTAAAGTTCTGATCTTTGAAAACAAGTGCTCAGATAACCCGTATGTTCAGGTAACTTCTGTAAGGGGAAAGGAGGGGCTAGGTACTGACAGCAGTGTGTCTGTGGTCACAGGGAGAGTAGCTTTGGAAATCAGGGAGTAAGGAGGTTAAAGTGGAAGGGGCAGACTAGATGAAAATGGGGACCATCGGATGCCAGGAAGGAAAAGCAGCAGGCTGTCACAGATCAGAGGCGAGAGCAAAAATGCTCCTCTGTAACCCTTCACATATGATATGGCAACTTATGTTTAATCCACATAGCTGTTGAACTGCACAGGATTTTAGTGGGTAACTTGGAAAATGGCCAAGTATAGTAACTGTGTGTGATCTACCTGTCCTTGCACCCAGTAGCCTGGTTGTCAGGAACCTGAAAAATGTTGTGAAAACTACATCCCTCTTTCAGATGCTTTAGGGACTTTCTATCTTAGTGTAAGGGGTTTCCTATAACTTTAATATTTCCTATGATTCCTTATTATTTGTTGACTATTTGTTGTCTTTGCTACTATGTTCTGGTACCAAAAGTTCATAGAGAACTCTACTCAGCTGGCATATCCAGCTAATTTCCTGGGAACACACTCATTCTTTAATAAAATCACCCATATTTGCCCCATCCCCATCTCACCCCCAAAAACGAATACTGTCAAGGTAAGGAATATTTCTTTCTTTTGTAGCCACACCCAGTTTACTGTAATCCTGACTCAGTCTTGTGTTTATCCTATGTGGCAATACTACCAGCTTAATTTTTCGAGGGTTGGAATAAATAACCATACTTTTTTTCCAGGTGACAGCATAACAGCCATAAATATTTCCTTCCAAAGGACAACTATATAAAAATAATTTTCAGAATATCCTACTCTTCTTAAAAATGACTGATTGTGACTAAAATCTGAAACCAAACTCTACTCTTATTTGCAACCATTTAAATCTGGAACGTATCCATTGATTTCAACAAAGAGATTACAGATTTACATTTCTTTAGGTGGAATTTGGCTTAAATCCTTGTAGTTACATTTTTTCACAGCACTGTAATATTTAAAATTTGTGTGATGCAATAAATTTGAAGCAAAACTTTTGCCCTTGTGTTAAACTCTTCTAAAATGCCCATTACATGTGCCAAAAGTGTTATGAAAATATTAGGGGAATATAGGGCTTCATGCCTTTTTAATCCATAAATCTGAAATAAATTTGAAATCAGACACATTTGTGAATTGGAAAACTGTGATGGGTCACAGCCTTTTTTGCCTCAGGGACAAAACTAAGGGATCTTCTTAATACATAGTTCTTCTAAAATACAGTTGGTACACAAAGCTAATCCTTTTCTAGAGAAATCTTCTAAAGATCAGATCTTGCAAATTTTTAGACATCTTCTTAAGCTGAAGTAGGTAAGCAGTTTATTCAATTCAATGAAACCAGCTCTTATATAAAGTTTACTTGTAAATTCAAGAACTTTGAGAACATATATGTATAATGCCATTGTTTGCAGTCACAGTATCCTAACACCATTTTCGTAAGTGTTTGCTGATCTGTAACTAATTTAGCCTTATGCATAGTAGTGATCACAATGAAAAAAAATACAGGAGCATGATCTAAACATCTAGAGAATATGCAATGAGACATAAACCAGTATGAAGTTAAAAAATGGAGATGAACTTGCAGGGAAATGTTTTAATATATGATACGAGGAAAGAAAAGATGTGAAAGGAAGATTAAAACTCTATGAACAGTAATTGCCTAGGTTAACTTAGAGAAAGTAATTTTTCTTAGAATGTGCAGTTATTCATTGTTAGATTAGACTGATTTTCCTGTACTCTTGATATATCAGAAGTAATTTACTCAATATTGGAATGGTCATGGTCTTCAAAGTAAGGTGATGCAAACACCACTGAGGAAGAGACATGCTGATCCCTGTCTGCAATTTCTTGTTAACACAGGTTGTAAGATTGACATCAAATAAATACAAAACCAACCAACACACTTCACTAGTTTTCCTGAATATATTTTTTTGGATCTCACTAAAGGCAATATGGAGTTGGACATGTTTACTTTGAAGTCTAAATATTCATTTCACTTCAGTGGTTAAAAATGTGTTTATCTCTCATGTTGTGATGTGTTAAATTTGTGTCACTGAGGGAGAAATATAGATGTATAAATAATAGAAATAATATGCCCTTATTTCCTGTGACTATTACGTGGAAATGTAAAATAAATAAAACAATATGTAGGACAATAAAATAATGGAGACATTTATTACTTTAAATAGTAAATTTATTACTTTAAATAGTAATTACTTTAACATCCTAACAATGGAAACGTGTTTAAATAAATATATAACCAAACTATTATTCCAACTTGTTTTTTATTTACATAATGGGTATATTTGTCTTTCAGTATGTTTATTTAATATTTGTATCTCCTATTAGACTCTTAAAAGCAAATACTCTAAAGGCTCTGTTAATTCTTTAAAATAGCTATACAGTCTCTTACTTTAAAATAGAGCCATTTTGTTTAGTCTAAGACAACTGCGACAGCATGAAAAAATGATAACACAGCATAAATATTAGTACTCCACTTTGTCTCTTAGCTTACTGAGAGAAAATTATATGAGTTTGTAAGGAAAAGAAGATTATCACAGCTCCTTTAAGATAAGTGTTATTTCTGTATGGAGTACGTTTTAATGAAAATTCCAGCTAATGTTACAATTTTTTCTGAGATGGAAAAAATAAACCTATTTCAGAGAGGTGGACTCAGGTAAAATAAATTATTAGATTAGACACATAAATCACAAGCATTTTTTTAGTGCTAGAAAAAAAGGTGTTCTTTTGGAATGGAAAATTTCCAGATCTCAGTAAGACCAAAGAAGCAACTTATTTCCTGAGATGTGAAACAGTGTTTATATTCCTTCTCTTCTTCCCTTTTCTTAACCCCCCCCCCAAAACAAACTCAAAAAACCCCACCAAAACAAACAAACAAGAAACCAACCAACTAAACAAAAACATCATAAAAATAATAAAGGTAATATTTTTTCTCCATATTACAAGATCAATTACAAAGCACCCACATGAAATTTTTATTATATCAAATAAAAATTTATTTTCACAAAGTAAATCCCCGTCATTGCAAACTAGAATATACATATACACAAGCAGTGCCAAACACAACAAAGAGACCATATAGGACCATAATTCTTATCTTATTTACAACACTGTAATTTCATTATCAGAAGTAATTGTGAAGGGAAGCCACAAAAAATTTGTCAGTTTTCTGATGCCAAGTGGCAGTCATACATGGGAACAGCTCTCTTAATTGTAATGCCACTTTATATCTTAGCTTTGGGTAAATATTGCTGTGAATATCTTTTGATTTACACCTGCTCCCATTCCAGCTGTCATGACTTGTTTCTTACTCTGTCCTCTGGACTTAGTAATTAATCTTCATGGACATTAGGATGTGATCCATTGTTTTCCATATTTTCTGATTTCTCTTCCTGACTGTTTGCCACCAGACATGCAGTGAGATCAAGAATGCAGCATTCTAGACACAGCTCCGCTAATGAGATTTTGTTTGAAAATGGCTTGTGCAGATATGCCAGTCTTGCAAATGGAACTCTCCTGATGATTATATATTAGTAATTTTAAAGGATAGTATCAAAACACACTACCTCTGCCATTTCCTGTTAAAAATATCTCAGACAAACAATGTCCTCATTATTAGGCCTGAGGCATACTTCTGACAATCTGCTAATTATACCTGTTTAGGTTAGAGATTGCTAACAACTCATCTGAGCTCAGTCTCTATCACCAGCTCAGTCTGGTTGTGAATACCTACCTAAGATTGTTATGCAGGTCTTTGTATTTTGTGGAATAAACCATTCAGCTGCATGTTTTGCCATAGTACCCTTTTTGTGCCTTTCAATATTCTACTTTCATATAAATTTACTGAGACCTTGTGAACCACATCAGTGTGTGCCACATAGAAAAAGTCATTCTTCATGTCCTATTTGTGAAAAAAAAATTTCAGGAGGGTAATAAATACTTAGCAGTCATTCAGTACTCTCCTTCAAAAGCTTTATGTTGTGTATCCATCTCAAGAAGCATTGGCTTTTCTCATCTGACTAGTTTTTGTGAAATTATTTTTTATTCAAAACTGAACTGAATATATTTCATTCACTTTGACTTTTAAAATATATCCATTCAAAACTGAGTTACAGGTATTTTGTAATTCATAGAAATCCCTTGTCTTTTAAAAATGTTTTTCAACAATAATAGAATATATTCACTTGTTCTACAGAAAATGAATTTAACAAAATCTGGAACAGCTTTTCAAGCTTCTTTGCAGAAGCTGGTCATAAGAGTTGCTTATGTTGGAAAAATATACTGTTTTATGTAATTTTTAATTAAACATTTCATCATAACAGAAAACACTTTTGATTGATTGTCCCCTAGTTCTAATATAGCAATAAATTAATGTGCTGGTTGAGTTATACCCACCTAATCAATACATCATCTGCCCAGTGCAAGATCTCTTGTTTTGGAAGTTGTACTGTAAATGTAGGGATGGTGAAGCACACAGTCATCTGTGACCTATATCCTGTGTTGTAATAAAATACAACAGGCCCAGACAATTTGGGTTACTGTAGTAACTGGCTCTCTAATCTGGCCTCAGTTTTCTGTAAATTTGCATTGCAGGATTCTTATGTGTGTGTGCTGTACACATTCACCTAATTTGTACTCAGTGTGAGGGCTGAAGTTTGTAGCAGGTCAATGCTTTTAGTATCCCGTGCACTATTCCATTAGATATCACTCATGATAGTGTAACGACAAAACACCTCTTTATTACTTCTGTTCCATTTTCTCTTCTTTGTGTGCTGTAGTTCCTACTGGCAAACATGGTAGCCAGGTTTTCCGTATTGGTTTCTATTAAACTTCGTTCTGTTTCAGTCAGAGTTCACTTTACTTGTAGTATAGAAATTCTTCAGCTATCTTTGCATGCTCAAATGACAAAACATTAGTCTAGAAACGTATACAGTGCCTAAAAAGCAATGTGATGTTTGGAAAGTCGGACAATAAGAGACTTAAAGCTACGAATTTCTGTCCATTTCTGGGACAGCAAGCACTGCAGTCTTACATAACACAACACTGTATCCAGTTGCTGCAGAGCTCCATCATGTTTCTCTGACCACTGCCAAGTTATCCTGTTGTCTCAGCAAAGCTGTCTTCCCTTGGGTACCCTCTGTGGTTACTCTAATTATCTGCAGAATCTTTTCTACAGCTTCCTGTACTATAAAATTTTCATTTTCACTTTTGCTGAAACATCTTTGCTGTCATCTCTCTAGATTCCTTTTCATGAAAGGAAAAATCATCTAGATTCCATCTTCATGTGAACTAAATTAATATTTTCTATGTGGATCTTTGCCTTTCCTTTCATCTGTTTCTGATCATGTTCTACCTTGGCTGACATTGTAATTACCACGTCCCCAGTTATTATGCGGATGTCTATAATAACTCCATATGTTTCACTGTTTCTTTGTTGAAACAATTTCCTCATTGCCCTTATTCCCAAAGCTAGATGATATCTATCTTGTAGCTGCCTCAGAAGTTCCTTAGTCTAGATGATTCCTCATTTAAACAGACTTGCCAATATTTGTCTTTTGTTTTTGCCAAGTGAAGTAAATATGTTTTCATCAAGCAGTCGATGCTGAACATCTGTTTGCGAACAAATGGAATAATGCTTAGCAAAGACCTGTTAAAATGTCTGGGATTAAGATAAATTACAACTTCTTTGTCTGTGACTAAATTATAAACCTTTGTAAATATGTTCATTTTGGCCTTGACCTTCATTTATGAGGTACTTGGGTACAATTGATAGTCTATAACTACTCCGAAGACATTATCGGAATCAAAGGATATTCATAATCATTATACATAACAAAAGGCTGTTATGAGCTTTGAAAATCCTTGCTTCTGTGAAAATTAAAGCAAAGTTTTTAAATCCCTTACTACTTTATAATTTCCTGGAGCCTTGGGTTGTATGAGGAGTGATGGTCCAATCACCTCCACTTCTCTTCAAAACTGACAAAAAGAAATTTAATTGGGAATGGCTTACAGCTTTCTAATGTGTTTCATTAATATTGCTTTTAAGTTTGTTTGTGTGTTTGTTTTTTTAAATTTTATTTTGTCATTTGTATATAGTCGCAGATAAAATAACCAGTTCTTGCTTTAACCTAAGTGGTGTCACTTCTAATACAAGGTTTCCCAGCTGCTGGCTTTCTATAATAAGGAATTCAGAGTGAAACCAAAGAATATTGAAAAATTCTCTTGCCAAACACTATACTTTACCTTCATTTCTCCAGACTAAGTACCTGTTTGTATGAGAGCCGGTTCCACCTTCTAACAGAAGTTTAGATATTAGAAATGACTCATTGCAATGCAGCATCACTACAGTATAATACATTTGTGATAACTTAGGGGTTTGGGGGTACATTTATACCTCTGTATTTAGTACAGCAGTGAAAGAATCAGATCCCCTGTTCATATTAGAGCATGGGACATTCTTGAAAAAGATGTAGCGATCACAGCACTTCACTCCTTTAAACAGCCTCAGGTTGTTTAACAGGTGACTCAAGTAAGCAAAATACTTAAACATTTAAGTATCTATAGGATCAGAATCTTAGTGTGTATTAAATTAATGGAGGGTAGAAACATGGATCAATGCAATCCTTTGGGAAGCTTTGGGAAGCTTTACTAAAGGAACGTCCTGCATTACAAAACTCTTGAAAACCTTCAAAGGGCTCAGCAGACATATACCTAAATACTGATAGTTTATCTGTATTTGTCCAAAGGCTTTCAAGGGGACTAAATAGTCTTGGAATAAGAGGGAAGGTACCACTGATAAAATGCTCATTAAAAGATAACCAAAATAAAACATATATGTTTTCATTAGAGGAGTGAAAGGTCAGTACTGTAGTTCTACTTCAGCTCTGCCCATCACAGTATTTCTAAATTATTTAGAAAATTATATGATAATTATTGGGCAAGTGTTTTTGGATGATATTATTTAGTTCAGCATTTGAAGACAGCTAAAGGACCTTAGAAGTCTATGTGACTATGTAATGAAAAGGCAGTTGACATTCATTTTAAATATAGACGAGGAAAAACAATCCTAACTTTACATATGACCTGGTAGGCTACAACTCAGTTCCTCATAAGTGAGCTGGTGCTGTGATAAATAGATCAGTCAAAACACTGACTTAACATTCAGCAGTAGACAAAAAGGAATGTTAAGAATTAGTACAAAAGGAAGAAAGAGCTAATGCTAAATAAATGTTTATGCCACTTTGTAAACATACGCTTCATCTTCTCCTAGAATACCATGATTCTTTTCTCCTCTCACTACAGCAGAATACAGGCCTACAGCAGAAATCATGAAGGTCCAAAGACCAACAAGGATGATCAAAGATATAGAACAGCTTCAGAATGAATAATCATTAAATTGAATGATATTCAACTAAAAGAGAGATGACTGGATAGGCATATGCTAAAACTCTTCAGAATCATAATATCTGGAGATAGTTGTGGACAAGCGAGAGAGAACTTTTCACTCTCTCTTACAGGACAGGAATTGGGGGATAATGAATAAAGCTGGTATGAATTTAATTTAAAACAGAAGGAGGTGGCTGATCATGAAGTGGGGTTGTACATCTTTTGAACTTTTTGCTAAACAATGTTTTATATTTAAAAAATAAATGTGCTCAAGCAGACAACTGGAAAGGCACTTACAAATGTGATACAAGTACTTGGGAGAGGTTACAAAATAGATAAACTACCTGAGGTTCAAGAAATTCCATAAACTGAAAATAATAGAGGCCAAGGAAGTATTAGAGAAAATACAGTCTGTGGTTGCTGTGCACTATCTTTTGTCTAGTTACTGCCTTTGTCTTTTAGAATCAGGATACCGGGAAAGACATATTACTCATAACCCATGGTCTCATAGTTTTCTGTACTTCAGTTCTGGTTTCATTGAATATTTATATTGTCTACTTATTAATTATTTATATTTATTTCTGTAAATAAAATCAGTCTCTGCATTAGTTCGTTTCAGTAGTCACTTTATTGAAACTGATTCAGTTATACTGGTATTCTTAACAAATTTGGCCAAATTTGTCATACTAAAGCATGCACACAAGCATGCTGTCAGCCTCTCTAATAAACACATTTCAAAGAAAAAAATTGTCCAAGAGAGCTATTCATTCAATTATTGATGAGAATTAATAAAAACATGTGCTTATTTGCTGGAAATTACTGGATGAACTTTGCCATTAAACTAAGTGAATTAAAGTTATATGCAAAACCTCAATTTTTATTCATGTAAGTTTTTATTTGTAGCTGTTTCTTTTAGGTTTATAGTGACTTTGATTGCTCTGTCTAGGAGCCATGGTAAAGGTATGGTATTATACGATAAAATAGAGAGTTGCTCTAACTTTTACTCAAAATGTACCGAAAGACATATTCTGAGAAAAATTTTATCTGAAAGCAAGACAGGAGTTAGCTTGGTTCATGCAGATTGTCTTGGAGGAGAAGAGGGACCTTTGTAGTATTTACTAAACAATAATAATTCCAGACCATACCAAGCAGACATCAGGCTTCATACTCTTACCAGCTCCATACAACCACCACTTCAAACCCCATAATTATAAAAACTTTAGTCTGGCTTTCATTCTTAAGTAGGCTTTTACCTTAGGGTAATTACTACAAGCAAAATGCATGCAGTGACAAGGAACTTCAGTCTTTCTACCAGTTAAATAAATATAAAACAAAAAGAGAGACCTGAAGGCATACTACTAAACTAATCTGTTTTACCTAAAAGCAAAACTGAAGGATCTTGCCTTTATTAAGCTTTTAATTCAGCATATGTCTGTAACTCTGGATGTAAAAATCAAGCAAAGCAAAACAACAGTAAAAACCAACTCCTCTCAAATTACCATTTTCTAAAGTAACAACGCAGGAAATTTTCTCCACTAACCAAAACCAAAGTGTAAAAACCAGGATTCTAGGAACGTTGTATTTGTATGTTTCATTTGGAAAAGCAGTCATATCATCAGAACCCTGGCTTAGATTTTTAAAATGTGTAAACCTGGAGATTGCTTGCCAGGAGAAAAAAAAATAAATTGAAAACCTCCTATATGACTAAATCTAATAAGCAGATTTTACCAAAAAGGCCTTTGAAAAAAGACCAATATCTAGCCTAATGCATAGTCAACTCCCACCTGGGGTCCTTTTGAGTTATTTGCATCCTGACAGTTCAAGAAACTTCCTTCTTTTGTAACACTAAGATGATAAAGATCACCAGACTATTCTCAATGTAATCGTTAGCAAGCTTCTTTGTTTTCAGATGAGTCGCAATTTAGATCTCAGGTAAACAAGATGAATTATCTGATACATCTTGTTTTCTCCAAAAAATCAAGGTGTTCATTACTCAGTTTAGCTAGCACATGATAACTAAGATTACAAGTATGAGGTAAAGTCCTCATGATGATAAATAAGTTCAGAATTTCAACATGAAATTAAGGATCAAGATGGATCTTTGCTGCAGCACCATCTGCTGTGGTGAACTGCTGGTGTGTGAAAGCTGCACATTGCCAGTCTTCATTAGGAATCTATTAGCCATTTGTTACTTTAGGTGACTACACACCTTGTTTCCTAGTGAAAACATATCCTCCATGAAAATGGCTTCCATGCTTGGATAAGATTTTGCTGGCTGCAGGCAGGCAGATTAAGACACACAGACTCTACAGTCATTTGGACTACTTGCCTGCTTCAGATGAAGCAGTTAAATGTTTTGTGGCTCACAGCCTAAATACTGGAATTTGAGGCTCTTCCCCTTCCCCCATCAATTAGAGAGAGCCTGATGTCAAGACCTTTGAAGACGGTGTTATGCAGACCTTTAAAGCTTTTGCTTAGAGAGCTCTATAGAGAAGGGTTTCATTAAGTGTTTCTCTTAATAGCAAGAAGTTACTTATTTTAGTTTGTTTTAATATTTTTTTCTTTTTTTGTGTTTGTTTGCTGAAGGGTATATTCATGTCGTGGTAGAAAGTTTGTGGAACTTAAAGAACAAATACTAATGATGCTACAAGGTAGATAAATAACACAGCTAAGATAGTTAAGAAAACTGATAATAACAAGTATCTAAACAAACTAGTGGACTTTTACTTGTTTTCAAGAAAGTTATCAACTCTAGTAAATGGCAAGACTCCAAATGCTGTAGTTAGAACATGCCATAATTAATCTCATATTTTTTTCTGATGTATGTCAGATAATGATTCATTTTGCAATAACTGTTTAATACAATGCATGACGTCTCTCTTTCTCTTTCTTTATGGAAGACAGAAAACAGTGTAGGAAAACATTATCTTGCTATGCCAGTCATGGCTACAAAAAAGCAGAGGACATAGAAATGGATTGACAGTGTATAAAGGTACTTCTTTTTCAGTTAGGACAGATAGTCTTGACAGACATTCTTGATTCAATTGAACCTTTTGTATTTCAGTCATATAGTGGTAATTTGCCCATAGCCCCATGTATGTTTCCAGTCTCCTAATAATACAGAATGAAATTATTGACTTCTTGCTAAAGACTTGCTGTCTTCTGCAGGCTTATGGGAATAACAAAGATTTCAAGTAGGTAATATATAAGGTACTGTTTACATACATTATAAAAACACACTTATATAAACATGTGCATAGATGTCTGTAAACAATACAATTCAAAACAATTAGGTGATATTTAGCCATAAATCATGCTCTTACCTGTTTTCTTATCTAAGTGATCTACCTACTGTGCCTAGTGAAAAACAGATGAGAAACTTGTAAATGAAAACTCCAACAGTAATTGTCAAAGAGATAAAGTTTTGCTGTGGTGACACTGGTCTTTTACAGGCAAATAATAAGGATTAGAGTTATTTAAATTGATCTGATACTATATCCTGCTCAAAGATTTTTATTGTGCTACACACCTTGCTTTTACCAAGACACAATTTCTTATGCATATAGGTAAGTCATTAATTTCATGTTTCATGTATGTTTTAATTAGAATGAACTGTGATTTAAAACACATGGTCACTATCATCATATGACAATTCAGGAAGGTTTCTTTCCTCAGTTTTTTTCAGGGAAAACAAAATTATCAACAAGAATTCTAATATCCTCTTTTCCAAGGCAACAGCTTGACATATTTCTAAGTCAACTGGAAACACTCTTGGCAGGTTTACCAAGTATAAATTTAACATATAACAATGAACTTCTTGTTTTCATACTGTCCACAAGAATACGTACACAACTGAGGACAAAGGGAGTTCTAAATTTAGGAGATCGCTTTAGGCTTAAAAGATGTTTATTTTAACTGAGCAGAAGACCACAAGAAAGAAGTCTATTTTGGAGAATCTTTTGTACACCATTTTCCTCCTCCCCTCCACCACATGAATTTTCAGGGTGAAATAGTTCTCATCCTCTTCTTTTTGGACTGTGTGAAATGAGCTTTTCATCACTGGAAGGCTCTTCAGGGCAGCTTAACCTGCCTCTTATGTGTTTTTGAGGTAATAGGATCAAGTGAGAGACAGTAGTTCATCAGCCTTGTCATAAAAAGCTGACATTCAAATAAGAGGATGAAGCTCATGAAGTAACGATAAAACAGAAGAAAGAGGTTCAGAATAAATGATCTCTGATTTGAGAGTTGTATTTTATTTTCCTCAAACACACCACCACTGTTTTCCACCCCTCTCTGAAGACATGAAGTCAAATTCTTATAGACTAACTTCCTGGATGATATTTTCTCTTAAAAATGCTCTTCAAGAACAACGCATTCAGTCTTTTTTTGGGTAAAAGCTAAAAGCAAACAAAATTAAAAAAAAAAAAAAGGAAAAGACCAAATAAGTGAAATCTTTCTGCATTTTCAAGGAAAAAATCTGAATTACCCAAATATCTCACTTCAAGTTTCAAAAACTTCCACAGGGCATTTAGCAATAAGTTTGGTGACCAGTTTTTCTCCTGTCTCACAGCAATCCCTTTTCCAACACTGTATATGAAGAGCAATTGCCATGATTGTGAGAAAGCAAGGTTTAAAGCTCTGTGGCATAAAAGAGGTTTTTCTAAAATTACACAACTACTTTCATTCAGCCCCTTTGTGTAAAGCGAATTTCATGATTCTATTTCTGTCACTCTAAAACTTCATGTCTCATGCAGATATGAAAAGGGATGATATTTATGAGACAAATTTGCATTTGAGTGTTGCAGTTTGAGGAAGCTGCAGAAAGTGAAGGGTGAATCTAAAGATGACAGAAGAGAAATAAGAGCACAGGTTAAAGGCTTTAATTACAGTGATAGGGAAGCTGATGTCTATAACTTGGTGGATCTTGTGTTTTTGGACTTTGCATATTGTGAAACGAAGCTTTCTGAAGACACATGAAAACATGAAAGGTTACCTCTGACGCTTTGTGAAAGAGGAAACTAAAGAAGCTATTCTGACTCTAGGCATAATAATTTTTACACAGAAATTTGTTTCCAGATTTTTCTTTAAAATTTTTAAGCTTTAAAAACTCATAGATTTGTCATTTAGTGTAGATCCAATGAAGGTAGGGAAAGAAAATATTTATCGCTACAGTTGGATGATGGAAGAATTTCTGTCCAGATGTTAGAAACTATAAAAGCAGATGTATATCTGTGATTTTGATTATTTTTTCAACCAGTGTTTCTCAAGACCAAGTCTTGAGAAACCGTATTTTGGTTCCATCCCGTCTGACTCATAACAAAGCACAACAATATTTCCTCAGTACAACTCTGGCACTTTTCATGTAATTCCCTTCACAATGGGAAACCTTTCAACAAAAATAAGTGTGGAACTGAAAGCTATAGAGGTTAGGGGAAATGGGAGAGTATGGCACTTATAAAAATTTGATGGCGATTTGTTTACTGAGGCACAAAGTCATAGCTTAATCTGTACACAATGGGTCTGATGATAACTAGTCATTTTACCATTCTAGAAAAAGAAAGCACTTCATTCTTTGGCAAGGAACTCTCACAAGGACAAGCAACATAATGTTACTGAAAAGGAAAACTGGAGAAGGAAATTAGTGAAGTTGCTTTTGCATAAAGTCATGCAGAGCTGTATATGCACAGTATGTTGTAGGATTTGTTCTAACAGTTAGATAGGAAAAAATGCAAATAAATCAGCACAAGCTTACCATGTTACATTGAAAAACAGTGTTATTCAAATGCATGGTAACCAGCATGTTGAGTTATTAGGAAGAGAAGAAAAGATTATTCCAACTGCCTATGCATTCCTGGGTTTTTCTTCTGGGAGTGGCTGAGAACATGCTCCAGTGCTCTTGCTAACACCACTGAGTATAAAAAAAGATGAAGACAGTAAAGTAAAATATTGAACGTATCCCATGTTCCTTTTGTTATCATTGCATCACTTAAGAACTTAAATATGGAGCCTGGTGCTGTTACTAGCTTAGTGTAAGATAATTTCAGTCAAAATTAACAAGACAAGGTCAAGTTTTCAAACTAACCCAGTTCAGTTTGAAGAAAGCTGCTTAGGGACTTCAGAAACTGAGGCTTACAGATTGCTACGTGAGGAAGGCCTTGAGTGGGGTCTTTGTCAACTGATTCAAGAAATACTATAATTTCTTTTGCCCCTATAGAAATATCCAAGAAACCCCTCACTCAGTACTTGGGAACAAACACCTTTGCTTGTTTTAGTGATTTGGATGGGTATTCTGAATAATATTCTACTCATCAAGGCCACAGGCATTTTTGGTTACAAATGTTGATAATGATGTTTGAAACATGAAATGGGTAACTTGGTTCTTCTTTATATATATATATATATAAAATACACTCACAAATGCGTGCACATTTTCATCTATCCAGAAGAAATTTAGATCAAATAAAATGTGCGTATTTTTGGTATAATCCTGGATGAACTATGTCTCTTTGCTGTTCCTCCATGTTTCGACAGAATGATTGCCTAAAAGAGATTTGTGAAAATGCTGGTATAAACACATGAGAAATAGTGTTTTTCATCCCTTTTGAAGACTATGAATGCAGTTTCAGATGACTGAACCAATTGAAGAATATCTTATACTGAAAACATAGCCTTGTCTCCCATGGTCCTGACTTTGGGCAGCTAGAATTGACAGTTCCTTCCCTATTTTTATAGGTAAAATAGAAATATTGAGTTTAGTGAGCTGAATTAAATTTCTTAAGGGCAGCCTCAGAGCTGGTATGAGGGAGGAAACTGTGTATCTGGGCATCAAGGAGGAGGCTATAAGGACTGAGATCACCTCTTTCACTGTCTGTGGGTTTCTGGACTGAATTTTTATTGCACTGTTGTGAAGACCATGCTGTTCTCAGTGTAGTAGTTGAGCACTGATTTCAATAATTCCATCAACACTGTGACTGAACTAACATTAGTATAAACAGGCCTCATTTGGCTTTCTTCTGACTCATTGTAAGTCCATGATAGAATAGGAATTAAACATATCCTTCAAAACTGGTGCCCTAATGAGTCACTCCTAAATAATACACTGTTTTTCAGAGTATACTAAGGTACGCTAGATCCTAACTAGTTCCTGGAAAAATGTATTTGTTCTTGCTTTGTCGTGTTTACCTAAAATAAAAATATTGTATAACAAATGAATGTCAATAAAAACAGTGACTCAGGGTTGTACACCCAAAGTACATATTTTGCCTTGCAGTGTCAAGAGGTTATGACATTTAATTCCTAGCCAACAATTTACGTATCTCTATTTACTGTTCATATGTATAAAGCCAATTCAAATACTCCACACTGTCATGGGTAAAATGCATTATACAATATCGTGTGGTTTCCATGTACTGGAAATATTATCTGCATATACATATGTGTGCATGTATGTGCACACAAACATGTTTGCATAGTAATGAAAACAAGGGACTAGAAAGAAATTAGTCATTGAAAGAAATCCCATTTGCTGTAGGCAAATTATGTTCCTTCAAAGTTTGAAAGCTTTTACCCCTACTTCTTTCACTAAAAGTCTGTTTCCTAGAATTCCTTTTGATTTTTCTCACTTGCAACACATAGTTTACTGACATTCTGTAGTCATCTTCAAGTCCTTTTTCAGGGCATTTCAAGCTGACCAGCTTCCAGCATAATTTGAAGACTTTCTGTGTTATACTATTGAATGAGAATTGGTTCCTCCTTCTCCTATAGTATACAACATCCCTGAGAAATTTATGGAAACTGTTTTAGGTATTTCCAAACAGCTGTGTTTGGAAGCTATGAAAATGAATTTTAAGTCTCACAGTATTGAGTTACAGAACCTATTGTGATAGATCATGTGTTCTGCTAATGCTGTGCCTTGTGCTTCTAAATTGTAGAAGGACTGACCGAGCAGTAACTGTTAAATGTAACTTAATCAACGGCATGTACCTCTTGAGGAGGGCTTTTGTGACCAGGAATGTGTATGCCTGTGATTTGATAATGGCTGTGGTGTGACAGGAGTCCGGAACCACTCAGGGAATTTCCATGGTCAGTGTAATGGGGTTTATTGAGTCTTCATCCTTATGTGGAAAATTCAACCAGTTATGCTTTTTCTCTTTTCACTTTCTCCTTTTATTTATGGTTAAAAAAAATAAAATCAAAGAGAATCACTGTAAAGTTACAATTAATTTCCAGGAAGCTATTTTGTTTCTGTCCTCAGAGAGGTTTTCTCAGAGCAACACTCTCAGAGGTGTTTAGCTGAAGATTTTTTGTGACATAACTGTGGTCACAACCAGCCCTTCTTTTCTATTACCATATATTTTTGTAGTAATTTACACCTTTGCATGCATGAAAAAGAGCAAAGTCAGGATTACAGGACCTCTTGGATGAACTATGAGTAAAAACAAAAATGCCAGGATTCTAGGGAAAACAAACAAACAAACAAACAAACAGACCAGAAAAAAAGGAATGTGAATTCTTCTTACCGTGCTACATAATGAATTCTTACTGTGCTCCTGTTTCAACAGAACCCATCTCTTTCTGCATCACAGATAGCATTACTGAAATAGCATTCTGTCACTTATTTTAATATATTTAGTAAATCATGACAGCCATTAAGTATGAACCACAATACAAGATAAGAACCTTATTAGAAAAATACATTATGTGAAGAAAACAAATTTCTTTCCTTGATATACTGAAATTCTCAATATATGACACATTGCTACTTACTCTGCTTCCCACAGGGCATACAACCTTGTGATCTCTCTCTCACTTAGAAATCAGAAATGCAACTGATATGAAAGAGGGAAGCAAAAGGACAATTCACCTTCACCAATTAACAGTAAACATTGTTTCTTTAGAAAGTGCTGAAAAGGAGAAATTTTCCCCAGTGAATCTGAACCAGCTGATATCAAATCACCCTCCAGTTTACACCAAAGAGCTTGCTTTTGATAGGTGAAATACTTCACTGCCCTCCTACTCAATTTTAAAATTAGTATCTTCTTGTGCACATGTTTTACTACATGAGACAAAACACAGTAAGAATCAGGTCTATTATCATCTTTGTTTCTTTAATGATTTAAGAGAAATCCTTAGCATTGGGCTATTAATGTTTTTCCAGATGTTTGAAATTACATCAAAGGAAGGATTTGGATTTGCTGACATTTTTGGGTTTTGGAAGGGTATCTAGTTTTTTTTCCCCCTGTGCTCTCTGAAATATCTGGCAGTCCCACTTAATAATTCTTGACATGCTGAAAAGTTTGGCAGGTTCAGAGAAAATTTTCCTTTAAAAATAAGTATTGAATCTGAACACATTGTCCTTAGCAACAGGGAGGGAAAAGGGGTATGGGTGTGCTCTTGGAAATATTGGAAACCCAACTGTAGGGATATTAAATTGTTTCGTCATATTTTATTACAATTTAGATTACAGCAACTGTATAAAACCTCAAAAAATTCACCTATGTATTCTCTAAAAACAGTGAAAGACAACTTTAACCACAGTTCTCCTCAGCAGTACTACAGATTTCTGAATTCACTTTCTGCAAAGGCTTCTCACCAGATCCAACTGCCTATGTGTAAATGACACTGCTTTTTGTGAACAGCATCAATATAGCTTTGGGGACTGTGGTTGAAGAATGATAGAAAATTATTATATTTTCTTCCCTTACTCACTAATGGCTGAAACTCACTTAGAGAAAATGTGAAGGTTCCACTATAGGGAAACCCAAAATGTCTTTGGAATAAACTAGTGTAATGCATATGAGAATATGACATTTAAAAAGCAATGCTTGGCTTACTCTCCACTCTCATTGGGTAAAGCTTCAGGAATAGAAACCACTCTGATTAATAAAAGGGTGGATAGAGAGATGCTGGGCAACACAGACTATAAAACTAGTTTACATTCTGATCATCAATACTCTCAGTGGAACAAAAGGTATCCCAAAAATCCACAAAAGCTTTATTGTCAGTTTGAAGTAGGTCATGTCATTTGAGTTAATTAGGTTAATTTACAGGGGGTTATCCTGGAGGCTGTGTCTAAATACTTACATGAAGGTGAGCTAGAACATCTCAATTGCTTATTGGAAATGGGACTTTTATGTTTTTCCCCTATGAGATGCGATGGTACCAATGTTACATTTATCCAGTGATGGCAGTTCTGAAAACCTAAAATTTCATTTATTTATATGAACCTCTGTCATCATTACTTTTTACGTAATACCTACCTGTAATCATTTGTATATATTGTCATTGAAACCTTTTACGGTGTCAGTAAATTCTCTCTTCTTGTTAGGTGCTTGTGAGGTAGCTCTTAACATGCTGAATGAATGCTAACCACCTA
>JAYRBT010000139.1:37250145-37302248 GCA_036023395.1 Myiotriccus ornatus
GGTGTCAGTAAATTCTCTCTTCTTGTTAGGTGCTTGTGAGGTAGCTCTTAACATGCTGAATGAATGCTAACCACCTAGACTCTAGCTTCATCAAGTTTGCTGACTGTGGCCTCAGAAATGCATAAAATGAGCTTAAGCTCCATATTCTTAGAAGAAATCCCTTATTTAATGACAGTTTAGCTTTTACCAGGGAACTGTCTCCAACAGAATTTATCCTGAGTTATAGGTGAAAAATCTTAAATCGAGAGTTGTCAGTGTAAAGCAATTTGATACTAAAAGCTTTCAAAATATTTATGCAAATAGAGGTAAACCTAATGTATAAACAACATGGCTATTATTTGATGTTCGGAGGGTATTCTTCAGGAACTGTTTTCAATTCCTTATTAGTTGTAACACTAATAACCAGACACGAAAAGCTGTATGTTTGGCTTTTTGAGCCTGAGAAAAGTCAAAGGACGCATTCAGGGAAAGGTGAATATACTTTGAGTAACAACTGAGTGTTACTCTAAGTTTCTGTATAACGTCAGTTATACAGAACAGTGTTATACAACAGTGTTGTTTCCGTGAATCTATTAGCTTGGATTTACCTTGACCTTGAGCTGTCATTCCTGAGACATTACATAATTGGTTTGGCAGTAACAGATTATAGAAACTCCACAAACAATTCACACAAGTTATTATTTCCTTAATAAAACTTTCATTTATCTGCTTGGTTGGTATTTCTCATATAAACTATGGAATAATCAAATTATTTTTAAAGCAGTAGAGTATTTATATTTTGACAAATTACATCTAAGATGTTCCTCAACATTTATCACAAAAGGTTTTCATTCAACAACAGAAATTTCTTTCTCTGGGCACCAGCTATGTGCTGAGAGTATTCTAATACCTGTCTGACAGTGACAGAATCCTCCATGAGAAACTGATTTGTGCCTCTGAGGACACATGTAAAAAAGGAAGGACGGAAAAGTATGTTTTTAATTTTCTGAAAAAAAGAAATATCATCTGAGGCATATTTACTCAAAATTTTCATGATTCCTTCCTTAAAAGCACTCTTATTACAGAGTGGGAATAATATGTAGCTTGGCTATGTCGGGGAAACTTTATTATAATTGAATGATGGGGACAGCTCTACCAATACAGACAGTCCTAAAACATTTTGGGAAGTCTTGTGAAGCTGGGGATGGAATTTTAAAAGGGGGTTCTTGTTCCTTGGAAAAGATTAAAATTACATTGTTTTCATGTCACTTCACACAAGAAGTTAGCAACATACTTTGCTCAAGTAAGCAAATAAAGAAGGTAACTAGTTGTGCACAAAAGAAAATTTATGGATTAGTACGGCTCACATGATGAATATGAATCAGGAGAGGCTTGCTGCCATGAAAAGGAAAATATATAAACAAAAAAAAATATATATCTAAAACATGTGAAGTAATGCCTCTCCTCTGTGCTGCACTAGCAAGAGCAAGCCTTCAATTAGAATACTTTGTTCAGTTCTGAGTTTTCCTCTCTGAGATGGGCAGAGGACTGGCTGAAATGCATGTAGAGCAGAGATGCAATAGTGATTTCAACTCTGGAAACCATGATCTATGAGGAAAGACTAACTGAACTGGATTTTTTTTTTTTCTTAAAAAGAGAAGAATAAAGGAATACAGTGTGGAGAAGGATCATGGTAAATAAGCCATTAGGAACTGAGGAATAATTTTTCCTTGTTTGTCATAGATAGAATGAGATGGTAACCTTACACTGCAAAAAGGAAGACTTATATTTGATATTTAGAAAAAAAACTTCCAAGAGTAAGAATAATGAAGTACTAGAATAAAGCCTCGATGAGCTGTGAAGCTGAAATTATTTAAGTTCTTTAAAAACAGGTTCAACAAGTGTCTGCACTGACATCCATGTCTGACTCTATCTTAACACAGAAATCTCTATTACCTCTATGATTTTATATTCACTTACAATCCACATTTTAGGTACAGTGAATAAACATATGAATTTGCATCACACAAATGGTATCAGACCTTTTTTTTCTTAACTGAAACATTTAGTTAAGGAATATTCAGATGTATAGGAATATATAGATGTATAGTTGCACTGGATGTGAGTAGCAAGGTTTTGGTAGCGGGGGGCTACAGGGGTGGCTTCTGTGAGAAGCTGTCATGAGCTTCTCCTATGTCTGATATAGCCAATGTCAGCTGCTTGACGACAGATCTGCCTCTGGCCAAGGCTGAGCCCATCAGCGACTTTGGTAGTGCCTCTTGGATAACATAGATAGGAAGGCAGAAGAAAACCTACGTGCAACCAGGAGAGAGGAGTGTGAATATGTGAGATTAAACAGGCCTGCAGATGCCAGGTCAGTGAAGAAGGACGGGGAGGAGGTAGCAGCAGAGCGTACACTTCCTTGTAGTCTAGGGTGAAGACCATGGTGAGGCAGGCTGTCTCCCTGCAGCCCATAGAGGTCCACATTGGATTAGAGATCCACCTGCAGCCTACAGAGGACCCCATGCTGGAGCACGTGGATGTGCCCAAAGGAGGCTGTTAAATCTGAGGCTGCTGAAAAAGGGATAGGACACTTTCGAAAGTGCTTTTAAATTTATTTTCTCAAAATGGTGTGTTGGTATAAAATTGTTTCTGTATTACCTCAGACCACAATTGTATACAACTGAAAGGTTTCCTGTTGAAGTGAGATATGCTCTTGTGTTATTTTTACCAATGTTCTTTTATTGGTAATGCAGTGAAATATAAAACAGTTCTTTGTTAAGAGTCAAAGTAATTATCAAAGTATTTCGGTTGTGCTATCACTGAGAAGACCCTGCAAAGCCACTGGGGAAAAGAATATGACAACCACGATATTTATTGATTTTTAAGTTGTAAATACTTCTGTGAACCTTAAACATATAATTCTTTAACTTTTAGGAGACAATTTATTAACTAGTACAAATTCAAAATTAGTAGTGTTCATCATTGTCCTATTTAACTTGCATCTAAATCAGTACATTGTTGAGAAATTAAGGATAAACAGTAAATGGATGCTAGTGGTACACTGTAGTGTCTGTTCTAGTCTGAAGCTATTCTGTAGTATCCTTGTATCCTATAATATCCCTGGTATCATTTCAGATCAAAGTTCAGGGTGTTCTTACTGCTGTTTCCGCATTTCCTCAGTGAATGTGAAAAGGGTGAAGTCTGCTAGGAAAGCAAGATAGTGGTGATACAACAGGCTATCAAGGGATAAACTGAGTTACAGATTTACATTATTTACATTGCTGAAATGTATGGGTGCACCTCCTCTTAGATATGAGATAATATGAAGTTACCCATTCCTCAGTGAAACCTATATATCATAGAATTGTAAAATGGCTCGAGTTGGAAGGGACCTTAAAGATCATCTAATTCCAACTCCCTTGCCATGGGCAGGGATTGCACTGGACCAGGTTGCTCAGAGCTCCATTCAACCCAGCCTTGAATGCTTCCAGGGATGGGGCATCCTCAGCTTCTCTGGGCAACTTGTTCCAGTGCCTCATCACCCTCACAGGAAAGAATTTCTTAATAATATCTGATTTAAACCTACACTCTTTCAGTTTGAAGACATTCCCCCTTGTCCGATTTCTACATTCCCTTATAAAAAGTCTCCCTCCATCTTTCTTGAAGGTTCCCTTCAGGTACTGAAAGGCCACAATTAGGTCACCCTGAAGCCTTTTAATACTTCCTTCTTTGCCTTTATCACAGTGTGACAGCACACATATTGTTAATAAATGGAATGGCTGTTGGGCATAGTTAATAACTGCTTGTATATTTTTAGCCGTATTTCTAGGTATCCTTAGTGTAAGAAATCTACTCCGAAGACCTAACTAATTTTTGGTTCTAAGACAGCATCAACTCAGAGCACTCAAATAACTTTCAAAATGAAGTATGATTTGTAGCATGAAGAGTCGTTATGCTTTATAAATTTCCCTCTTAATAATGACAATCAGTGCGTGGAACGTCTTCAGGAAGAATGCATTTTGCTAAAGTTTATCTCCTGGTACAAAACGGAAGTGCCCACGACATCCCTCAATCCACGTGCGAGGGAGCCATCTTGTGGTGTAATTTATACTGTCCGGAGAAATGACGATGCTTTTGCTACTACAAAGCGAGAAATGGATGGCGAGGGAAACCTCATTCGCATATAATGCAATCAAGTATAACTGAAATTTGTAAAAAAGTCCAATATCCTCCTAAATAAGTTCCTCTTAATTCTAATAACGGGTGACCTAACATATCTACATAGGGTTTACTTCTGCTTTATACAGAATCACAGAATGGGTCAGGTTGTAAGAGACCCCAGTGGGTCAGCTAGTCCAACCTCCCTGCTCAAGCAGGGTTATCCCAGAGCACATTGCACAGGAGTGCATCCAGACAGTTCTTGAGCATCTTCAGTGAGGGAGACTCCACAACATCTCTGGGCAATCTGTTCCAGTGCTCAGTCACTTGCACAATAAAGTTCTTCCTCATATTCAGGTGGAAAAACAAGCTGCAGTATCATGTGTTTTTAAAAACAACTGTTCAATGTCTTCTGTACCTACTGAGCAACCTACTGAGAATAACTAAACACATCCAAAGTGACACCCTGATGTTTTCAAGGCAAGTCAGTGTGTTATTTGGCTTGTTAAGAGAGGAATTAAAACATGGCATAAGCGGATTTGAGGCTGAACTTTTACCTCAGTAAAGGTGTTAAATGCAGATCACTTAAATAAGGATTAACATTACAAAAAAAGTTTTTTCAGTCTTGTGAGGGAAAGTGCAAAGCCCTGCACCTGGGGAGCAACAACCCTGTGCACCAGCATATGCTGTGGGATGAACACCTGGAAAGTAGGTGTTCAGAACAGGACCTGGGAGTCCTGTGGGCCCCAAGCTGAACATAAGCCAGAAATGTGCATTTACAACAAAGACGACTAATGATGTGCTCGGCTGCATTAACAGTGTTGCCAAGAGGTTGAAGGAGGTGATGTTCCCTTCCAGTAAGCAGTGTTTCCATTCCAGCAAGCAGACTACTGTGTCCAGTTTAGGGGGATTTCATCAATTTGTGTAAAAATTTATGTAGAGTTTGTAAAGAAGATGGAGTCAGGCTCTTTTCAGTGGTACGAGATCGGAGGCAATGGGCACAAACCAAAACACAGAATGTTCCCTCTGACTATCACGAAACACTTTTTACTCTGAGGGTTACGGAGCACTCCACAGAGGCTGTGAAGTCTTCGTCCCTGGAGATATTCAAAAGCCATCAGAGCATGGTTTTAGGCAACTGGCTGTAAGTGGCCCTCCTTGAGCAGGGGGTTTGCAGAAGATGACATTGATGTCCCTTCCAACATCAGCCATTCTGTGACTTTGAAATAAATGGTGAAAAATTTTTTTTTAACAAGTAAACATATATATGTATTTGTTTATTAAATATTTAGAAGTATATTATTTCAATTTTGAAAAAGTTTTATTTCAAAAATAACAATTTCCCTGTAACTCTAGTTTTGCAACTTCTGATAATTGTTGTCCTGGGTTTTAAATTCACATACTCAGAAAAAAATAGATGTTCTCAGATCGTGATAGTGTATAGAAAGTAGGATAGTACAAAATAAAATCTAATGTATGGACCATGTGAAATTAACTATTTTTTAAAATTTAAGAAATAATTATTTAAAAAATAATTAGGTAGCTATATGTGCAGTCATGAAAAGGGATATTTGAGATCTGTTTTTTCCAGAATTCTGTGTTGAAAGGGCCACATTGTGCCATACATATTGATCTCTTTAAGATCTGTTACTTCTTTTTTCTATGACTCACAGGTGAGATTATTTGGCTGTTAATTTCTTGTTTAATTGCTTGTTGCACACCTGGTACAATGCATTTGCAGTTTTCATGTTCTGGGAACCTTGTGAAAACATTTGCTACTGCAGTGTTTCATGGCATTGTTGCTTGGGAACATACCTGAACAAGATCAGAGGTACCTGTTATGCTTTGCTTTTGGGAAGACAGGTGTTATAGATCTGCTGGAGCAACAGATGTTATAAATAGTAAAGACTGGATCACACAGTTCTGTGGGCTCTATGCAGGCTTGCTCAAGATTTCTGCTAAGGTTTCCCTGGCGGTCTTATTACATTTGACTGTTCTCTTGAGAAATTTCCATTTTATAAAGCTCCAAGTCATAAGTTTGCTGAACTGAATTATTAGAGACAGGTAATGGGAATACTTCATTTGCAGTTGTGTCAAAGTTTCTGGTTTGTATCAATGTGAAAAGCAAGTTGAAATGAGTGAACTGATGTTGTCTTTTGTCGTATGTGGGCAGGGAGTGCAAAACATTTGTGATGTCTGCTAATGATTTCTAGTCTAAATGGCATCACATTAACATGTGGCTGTTATTGAGATGAGCATTTTCTGTGCTCTTTATAAGTGCATTGAACTGCTATAATCAGATTATCTGAACTCAGACTGTTCACAAAGGATTTATTTGCTAACTTTCTATCAAGGAGCAGTAAAATGGAGGGCTCACAGTTCTATCAAATTTTCAAAAGGCTATTTTGCTGCAAGTGACATTCTTTGCCTTTTTGATAATAAGATCATTGGGACTATTTGAGAGTGGCAGTACTTATTTCAATAGGCATTTGTCAAGGTAACTTTCCCTGAGTTTTTAGAATGAGCTTTTTTCAGATCTGGAGCCCATGTAACAATTGAAGGCACTCTATCCTCTCTCAAGTATTCACTCCTGAAATACTTAATGGTAATGCACCTTAACTACTGCTGAGGATTTCATCCGTTTTTTTTCAGTGGTGTTGATAGTCCCTCCTTTGAATTTAACTTCATTGCCTAAAATATCATAAAAAGCTTGCACGTTTTCTGAAAAAAGTTATTTATTTTTTTTGAACAAAATATCTACAATGACATGGGTGGCACCATAAATTTCACATTTTTAACACTTCTGTCTGCAGAGAATGTCATCTTAAGTGCAGTATGATACTGTAATACAACAAAAAGGAATCTAATCAACTCCATGCATGACACATTTATAGACTTCTACCAAAAAGGAAGTACTTTGAGATGAAATTGCCATCAGACAGAACTCACAGGGGAATATTTTGAAAACTCACAGACAAGTTATTAATACACTATCATACAAATTTTTCTTTTTTTTCTTGCGGTAACCTTTAAAAAGCCAGGACCACTAATACACAAAATACTGTATATTATGTTAAACCTTTATGTTGAAAGCTTATGGTGTAATTTCTTTTTATACAGCTCACAATTCCATATTCATGGAACATCAGTACCTATTTTAGTCCATTTCATCTGTTAATATCACTCTATATTTTAATGGTTTCAAAATACAAACATAATAAATGTTTCTTGCATATTTCACAAAGATGAAAGTGAAGAAGTGCAGTAATATTTGAGAATGTCAAGAATACAGGATGAGCCAACAATTTTTCTGGCATTAACCCACTGCTTCTAGCAATCTAACCTGCTTCCACAAGCCTTTCAAACTGATAATACTTCAGTAATTACTGTAGGTGATGTGTGTTGCCTGAAGACACCTTTTCCTTAACCACTCCAAAACAGAATACCCATTTTATTATTAACAAGTAGTCTGGTTTGTGAATTATATTTTATTTCTTAGTTGTCTCAAAAAGGAAAAGAGCTGTGAAGATCTGATATAGTTCTCATCTAAATAACCATATGATTGGGCAGTAAGACGTGGATAAAGTTATTTTGCTATCTCACAGGGGTACTGTAAGCACTACTAGATCATTCAGCAGTTTCACAGTTTAAGGCAAAATTCTGCTCTGTTGGATTAGATTCATTCATACGATAGCTCAAATGAGAGCAGAAGTTGCCAGAAGTACGTCTTTTCCAGCCAACCATGTTAGTTTGGGCTGGAAATGGTATAAATAAATTTATTTCCATCTAATATAAAATTATTGCTAAAAATAATACTTTTTTTGCCCTCTAAGGTGAAGGAAGACTTTCTCTTTTTTCCTACCATTAAAAAATAAGGTTCTGTCCAGTTTATTATATTCTATTTTTATCTACATTATCAGCCTATCGTTCTGTAAGGGATTAATACATGATAAATGTAAAGTGCAAATCTAAATCACCTAAATATAAATCTGTCTAGTGAGTAAACAGAATCACCTCTCACACACTACAAATGATTCTTTATAAAGCAGGTTTTTGAACAAACTATAATAAAAGCAATTCAAAGAAAATCAATATCTGATTGAGCTGAAAAGATCATTAAATCATAATTAAATGCCCTGTCTTACCTGAATTCAACTAACCTGCATAAATAATACTGTTTGCCATCAAAAGTCCTTGAAAGTAGACTGTGCTTTATTTTGGTGTTAAAATAGCTGAATTTTAAATAATAAAACACCTTCAAGCCTCCTATAGTTTTTCAGCATTATAGAGAAAAAAGCTGTTCCTCTAACCATGAGAGCCTATTGTGTTGGTATTTGAATATAGTTTTAAAAATAAAATGCATTTTGCTGTTTCAAATTTAAGCAGGATTTTGGTACTGTGGTAGTTCACTATTTCTACTGCACCTCAAAGGGACCTTTCTTATCACGTCTCAAGGTCCTGGAGTTTTTTGCCTTATGAGGGGTGACACGTATTAGGCCACATCTCTTTTTAGTGCAGGAAGAAAGAGTCATATGAGAGGCACTGCTTTGGACTTTTTCTCCTCCTGTGGACCCTGTTATGCTATGCACAGCCCACACTTTTCATTCTGGACCTTCCTGTTCTGTTTCTCTTTACATTAGGAAAGTGGATGGTGTGGAAGTCAATCTGCACAGGTAGAAACTACTCTCAGAAAACAAAATATACTTTGCAGCAGTTGATATAAACTCTTTCTCCCTGTAGCTACTGCTTCTACCTGAACAAGTGAACCCATGGCAAGGATACTGTGAGGCTGGGAAAAATTAAAAGAATGTCTCATCCTTCCTTTTTTCCCTTTGTAGTGACTGTGCCAGCTCTTTAGTAGCTGTATTATTGGAGTATTCCTTCAGATCCTACAGTGCCTCCCTCTGTTCTCATTGTGTTACAATGTCCTTCTAGTACCAGTATTTTATTTTTACAGTATAGGGCTGGCCTACAGAGACTACAAAAGCATGACCTGAGAAGTACAGGGTCTGCACCTATGGTGAATAATGACTTTGGACAAAGCTGCATTAGCCTGTCATACAGGGGTTGTGCTTCAGAGAAACCTTGTTGTGTGACTTTGCTAAGGACTTGTGCTCAGCCCCGGTCCCGTGGTAGCGAAATGAGGTGGCTATCTACTTCAGCCTAATTAAGAGATTCTTTTTTACATGTGGTTGGAACCCTGCTAGATACCATCTGCCTCAAGCATTATTTCCTTGATAATTATTTTTCTGCTTCTCCACTGTCTCTTTCATGGAACTGTAGCATAAATACTGCAGCCTGACAAATACTGCAGAGTATCTTTCAACTCTTGCGTCTTCTTAATAGTATTCTCTGCTACTTCACCATACAGTTACAAAAGAATCAACTCCCACACTAATCTTAGCTGATGTCTGTAGCTGTTGATTCTAGCTATGTAAAGAGGGCTGGCATGCCTGCTGGCATTTTTGGACTTTTCCCCTAGTCAGTGGTGAATAGCAGGCATTTGTGCCTTGAAATTTCTTATCATCTCAAATGACATTTCACTCTTTCTCTACCATGTGCCTTTACACTAAGTCATTTAGGAATAATCTAAATGACACTTGAATTTTAAGTTATTATTTCTTTTTGAAAAACACATTATTAGTGGACTGCAGAGGCCTCTGTTACCTTGGCAAAGTTAACAGAAAAAAAAACAACCCATAAAACCAGTTCAGGAGAGATCTTGATTCCATTATATCAAAATAGAACGTCTTTACTCACCTGAGGGCAGCAGAATGATATGCCAAAATGTTATGTGCATTTGAAAACAGCCCTTAAACAAAATACAGTTGACTTTGCTGATAACAGAAGCAAATTAACATCCCTTTTCATACAGATATCTTTGAGAAAGGTGAGTATAACTCAACTGAAATATCAGCCATTAGTTCACACGCAGGTGAGCACCTTCAGAAGTGAACATGATTTTTTAGAACACGCACACAAAAAAAAATCAACAAAAAGCAGACATCATCTCAGCAAGGAAAAAATATTTTAAGTAAATTGAATTAATCTTAGATCATAAATGAAGTAAAACTACAAAAGAATAATAGTTTTAAAATAAATGCAGATTATACACCTTCTTTCTGACACAGTTTAACAAAATCTGAGAGCTACTATTTTAGAATCTCTATAAGTAATCCTTGGAGGAAAACAATAACAAATCAAACCAAACCCAAGGTTGCTATGTTACTCAATGCAGAATTACATTGCTACTGCTATTTCATATGCACCATGCCTTTGGCAGTGCACCAGATGTTTGTTTCCAGCTGATTTTGCTTTTGTATACACATTCTAAGCAACAACAAACCAAAAATTTTAAACCTGTTCAAAATAAAAATATTTTGCAATGAGAATCAGCCTCAGCTACTGAACTTGGAGTATTTAATAATTTTAAATTATGCATTTCTATATCTTAGCATGATTTTGTTTTCCAATAGACAAGATTGATCTATGGTGTTACAATTCAAAGAAGCAACTAATATAACTAATTTAAACCTAAACAGGGAAGATCTTTCTAAGAGTTTTAATGGTTGCTCTCCTATTTATTAATGTGAAATACAGTAAACGTAAAGGACCGTTCAGATCCTTTTTTATGTTTTAGATGAGCTTCATGTTTCTCCAAAGCTGTGAAGTGTTTCTTAACCAATATCTAAGGTCTATTAATAAACTTCAAAGAATGAGAAAACTTGAGATATTCATAAATTAAGCTTTCTATATTTATGTAACATGTAGGAGATGAATGTGCATAAGCATAGTTGTGTTCATCCTCCAAATGCTTCGATGGAGTTCATTATTTGCTTTCAGTTTTGGTCCAAGATCTCTTTACATTGAATCGAAGTGAAGTATTGCAAAATTTTGATGTAAATTGTCTATTTCACTAGCTGTATGAGTTTTATGAATTGAGAAAGAAACCTCTTAAAATATAAAAAAAATTAGAAAATATGTTTAAATTATCAAAGTGTAAGTAGTTAAAAGAAAAAAAAATCCTTTGCAGTAGTCAATACTTTACAAATTTTAATATATTTATCATGTGATAGGCAGACTATTAGGCTGTATACCTTGTGGTGTAGGAGATTATTTCAACATACACCTCCCAGGGGAACAATAATATGAAGTACATTTAATAAATTATATGACTTTAATGTGTCAAATATATTCACTGCAAAACCACCGGTACTGTCCTTAAGACAAGATCAAGTCTTTTAAGCTGTTTTCTCCAATCAGTAATTGGTCATTATACTGTAAAATTGAAATCAAGGTTAAAAACACTAATCTATTCTGTAACACTGTGGGATTTACCTAGAGTACTCAGGAACCATTTTTAAAATTGAAAATACACCAGAATTAAAAAAAAAAAAAAGTACTATCAGAGAGTACTGTACAGTTATACCACTGTGTAACAGTATGTATAAATACTTGGCAGTAAAGCTTCAGTAGAGAGTAATTTACAATGAAAAATTTGTTAGTATTTAACTTGACAAGGAAAGTTTGCAATAGCAGATGTATCTTCTCTGGGGGTCATTCTTCCATCCTGGTCATTTCAGGCCACACAGGATCTTTTTTCACCACCTCAGTGTTTTTAACTCTTCCAATCACTCCTCTGACGTGCTTTTCTAACAGAAAGCCTCTGGTTGAGTGTGACAGCCAGATCTTTATGTACTACGAGCCTTAGTCTTGTTATTGGTGAATGTCCTCATGCCTGATGATTTTGTAAATTACCCAATAAAAAATGTTGAAAATCAGAAAGGCTAACGGGAAACAAGCTCTGGATATTGTGTCTATCTTCTTGGCCCGGTCAATGAATACCTTTCTCATCTCATCAGGGCTTTTTGGTACAGCTTGAATAGGATTATTAGGCCCCTTTTGTGCCATTCCATCTTTTGCTTGCACACATGGGCCCACTCCGTATGCTGTGAAGCTAAACTGACTGTCACGTGCATCATCATCCTGTTGGACAAAAAAAAGAAACAAAAAAGAAAAAGAGCAAGAAGGTTGTTTTTTTTTAAATTACTATTATTTACAGAAATTTTACATGCTGCTAAATAGCAATCACACCATTACCTCAGTGACTTCTTGAATCCACACTTTTATATTAACTGGTTGAAATTCCATCCCTATCAGTGTCTGTCAAAAATATTGCAGGAGTTTTAACAAGCACAGATTTTTTCTATTTGTTTATAGATTCTGTAGTCTATTTATAGAAATGAGAAAGCCTAGTAAACTAGCAGTAATTGAGCACACAACTTCTAATTTGGTTTAAGTTTCCCCATTTACAGTAAATATCCACAGTCTTCAAATGGAAAAACTTCACAATGGTCTTTTAGACAACAACCATCAAGTCTGTACGTGGTTTAATAAACCGGGATCTTGGCCTCTAGTTATCTAGAGGTACTCATCATAAAATCACTAATGTTATGCACATTAATTATATTACTGCGAATTCTATTTGGCCACTGTATATTTAGTTAATTGTATCTGTATACCTTATTTCTGCTGATCCCTGTGAATGCATCAGATAAAGAGAATAATATGCAAAGCGTCTTAGTTTAAAATACAGTGAATGAAAACTAAAGGCCAGATTTTATTTCCAACTCATTTTTCTGTCAATTCAGGGGAAAATTGACAAAGAGATTCATTATTCAGGGAACTATAAGAGAAAGTGATTTTAAATCACGCGGCACAGAAACAAAATTAGATGGTCTGAAGATAGACATATTTTCATATTTCATATTTACATTATTCATATCTACAATGTTAATTTAAATTTATTAAAATTTACATTAAAAAATGTACCTTGTGTCTGAAGACATATTTTTTACTTCTCTTTACCTGGTTATAGGTATCCTCAAGCAGTAAAAGAGGCATATATGCAGGCAAATAAATGATACACAGTTTGTGAAGCCAAAGCCAAATTTGTTTCTGAAATATATTCCAGTATACCCCTTCATCATGTAGGCTCCTCAGGAATAGTCACATGATTTTGATGGTATTCACCATTTTTTCAATAATTTTAAACTCAGGAATGTCTATTTTTCATGTCTAATTTATCCTAGATGTTTTAGGATTTTAGATTTCTGAGAAATATATAAATTATTATGTATATGTTGGTTCTTATATAATTACTTTGAAAAATAATTTACAGAAATATAAAAAGAGTTGAACATCACTTTTCCTTTTTTAAGAGAAATTTTGATATTTTAAAGCACTTCCTAGCCAAAAAAAAAAATAATTTATTTATTTATTTGTTTATGTTTCAAAGTCAAATAATTAGTTTCAATTCAATAGTTCTGAAGCAATTCTTGTTTTACTTTAACCTCTTCTTTTATACAAATGCACTTTCTCGAAGAGGTCAGCTAAAATCCAAGCTTCCAAATTTTTCATTCTGAAACTGCCTGTGATATTTGGAAAATCTGAAAATGTTTTTCAATGGAGAATTAATTCTAAACATATTTAAAGCTTCCATCAAGTAGTGCTTACTTGAAGAACCCTTTTTAATCACTGGGTTTAAAAAAAATCCAGTTAGGTTTCTTAATAGTTGAATAAGTTAGCTACAAAAGAATGCAGATAAACTACTAAGTTTGAAGTGAATTAGTTGGCCATCAGCATGACCATCCAGCAAGAGTTTACCATTCAGGTAAACTGAATAAATGAAGAGACTAATATAGTTCACCGAAACCTGTACTTCAAATCTGTATTAGATTTTGCCTTTAAAAACATAAAAATAAAGAAAAATTAACATGAAAGAAAAGGAGGAGGAAAAATCACTGACTTACATTACTATGGAAATGAATAACAGAAATACAACATGATAGGATCATTATTTGATGACGTGATAAAACAGAGATTTAATTACTACAGTAGTATTCCTCTCCTGTCAGAAAAGACTAGGAAATAACATCTTTAAAGCAGTTGTATCCTAGAGGACTTGTAGTATTGTATTTCAGCTAACAGAAGTATTAAGTTACAAATACACGGACCGTGAGAATTTACCATAAACTTGCCATTTAAACACTGTCATATGTGCATTTCAGAGCTTTGTCTTTTCATGCTTCTCCAGAAAATAATGCTTATGATTGCACCGGCTGAGAAAGACAGTAAAATAATTCCTGAGTAGCAGCTTTCAGCTATGCATGTTGTCAGAATGAGGCACTATATACTAAGACTTTACTGTCTGTTTTAGTCTTATCTGAATGGAATGCCCTCCTAGAATGTAAAAAAAAAAGGATAGATCTCTCCCTTTTTTGCATGCTTGCAGACATCCTGAATTCAGTCTGCCAGCAGGCTGCTTGGAAATGCTTGCTGCTGTTGAGGAAGTGATGTGAAGGTCCTTCTAGGAGTTCAGCATTTTTGCCCAGTTGGATGGTGTCTCCATGAGGTCAGGCAGGATGTTTGGAGCCTGCCAAGTCAGACCAAAGTGCTAGGGCTAATGGATATACAGGAAGTGCCACCACGGTTCTTTTCTGGGGTAGCAGCTGGATTATTCAAAATGTGGTTCTGCAAGTTTTCCGGCAGGTTCATAATGCGGCAAAATCACTAACTTGGCTTCAGATTTGTATGAGGGTGCTTGTGCTGTTATTATTGATGTTAACTTTTGAAAAAGCATTTATATAAAATGTCAGTGACACACCCTATTTTTTTTTTTATTATTGACTGACTTGGCTAAAGTCTGTCTTTTTGACTAGAAATATTTCTCAGAATTCATGCGTCGGAGTCCACCATTTAGAAATCATCTAAAAGACATACCTTGTATACTCCAGTTGATACTCTGGACAGTGAATTCTCCTGAAAAAGTACTGTGTATTGGTTAGATTATTTGAATGTTATTTCTTTAAACTAATAAGGAAGCTTTTTTTTCCCCTTTGTGTATTTTAGTGGATCCTCAGCAAAGAAAAGAAAATGATTTCTTATAGGTATTCGATAAAATTTTAAAAATACTATCATGAATGAACTTTAATAACAGTTTGATTTGAATGCACTTTTCACACATTCAGCTCTAAAATTAACAACTGGAAAGCTATTCTGCATAGAGCTAGATATAAACATTTTATCATTTCTATTAAAATTACTGTAATTTAAGAATGGAAGTAAATTTAGATAACAATTTTCATTTAGAAAGTTAGAATTCTCTGGAGATCTGAAGGAAGTAATTTCAACTCGTTTATTTCTGTATGAGTGTTGTTCTACAAAATACCTAAATATAAATTAATTGAGCTCTGTCACTGTCTGTGGTCTTGTGACCATGCTGTTTTCTATCCATATATTTAATAATACATTTATCTTTAGGAATAATATATATAAAGGCCAAAAATAACATCATAGCCTATTGACTGTAGGTTGTGGTAACAGGTTATTTGAAGCCTTGACTCTGGTAATTTGAACACTATATTTTTACTGTTCACTTTTGAGAAGGAAAGTGTTAATGAATTGTTTTGCACTGCAAACAGCGCAAAATTTTAGTACTATGTTTTAATCCAGATTTAAACAGATCAAAATGGATTATGAAATTAACAAGACAGTACTTCATTAACATTTCACGTCATCACATACAGGTAGCAATGAAGGTATATGAAATGGGAAGACATTGTTTCAGACAAAAGGACAGGGCCTCTATTAATGATTGGATATCACACTATGACAAATGGGATATCTTCTTCATAGTTTACCCTTAAATTTGTACTGTAGATTTGAGGCAAAGTCCCGTCTATAGGTCCTGTACATCTCAAGCCATTGCTATGCTGTAATGATTCACTGATTTCATTTCCATCAAGAACTCCCTCAAAATACTTTCATCAAAATGGATGGGTTGACCAAAAAGAAAACAAAAGAAAAGAGGTGTGATTACCATTAAAGACAATCTAGTTTGCATGTCTATTTTCCTCTCTAAAGATATGGTCATCTTTAGATTTTTGAAAATAGAATTAAAAGATTGAATAGACCTGAAAACTACTAATCTAAAATAAAAGTGTTATTATGTATGCACAGAGTTAATATTTTCCCCCATAGAATGTAAATGCAACAAAGAAAAAGCACTGATCATAGTTGTGTTTCAGTATCCCTGTATGACTTCTAATTCTGCCATTTTTTTCCTTTTGTCTTTCAAGACGGAAAGCAGTGTAAATGAATCATTAATATTCATTAATTCTGAAGGAACGGTAATAGAATATTTCTGAAATAGTTCTGTTTACTGGACTTTTTTTTTCCTCTGTCAGAGACAAAGCACTATGGCTCATATACTGAGTATCAAATGAGGTCTCAAATTGGGAACTAAAATTCCCCTCTTCTCAGGATTCATTATGCCACTTTTGTAATCGTAAAGATATCAGACCCTTTAAAAAAATCTCCTATGTCTATTGTGATACTTATGGGCAAATGCAATGAGTAGGTTATATATTATGTTGCAATAATAGTTTTTATTTATAAATGTATTTATAACAATCCCAGACACTTCAAAATTTTTTTAATTCTGTGCAAACTGTATTGAGTCTCTGGAAAGAAATTTGCTATTTAGTTATTTGGAATCATTGAATGAGGTCCATACTTACAATCATAAAAAGGAGGGCCAGAGGGTGCTGTTATACCTAAGAATTGCCTTTGATGCTGCTGTTACTGTTGTCTGGGAAGGGAGGCTGCAAATGAACTAGATGGTGTAAAAAAGAGGAAGTGACTGTAGTTGGAAAAAGCATTAGGAAAATGGCAGGAATAGATGAGCTTTGTATTCCAAAATATCTTATTACAGCTCTGTACATAATTGCAATTTGTATAACTGTAAAATTTATTGCAAGGGTCTTATCTGAGTTCCATCATATGCTTTCTAAGAGATTCCAGTTCCTTTGTGTTTTCAACCAGCAATGGAAATAATCCAAAGTTTTAATTAAATTTACAAAATATTCCAACCTGTGAAAACCTTCAAATTTGTTTGAGGATATGCTTAGAGATAAAATTGAATTCAATGACTTGAACAAAGCCTCTGAAAAATACAGGAGGAGAGTTAGTAGGTGCAAATACAGGGTACTACATTTAGCCAGAAATAATCAACTTCACAAGCATAAGATGGAAAGCCAATGGCTCTGCAGTAGTTCTGGAAAATGACCCAGAAGATATGGAAAGTCACAATCTTGATACGGGTCAGTAACATGATGTTGTTTAAAAAGCAAATGGTAAAACGGTTTGGATAAACAAGTGTATAACTTGAATCATTTGATCCTTTGGCTGCTCTCAACTGTTACTGGGTAGATTTCATGTTGTTCATGTTGCAAACACAGTTTTGAGGAAGTATATGGACTTATTAGGAGAATCTCCAGGGAAGGCAAACAAGAAAAAAAAAAACCAAAACAAAAAAATCAAACCAAAACCCCAAACCAAACCCCAAAACTCTACCAACTGGGAATACTTAAAGAAAAGACTGAATGGAAATGTGCAAATGGTGACATAAAGGAATGAAATAGTCTGTTTTCTGTGTCCCTCCTAGACAAGCCATGAGAGGCCAAAAAAAGCACTAGTAAAAAACATTTCAAACAATTGGAATAGATTTCAGATGAGCTTGTGGAATTTTTTTGACTGGGATGAATTAGGTATAAATGATCTTGACTTAAGACAGGAAAATGTCTTAATTGACCTCCCAAAGGCACTGAAATTCAATCGTTGCACTATTGTTTTGGTTATTTGGTAAAAGTAAATATTTCTTGCAACAAGCATATCTTTCTAATTACAAAGATAATGGACTTCGGAAATTCTTCAGCTGCCTTATTGCAATTACGTATTATTCGTACACTTTCTCTTCTGTCAACACATACCTGAAGTGAAATATTTCCAAACTCATCTATTTTTTGACTTTTGCAACACAGTGAAATCACTATTAGTTTTGCAGTACCCTTGCAGATAAAATGACAGTGCAAAAAAAATAAAATAAAATCTGTATTTAACGGTTAGAATTCACCTGGTAGAAAAACCTGACATTAGTAAAATGTCTCACGAATGGAAGCATGCAGAATGTAAAAGTCTGATAAGTTATCCTAATTGATATATTTCTCTAATAGTTTTGGACATAAATACTGAATAGAATAGTGTTTTTCACTTTCCAGAGGAAGAGGATTTAATGTTCAAGGGAAGTTTATTTTAAATGCAGCCTTTTAAAATAACTTCTTTTCACCTTTTTTGACTTTGTGGTCAAATGAACATTTCTTTATACAGTTTTAAAAGTCAATGCAATCTAATTCTTGACAGCCAGTGTCTGTTTGACCTAGTCCAAAAGGATAACAAGCATACTAAACTTTATAATCATGAGCTGTAGAAACCAATTTTGAAAAAGACTAAAGAGAAAGGGAAAACAAGTAACTTTGACTTATGATCCTGGGGCCTGCATTTCATGTTAGAAATTGTGGTGAATAAAAGATATTATTCGTGGTAAGGAAAGCTAGTTATTTGCTGCATTTTTTAAATCTGTAAAACATCATTTATTATCTGTATACCAGAGGGTCTAGGATGTGATCCAAATGTTTTGGAAGAAATAAAATATCCATGCTGTAACGTTTCCAGTCCTGTATACTTGTTGGGCATGGAATGGTTTGATAAACCATTGAGAAAGAGACAATCAGTTAGCTGAGCTGTCTCTAAAGCTTGAGAAGGTGTACTCTCAGAGGTTAACTCTGGCCAGGAGTTCTAGCTCTACATGGGTTTGGCGTGAGTCAAAAAACATTTAGTTAAATTATTCTTTACTGAAAAATTACCATTTCTCTAGAATCATAACCTTGAATAGAACAAAGTATTTTTTGGTAAATTTATACTGAGAAGCCTGTCTCATGATGAAACTTACAATACAGGAGGAAGGGAAAGCCACATATCTCCCAAAATATTTAATACCCTCACCTGGGTATGTTATGAAGAAAAGCACTGAAGTGCATGTCTCCATCCTTCAGAATCTAAGGGGAGTACCCGATACTTTAGTACATACCCTGAAGTCTCTAAGTCTAATCCTGTAATTTTATGACAACCTAGCAGGCAACCTACCTGAAGCTAAAGACTGTCTAATGAGGTGCAAAATTAGAATAAGGACATTTAAGCGTGAATTCAAAAATACCATGATGTCAAGCACTAATCCAGCAAAACACTTAAGTCAGTGAGGTTATTCATGTGCATATTTTTTTTAAGAGGTCTTCTCTTAGAATTGCTCTGTAAATCCTAGATCCTCCCTTACATACCTCTAAGATGAAATTTCATTGATTGTGTTTGCTGAACAAGTGTCTTTGGTGTGTCTGAAGTCTTGCTAATAGGGAGCTGGAAAGAGATTTGGTTTGATTCTGAGGAGGGAAGATATCACCTGCCAGTTTCTAACCCTGTGCTCATAATAATTGACCTGTATTTAAGAAAGATATCATTGAAGTTGAATGTGGTAAATTTGCTTGAGATCCAGAAGAAATTTTCTCAATGTGGTGAGAAAGATGAATGGACTAAAGGTATAGTGACATAATATATCACTCACCACAGCTGTTTGTATTTGATACATCATGCATTTGTTGGGGATCACCTACACCTGCCCAGTAATCTGTGCCTGCCCCATCCCATTCTTCCCATTTCAAACCATTAAGTAGGTTTCAGAGACCTGCCATATTCCAGAAACAAATACCCTGTCACAAAACTTCTATTTTTTCTGCTACTATCAGGGAGAATAACAAAGCCCATTTTTCACAGGGACAAATGTTGAAAGCAGGTACATGAATCACCGTCTAGGCTACACGAGTTTCTCTGTACAGCTTAAGAAGTCTGGGACTCAATACACAATGTATGAAAATGTCATTTTCATTTTACTGTCCAGCCTGCCTCTTAATATAGAGTCTTACTAGCAGAGACTGCTTAGGTAGGCTTTACAGCAGTGCAGATCTGCAACATCTTCTAAGTAAGAGGGAAACAACCTAGAAAATGTCTTCTCCTTGAACATAAGCAGTAAACAGGTAAGTCTTCAGGAATGAAATACAATGGAACTGAATCATGTTGCTGTGGTTAGATTTCCATTCACTTGTAATATTCTAGATGGTGACTGAAAGCCTGTGGAAAGGTGGGTACTCATTTAATGAGTAGGCTGGAGAACTATTTACTCTTTGTGAAATCAGAAGTAGGAATTATATATTGCTGTAAGAAATTTTCCTTATTGCCTGATTTAACTACAGTCTTCAGAGTTCAAACCTGTACTCTTAACTGTTTGACTTTGCACACTGGTAGTGCTTTTATGGTAGTCTGTATATCTCCAGCTATGAAATAAATATTAATAACCATTACCATGTTAAAGTTTTTTACTATTTATATGAACAATTTACTCTAAATTAACAGGAGACGAGAAAAAAACCCACTTTTATCAGCCTTTTAAAGTAAAATGTTTATTCTTCCACCAATAATGTTATTTGAAAAATTATTTCTTGTATTAAAGAATATTTTCATGACACTGTTAAGGCTTTGAATTGAGTTCTAGAATTAAATTAGGAAATATTATTTGTTGAATCTCAGTGTAGTATAAACTGTTGCAAACACCAGTAACATTCATTCACTGAAGAATAATTTCACTCAAACAGAGTGAAATTCATGTTTGTGCAGATGGCTCCTACATGGTCCATGCCTCATTTAAATCCCTATTAATCCCTCTTTCAGGAATTCAAGTTGGATTTATGCAATTCATAGTCCTTGTAGTGACCCTCTACCTATAGTGAATTTTATGCTGTGCTGCAATTTTATTCATATTGCCACTTTAGGCTGTAGTATATTTAACAAATTAACCCTATATCCTGGCATAATTCAGCCAGATTCTCTTTCAAAGCTAGGGATATCATTATATTTACCTTGCTCTTCTTCCTTTTGCGGCGGAATCGCAGAAGTTCTTTATGCTGCCTTGACACAAAGTTTACAGCTGCATACTCCAAAAGGGCAGAAAATACAAAGAGCAGACACACTGCCATCCAGATGTCAATGGCTTTGACATATGACACCTATGAAGATAAGATAGAAGAAGACCGAATATGTTAAATCCACAGATGTGAAATTAAGTATTTCATGTCAGCAGGAAGTGCATTAACACCTCCATATCCCAGCACTAATGTTATCAAACAAAACTTAACATGAAATTATGTAATAAGTGGAATAAAAATTCAATCTATAAATGTTATTTTTTTAATTTACTCTTTCACAAAATGTGTTTAAATCACTAACAATTCCTTATGGTGTACTGTATCACAAATATCACAAACCAAATAATCCACAAGAAACACACTCTCTTCCTCTGTTTCTCCCACTGAGATCTGAGAATGACACTAGGGAACCAAAGAATAACTTATGGTAGGACCAGTGGGGATTCCTGTATTAAAATGGATGCAACTGAAAATTCCTGGAATAAAAATTAGGTAGAAGAAGCGACATAGGTGGAGAACTCTTATACGTTCATTCATTGCTAATATAGTCACAGTAAATCAAATATATAGTTTCAAATTAGTCCTGTAATTTTGACACAGCGAAAGTACTGAAAATCAGATACAGAATAGAGCTCATTGCAATCCCATATGGCAAAGCTCAGATGCAGGACATAATCTGAACCAAGAAAGTAAGGCCTGCTCTGTCTTTGTGTGCAGATTTATAAGAGCTTTTCTATATAAGTAAACGTAGCCAGCTTCAGGCCTCAAAATCTGACAAAACACATATATAGCTCTCTGTTAACCTCTTATATTGTTTTTCTGAGCTTTTAGAGCATTCCATTTTCCTATCTGTTGATGCTACATTTGGATGCATTCAGATCCATATATTTGAGACACAAAGCATGCTCAGCTGTCTTAGGGCTATCTATTTTACTTAGAAAAAAACACAATTAGGCAACCTAAAAATATCATGGGCAAACTAATACTGAATGTGACTTCGTGTATTCTTATTGTATACATTTTATTTCTATTAACTGCAATGACACATGAAGAAGGTCAAGAAATAGGCCTTAACATGAAACAGAAAATATCTAAAATAATTACAGTTCAGAAAACTAAAATAATTAATAACAGAAATAAATTTTAAACTGTTTACATTGTGTCGTTAACATGTTTTATACAATTGTTTGGAGCTGGTTAGGTTCACATTTTTCTACATTTTAATGTAACTATGTTTGTAACTAGTGAGTTAATTCATTGTTGGCAGTTTTTGAGAAAGGAGTATAATTGAGAACAGGTTAGGATCTATGGCCTTTAGAATTTCAGTCGTAACTGCTAGTATGTCATCAGATACTGGGATGTGAAAAAGGGTGAGCCAGTCAATTACTAAGCAGGTTTTTTTTAGTATTGAATAACACTGTTTTCGTTTCTTGTTAAGGTTCATGGAATTTAGTAGATATGTGGTTGGCTAAATAGTTGAGATGGGAGAAATAAAATGTATTTGTCTGGAGAACCAAAGAAACCCCCTCAATATTTCAAAATTATTTATCTCCTTTAGAAATTGTTGAATGCTAATAATCAAAACACATAAGGTTGACTGAAAGTGTTTGTCACATAACATTATGACTAATGTAGCCCAAACAGAGGAAAGTTTGCTTACCTTTGGAAGAGATGCTCGTGAACCTGAGCTTTGAGTTGTCATCGTCAGCACAGTTGTTATGCCTAAAGCCACTCTGGCTGGAGCTGCATCCATGTTGATCCAAAATGACACCCAGGAGAGAATCACAATCAATAGACTGGGTATGTACATCTGGATGAGATAGTAACCCATCTGCCTCTCAAGGTGAAATCGGACTTCAATACATGTAAACTTTCCTTTTTATAACAAAGAAGAAACATTCAATAGAAATAGAATGATTTTTATTGTCAACATCTAGTGCACACTCTAAAGAATGTATGCTCTGTCAAATATATTTTTCAAAAATAAAAGATTATTGTTTGGATTTCTTTTTTTATTATGCACAGTCTCCATTATAATAGGGTATCTACTGGAAAGAAAAGGGACAGAAAACCTGAAAAATTAAAAATTCAATAACCTCTGAAACACTTATTTCCATTTAAAAACTGAATTACAATCCATTAAGACAACAGGAAGTTTCCTGTGGCTGATTACAATTTTTTCCCTTTTATGATTTGGAAATATGTCTGTGTGTAAAGAAAGTGCTTACTCCTCCATTCCATAACATTTCCTTTATATTTTCATTCAATTTTAAACTTAATTTTTTTTTTGTCTAAAAAAATTGGTAAAAATATAGTGAGATCAGTATGGGCATTAGATTATCAATAGGAGAGTCTGCTAAATCTCTCCCTTTATTCCCATTCAAATCATTGCAGCTCGTAAGTGCAATGACCAAGATTCAAACAGAAGTTGAAGACTTGAGATTAGGCAATTTTAGGAAGGTAATTAAATTACCTGGTTTTACCCAAATACAGAACATCAAGGAACTTTTTCTGATTTAACCAAACCAGAACAAAAAAAATCTATTGCTGGCTCACAAGAATGCCATAAACCTATTTTTTTATATTATCCAGATTGTTTTTTTTTCTTACAGCAAGAAATATACATAACTTAGTTTTTGTCCTTATTTTGAATGAAAGCTATTTCTAATTCTAACATGGAAAGCTATACAGTTATTTATTTATTAAGTGGTATGAAGTCTTTTGGTTATGTTTTCCCAGTTTTTGATAGCTACTTTTCCAATCAATTTTCCACATTAATAGTTATTTTATATTTATCATATCAAAAATATATATGTAATGGACTTATTTATGAGCTTATCTTATACTAATATATTGTGTATTATGCTGTGTCAATAGCATCAGGCATACAGAAATGAGCTTCAGATAAAGTCAAACTGAAATGTTTTTATAAGTGATTATAAATACTTTCTGAACTTGATTATTTTCATAACAGTTCTCTTAAGAAGCCATTAGTTCTCTCTATGATGCCACAATGTAATTTTATGACATTTTTATTCTGCTGAGGCACTAAAAAAAATTTAAAAAGACATTTGTTATGATGTTCAATTTTAAAATTACAGTCTGTATCTCAGGAGTTTTCTATCTGCAAGCTCAATTATTAGTTCCATTCCTAATTGCTAGCATTTTCTGAATCCTATCTACACTCCTGAAATCTGTGTCCCAAATCCGGGCTCAACCATCTGCTGCCCCAGCTTCGAGACTGATTTCTGCTTCAATCACGAGACGAAATCTTGGTTTAACAAAGTGAACGGTAATTTTGGTGTTTACTTTAGAAAAGGCCAGGATTTCCCCCTACATTTCTCTTCCAAGGTCTTCAAAAGAATACCTACACAATATATTCTTTCACTTAGCTGGTTAGTATACCCCACGTAACTAGAAGTTCTGTAGCGGCTGGCTTTTGTTGGAATCATATTCTTACTTCAAACTGGTTCTTACCCTGAAGTTTTCCTTTTTTGTGACATTCATTCTGTTAATTCAGCAGATTTGGACAGCAGCAGTTTCCTCATACACCACAGTAAATCATGGTGGTAAGGAGAGGCAAAACGTATCAACCAAATCTAGGCCTCTTGCAAAGTCATTTTATTTGGCATATCACATCAGTAAGAATCATTCAGCATGAAACATTTTCTTCTTATAGGGTCCTATATTCTCCTTTCAAAACAAATTAGGAAGGAAAACTAAGGGGCATCAGAGTGTATAATATATGTGTATGCATACACGGAATGTCAATAAACATTGGCTATTGCTCATGTGGTTTTTTTTCCTACAGAGAAATGTGGGATTAGAGATCTGAGTCTCTTTCTGTAGTACTGCAGTGGACTTGAATTATTACAGACCACTCAGCACAAAAATTCCACGGTTGCAAACAGGGACGAGTAAATAACATAGTAGGTCTGGTATGGATTATTTTATGTGGTTGCAAATTTGACAGGTGTACCTGAACTAAGGAGAAAGAGAGGAATAGCTGTGCACAACAGGATCCTAACAAAATAAAAGGGATTCTAAATCAAAGAAGTGTGAATGGAATATATTGTAACCACAGAGAGAAAAGTGGGGATTATGAAGTGGCCAGAACTAGGACTGAATGATGTGTCAGAGGAATTATACTGAATAATTTTTTGTTTGGTTTTGTATTTTTGGAAACATCATTGGCCGAGGTAAAAAAACCCTCAAAATCTACAGCACCAAAAAAAACCAAAAACCCCCAAAACAACAACAACACAACAAAAAAAAAAGAAAAAAAAAAGAAAAAAAAGGAAGTGTATCTCAAAGTGGAAAAATAACTCCTCACCATGTGTGACTTAAGAGTCCTGCCTTTGTCTTAGACCCAGTGAGTTTATCAACATACCAGGCATATATATCAGTGCTTCCTAGTCAAGACCACTGTGTTCCTCTGTTCCATTACAACACTGAACAACTAATATATGGTAACTCCCCAGGGAGACTGGTGGCCCAGGTTAGACACTTTTCTCTGTTACTCCACTATTGACTATTGGAGAAAGGCAGCAGCTGGAAGTCAGTCTCAGCACTGCAGTTGTAGTAGTTACTGGTCTAAGTGTGGAAGAGGTGATAGTTTTTTTCCCTTCCTGACTGAAATCAGAACCACCTGCATAAACTTGGCTAATGAAGCAGGGTGGAAAAAGAAAACTCCTGCACTAACTGATGTGAGCTTCAGATAGGAGGCAGCCAGAAGAGCTGTGCTGTTTTTTCCCAACTGAAGCCAGTGTCCAGCTTTGGGCCTCTTTTCTCTTCCTGTATTCCATTTCAAATTCAAAGCCAGCTTAGCTGTGGTTTAATCTATTTGACTGGATGCTTGATCAGAACAGACATCTCCATGAAGTCATCTTAGCTGGCAAAGGAGATAGACAAGCATCTAAGAGCATTGCTCCAGCAATTAATTTGCAGTACGTGAAAGGTAAGCTCTAGTTCATTTTGATATACACTGTAAATGTCACAGAGAGTGCCTAGGAGAAGGACAGTATAATTTCTGGTATTGTGGGTTTGCTGAGGCTGAGCAAAAAATTATGACCTGATGGTAGTTTCAGACTAGAGCAAAATATAGATGTGCTAACAATCCTTAAAATGGACAGATTTTTGTCATGCAAAAGAAAGAAAAGCTGTTGAGGGCTTCCTAAAGGATAAGCATTCTTTCCTGAAACAAGATAACATTCTTTGTGTTTGTAAGTCTATCCTAATCAGGGATTTAAGTGTGCTAAAGGCACCAGAAATGCTGATTTGATGAGTGTTGTACCTATGCATGTGAAATGAATGTGGTGGTGTACGTGCATTTGATGGTGCATTTTTCTCTCTTACCCATATTCTTTGGTAACAACAATGTTAGAGCTGCTGGGCTGGTATGATTCCCCTGCAATGCCCATGCTGGTAGTGAAATAGGTAGTGAAAAAATATATATTGCAGTCAGTCTATATGATTTTTCTTCCACTCAGTCAGTACTTGGGTCACGTACTTTTTTTTTGGTTGTTGCTGCTGTGGTCAACTGTGAATAACCTAAGAAGAGCAATTTTCTACTTTAGCACATCTTTCCACTGCACAGCCTCCTCTGACCGTGGCAGATGATGTTTAAACAATGGGCTATGCAGGCAGCAGTACGCTCATGTGGTTAAAAGATGCTGTCAGTAGCGTGGGATGTGCAAGAGAAATCAAGCTTAAGAAGTAAATTCAGGCCATAAAGAGTCCTCTTTTTTAGTTTTATCCATCTCAAACTGTTCCAGAGATAACAGTTGGTAGAACTTAAAAATTATTTGTTCCTTTGTAGCAGTCCTTAAGATGTCTTTTGGGAAAAACTTTTCTTACTATACCCCTACAACGTCATAATCACGTTTCCAATTCCCAGGAAGGCTGAGTAGCTGTTTCTGAAGATACGTAGAAAGTTTTCATAAGGGAGAATCACTTTAGGAAACTGAGTCAAGGAAATAGTGTGCCTCAGAAATAATTAATAAAGGACTAATAATATTTATTAAATAACTATGAAATTAAAATAAATAACATAGTAAAATACAAAGTGAATAAGTATAAACAAACAAGAAGAGAACTAAGCATGCATTCAACTGTTAATCCATGCAGAATGGAGAGTCATCTGCTTAAGGTTCTTGATACTACTTTAGATACTAGTAAATGGTAGTCTGACTCTCCCTGTAAGTCATTGATAATGCTAACTGATCTACTGTGAAATATTTTATGGATTTAGAGAGGACTGTGGCTTAAAGACTATATACCCCGATGAAATTACATTAATCTATTTACTTAAAATAAGAATCTTATACTGGCTGAATAGAGATGATTCAAAACTTTAAAAACTGAACTAAAATAAGCACATTTGAATAAATCTTCATGGAGCGCTGCAGAGTATGTGCCTTGGACCTTGGAAACAGATATATCATACTCCGATTCCAACACATCTGTTAATATGGGTTCAGACTGTACAATTCTACTTCTACCAGTGACTGATGGCCAACAAGCAGCCAGTATAGCAGCCAAAATACTGCTAGCTATGAAGATTCCCTAAGAGAGTCCTGGGGCAATTGGACTGTGAAGATTGTCCTCTCCTAGAACACTGCATTTTCCCCCTTGATAAACATTTACAGACACAGGTTTAACATGAAATTAGGTACTGAGAGACAGCAGGAAAGGAGAAAGGGAGACTGAGACTACTTCAGTGGCTGGGATATGCTCAAACTAAATGGCCGACTTAAGATTGCAATCTGTTAATACAATAGCTCCTCCTATTAGTCTGTCTTCTGGAAAACCCTTTATTAAGCAGCTCAATTCCTCTACTCTACTAAGCGTTTAAGTTCAAAATGAGCTTGAAAGTTGTATTAAACAGAGTATTTACTTCTAGATGCTGTTCTAAACCTCAGCAGTGTTTATAAGTTTTAGACTTGTAAAAACCACAGTTCCTCATTTTATGTAGAAAACATATTATAAAAGTCAGCTGACACCATTTTCTCTATAGAAATAAAAGTGAAGTCAGTTCTTTCCTCTAAAAGCAAAAATTAAAGAGTCTTTTTGTAAAATAAAAAATAGAGGGACCCAAGAAAGAGATTTTGTATGGAATGATGTACTTGTTTTGACTTTGACTGTTCTCTATGGTTTAATACCTTGAATTCACAAGTTCTTACTAAATACTTGCTTTGAGTATTCTTGCCAACTCTCTGCAACTCTGTATGAAGGAAAAAAAAGAACAAATATTTACTCCACAAAAAAAAAAAGAAGTCTATTACAGGACAACCCACACTGAGAATAATTTATGAGAGATAATATGTAGAGCAAATATGATCTTTCTGCAGGCCATCATAGACTTCCCCCTTGTTGTGTTTTTCCAGCCCTTCCCTAATGCTGGTTCTGGCATTCATCTCATCCTGGGATGGGAGACATCAGTGTGATAGGTAGTAGGAAGCTAGTCTTTTATGTGTGTGTTAAAGCCCCAGACAGATGAAGTTTTAATCAGAATGGTCCTGAAACAAAATCATTCATCATGGAATTAAGTGTCCTGCATACATAAACCCTAATATTTTATCTAGTATACAGGAAGGAATCACCCTGGTAAATGTTGTTACTGTCTTTAGTGAGTGTGGGTATTGGCTCCAAATGTCTTTAGATGAACTGGGGGGAAAAAAGCCCCCAAACACCAAAGAAAAACTTTTTATTTTTAAAGTTACTAATGTTGAAAAGAAATTTTATGAGGACAGTTTAATTTTCTAACTGAAGTAACTGTTTAGCCAAAAATACACATAGTCTCAGAAGGAAATAAAACTGTATTGCACTAAGAGAATGACATAGACCACCAAGACTTTCCTTTTGCCTTTTTTCTTTCTCTGTGCTTTCTTTTTAATCTGCATCTGCTAAAATAAGATTGCAATTAACCTTTCTTGGCAACAGCATGTTATGTATCACACTGCAGTCCTAATGGTAGATGATTTTCACAGAGAGCATGTAGGAGAATGAAATATGTAAACTGTCTTTTTCATGAGGCAATACCATCCCTTTTACTTCTCTCCTGTTTAAGTCATTATCAGAATCACCACAAGGCAATCAGTCTACTTAACTTTACCTTGTCCGATATTTCCTTTTTATTCCTCCCAGAATGTGACACAATCATTTGACAGGAGCTCTGCTTTACTTATTACTGAAATGCAGTTAAATGCTTTCAGTCCTTTTGTCTTTCAATGATAAAATTTCTTAAACAAAAAATACAATTCATGAATTATGTGCATGTAGAGCTCATTATTTCAAGAGCTTGTACTTCTAAAACTGACTGCATATAAGAAAATTCAGCTGAAATTATTTTTATACCTTTCTAGGAAGAAGTCAGGTTAATTAAGAGCACTTGATAAGTTCAGTCTACAGAAACTTTGCAATTTGCACTTTAATATAAATTACAATTTTAGTGTATTTTGCTGATAAAAACTGCTTATAAAAGTACTCAACTTTTCCTTGTCATAAAACAGAAAAAACAGGTTGTATGTATCATCATACAGCCTGAATAGAAATTATGATTTTCCAGTGTTTGGTATATAGAATTAGGCAAGTTCTCATGTATATGGCTGTTGTCTATATATCTAAAGCCAAAATTCACAAAATTACTCTAGGAATGTACTGCCATTCAGTTTTTTCTTTCAGGTCTGTGGATATCAGTAGCATACTGGGGGAAATCAGTATTGATGCTATCACCTGTCACTGACTACATAAATTCCTAGACAGCAAGGAAGAGTCTTTATGCAGCTTTTTGGGAAACAAATACTTGGGCAGGTGGTAAATTTAACATTGGTGTAAGACTGATAATGACTGCAGTAAAAGAAAGTTGAAAATAAATATGGAAAAGAGAAAATATTTTTTTTTTTCAGCTTGATAAATTTGCACTTGCAGTTCCCATCTCTCTCAGGATGGAGGACCAAGTGATGTTGAGCAGGACCTTCGTAGGCTGGAAAACCCTCTGCAACATCACAGCAGTTTGCAAAGACAAATGCACAGTTCTGTGATTAGGGTGGAATACCCCATGCACTGGCACAGGCTGGGATGGATTGGGCAGGTAGCAGTTCTACAGGATAAGCCTGAGAGATATCAAGTTGAACAGAAGTTAGAGACGTGAGAGACGTGCTGTACTGTGTTAGCAGGGGCAGAGAGGGGAGAAGTATAAACTAAAGAGATGTCTAGATGTAATGTTTCTACCTTCAGGACAGCTGTTGAATTTTTATTCAGTGAATCTTTAAGGTAGAATGCTTATATTTTGATCAGTGCAGTGGTGACAACTGAGGTCTCTTCCTCCCTGAGAAAAATGCCTTAAGAGTCAGGCAGTGCTGTTTTATGCATCACATTCTCAGCCTGCCACAGACTCTGTTTTTCAAAGTGTTTATAATTTCTGCTTTTTTAGTGAAGGAATGAGCAACTTCAGAGATTTCACACCCATAGACTACCTCCTTTTTGGAGAAATGGTGTAAGAAAAAAAAAACATGTTAAAAAGCCATGGCTTAAAAATCTCTCCTATCTCTCCAAAAGAGTGGTTTAGGTATTTGTCAAAACAGTTAGGGTTTTGAGTTGTTGTTGGCAGAGTAAGGCATCAAAGCTATGTCTCCTTTAATCACTATCATTATCTTGTCCCCTGAATATAAGGCATTAGGTCAGCTAAAAGTGAGACCTAGAAGGGCTACAATCTACAGGCTGTTAAGCAACTTGCTTGACCTTATGGGGTAATCAAAGGGATCATGAGAAAAGATTGCATTTGGGATGTGTGTGTTAGGAAGTTGAATGGGGAATGTGGAGTTAAGGAAACATGTCATTCATAAAGATTGTAATTATCAGAAATGGTCACATACAGAATCCATCAGTTCTGGTGGTGAGTGTAGGAACTGTAGTTCCACTGTTTCCAGGATCACTATATCCAAACCTGTGAGCCAAAAAACATTAATAGACCCAAGACAGTTCTGAGCAGCACCATTCAAGTGCAGGTGTTGTGCACTATCCATGGATTAGGAACAAAACCAAGACTCAGAGTATTTCTGCTTGTGCCTGTTAACCAATGCTACTCTGCACAAATTCAAGCTATTTTATATTAGGCTTTCTGAAGCCATGACTGAAATTATCTGTGATTGAAATAAAAATTGCCAAGGGGAGCAATGAATGTCACATAGGAATGCGGCAAAGCAAAACCATCCTTATAACATAAATGGTTCATATGTGATTTTGCTGGTTGTTATGATTCTACTTCACTTCCCAAATGTGTCACTACAGATATGCCTGTGGACACAAAACATGAAAATTATCGGAAATGTTGTTGTATCACTTCAGAACATGAGACTTGATGGGCCATTTTGCTGTACTTTTGCTGAAATTGTTATGTCTCTATATGCAGTTTGTTTTTTGAGCTCTGGTTGCAGCTATTCATTTTCAATTGGGCATGAAACACTGACAACACATGTACTGATGAGTTTCCCCAGACCGTCCTGAAGCTTCATGTTAATTTTTTTCACAGGGAGAATTTTGGGATTTTTTTTTTCTGTTTTACAGGATGTCTCAGAAGAGGTTTCCATCCTGTGTTGTAACTCAATTTAATTTGAAAAATCTTGTTGGTCACTTACTGCATACCAGCTGCAGTTGTTTAGCAATATTTTAAGAGTTCATTTTATCTAATCTGTCATAGGCCGGAGAAACAGACTTTACATAAAGTTCTGAAAATTGATTTTTAAAAAATTTTGTTTCTTATGTGATGTCCTAAAGGCATATCTGCCTGCAATAGCTCACTGCAGAAGTCTTAAGAAAGCACATTGCCATTCACATATCCAAGTGACATAGTGAAAATAAACTCTTAGCTGTTGTTGTCTTTTAATATAATGTTTATGGTTTTTTTGCCTACAAATGGTAATTAATAATACTGGTTGTAACAAAGAAATAAAATGCATTCTTACACTCCTAGAAACCAAACCCCTCTAATCTTATTAAACTCGCTTGATACTGAAGACTTGAATTAAAAAAAAAAACAACAACATAAAACAAACCAAACTCGAGAAAATACTGTTATCTTGAAGAGGAGAGTATCACAATAAATGTAGTCCTGCATCAGTAAGACCATCTTTTTTACCTGATTTGTCCTGCCAAATTTCTTCTAGGTTTGTACCTGTAATTTTTGTTGCTGTAACTCAGAGCAGGCCACTTTGCTGCTTCCCCTGGTGAGGACATACCCTTTTGTCTGCAGGTGGTGCTGCTCAACATCACATTTTTCCCCCTTGCCCATCACAAGCAGGTTCCACAGCTGTGCGATTGTCTTTTTTGCTGATGTTTTTTAAAGTCTCCATCGTCTAGTAGCATCCAGGGTTCCAAGTTTTCTGTGTTAGCAAATGCTTTGATTTTTTTAGGGGCAAATTAAATGGTCCAATTATTTTTTTTTTTTCAGGAGAGGCGTGAACTTTATCCATCTTTTCAGGATTGTGGGTGACTGACACTTTACAGCATCCTTGGCCACTGAAATGCAGTTTGGCCAAAGCCATACAGAGTACAACAGACTGCTGACTGGCCACACTGTTCTCTAGACTTATCACAGTAAACCTCTTCTCACACCTAAATGTGACAGAATTGCACAGAGATAAGCACGCTTGTCTTGTAGCCACATTTTGAGAAGCATTTAGCCTCACAAGCCTCATGTTAATAACATCTGTTGCTCCTGCTTCTCAACTCAGTTTAGGGCCACAGGGAAAGAGCGGTAGTAATTTGACCCCATACAACCTAGAGTAGAATGCCTAGGTGTAGCATGTTCTCCGATTTCTCCTTAGATTAAAATTATTACCAAATTAAATAGGCTTGAAACATAGGTTGTGAAGAAAAATGTAATGCCTCAAAAATATTGAAACAATGAAGTTTTAGTCAAAAACATAAGGTTTAAACTATGATGATTATAATGTGAGTTCTCAGACAAACGAGTAAGGGTACAACTCATTTTTGGATGAGGTATTTGGAAATCACTAGAAATTATGAAATCTTAAAACAGGTTTCCATTCAGTACCAGATTGCACACTATAGTAATGTCTTAATTTCTCAGTTAGAGATTTTTGATGCATCATGTTATGCAAATGAACTTTGGAAAATATTCTATATCATGAATTCTCACTTCTTAATATCACTAGACAGGGTATAGAAGTGCAATTACAGGCACATGTTAAGATGGCACAAAAGCAGGAGGGGGATAAATTGTCTGTATATCTCAAAAGAGACAATGGAAAATAATGAAAATAAAATTTTCATAAGGATTTGTCATAAGGATTATGGTAGAAAGAAAAAAAGGAATAATAGGAAATTCTACATTATCATTAACAAAGAGATGTTTGAGTGAAAAAATTACCATTATAGGATATGTATCTCCATTTTTAGAATGTTTTTAACGATTATGCAGATATTTGTATTTGTACAGTAAAAATGTATGTTAAGTATTTCAAATTTACTTTAGGGAATGCTTCAAAATGTCTTTATCAATATCTTTCTACTCTAAATGGAAATCATTAGAGAACATTTTTTTCTCTTAGGTCACCACAAGAGTTGTAATAAAACTCAGGGTTGAAAAGCACTGATCCTTAGTTTTGATCACAACAGGACATTCCTCATGGACACCACCTATTTAAGTTTTCCCCCCTGACATTTCAGCAGAATCAAAATGAATCATTCTAATCTTAAATTTTAAAATATGTTTTTTAATTTCTGCTCTCCAATCACACTAGACAGCAGAAATTAAAAGATACATGGATTAGAATTAAAAAGTTCTAGATTTTTTTTCTTGAGAGAAGATATAAACTATGCATTCTTAGCCTTTGCTACACATCTTTTTAGGATTATTATGCTTGTGATTGTGCAGTTATTGAAATAGTTTTTTACAATTAAAAATGAGACAACTATATTATTAACATTAATCCCCTCCTTTTTCAAATAATCTCAGAGATGATGAGCTAAATATCTCAGTTCTACAAAGGCTTCAATTCAGTATCATAAATCATAGAATCATAATCATAGGATGGTTTGGGTTGGAAGAGACTTTAAAAATCACCTAGATGCAACACCCTTGCCATGGGCAGGGCACCTTCCACTAGACCAGGTTACTCAGAGCTCCATCTACCCTGGACTTGAACCCTTCTACGGTTGGGGCATCCACAGCTTCTGTGGGCAAGCTGTTCCAGGGGTTCATCATGCTCACATTAAAGAGTTTATTACTAATATCTGAGTGAAACGTACTCTCAGTTTGAAACCATTTCTGGTTGTCTACCACTGCATACTCATGCCTAGTTTGTACACCTGGGAATTGCACACTAAGCATGATTTCAGCTTGTTCACATTGGCCCTTATTGAACAAGGGCAGGAATAGTCTTCAGGTAGTTTTGTTTTGTTTGCCAGTTATTTAAGTTATCCTGCACAATGCACCTGTACATTTTAATGTTATTTGGAATTCAGTGAGAACATTTAAAAAATATCCCAGCTGTGATATTTATTATAACAAAAATATTAAATGTCTTTCCTATTGTAATCACTGATATTCTTTCCTACCTGTATTATAATGCTTGGTGCAGTAACATAAATCCTTTTCTTCTTTCAACAGAAACTGTGGCAGAGTGAGACCTTCTGCTACTTGGACTGCTCCCTTTTCTTGCCACTCAAAAATGAGATCATTCATTGTGTATCCAACTAAAAAAAGGAAAAAAGAAAATAAACTGTAAGTCAGCAGCAAACTTTGAAAAGCAGGAATGTACCAAACCATAATGTTTTAATTTAATAAATTTTAAGTAAATTTCATAAAAAAGGAGGTAATACACCATGTACCTGTTACTCCCAAGTTATTATTTGCCATTCTATACCATATTGAACTAGAGAGAAAAAAAAAAAGACTGTCTCTTTTTAAATTGTAATAATTGGGTGGTCTATTAATGGATTAAACAAAAGCATCTAAATTATCTAAACCTTCAGGTCTCTTGGGTGCTTGGGAACATCTTATCCTCCCCAAACCATGAAGGATGAAAGAAGCCCTTCACACTCAGATCTATTCCTCCTTTTACTAGAGGTGAAATGGTGGATTGTCAAAGCTGCTCTTATGGATTTATGTAAATTTGAATTGTTAGGTGGAAATTCTTCAAAGAATGCAAATTTTTGCAGTAGTAGTCGAATTGAAAAATTGCTTTACTCTGAAACTGGAGCAACACCTGGGAAAGCAATTGATTGTAATCTTCTCATATTGACTGTCTGTGACATATAATGATATTAAAAAGCATTCAGTTTTAATATGCAGATTCCTGGATGTGTGTATAAGATTGAATATAACATCAAAAGCCCTACTAATCAAGGGCTAGACTTTGTAAAGGACAAGTACTTTTCCTTGTATTTTTGTCTCTGAGATGAATATTTGCATGGTATATCACTGGAGAAAATATCCCTCCTTCCTCAGAATATATTAACTTTCCAGGATATCCCTGACATTTTATTCTAATTTTTTTTCTGAAGAAATTTTATCTGGTTATTACAACTGGAAGAAAAAAAAAAGGCTTCCTTTTCTCATTAAGATTTCATTAACACTTTCTCAGAATCTAATAGATATGGACATCGTGATATTTTAAGACTGAAATCTAAAACTATATAGCTCCTATTATTGTAACATATTGAATGACAAAGGTGCATATATACCAGAAGGAACTAGAAGAAAAAGGGAGCAATTTTTTCATCTAATTTATTTAGCTTTCAGCTTCTTTGCAATATTTCTTTTGTGCTTTAGTCCTATGCTAAAGAGCTGCTGAAGACAACGTACTGATAACCGGAGATCCTTTTAACCTTTCAGTAACGAACTGCTGTTTAAAGTACATTGTTCAGAACTTACTGAGACTATTTGCCCACAAATATTGACATTTTGAGTTCCAACGAAGAAAATAATGTTGTTGTGTGGGCGTAAATCCTACCCTTGTTATATTCAATTACTTCTTTTCTCTTTGAATACACCTATAAATGCCATTCAGTCATACATAATGATGTGATCTGCAGACCTGAAATTTGCAATACACTTCATCTTTTCTGATCTATCTATGTTGAATGAACCTGAATGCATAATTCCTACTAGAAGGTAAGAATTAGTGTTTATAAATTTTAAAATGCTTTCAACATTTCTGCCTTCTAGATTCTTGATGTTTCTTTTGAGAAGAACCTTTACACAAAGTATTCACAGGAATTCAGACTGACTGTTGATTTACTTTGATATTTTGTTGGGGATGGATGAATATGCTAAAATGAAGCCTTTTTAAATAAGTATTTCATTAAGATCAAACACTACTCAAGTCATACAATCATATATCAGTTGTGCAAGGAGACATTTTTCTATCTTACTGATTGCATGATATTCGATAAACAGTCTAAATTCACTATTCAAAGCATTCATTATTAAATGCTATAAACTATGAAAAGTCAGAAGGATATATCTTACCAAACTTCGCACGAGTTCAAACAAAAAGCAGTTGTGTGTAAAGCAGATTATCATTTGAAGCATGTAGATTATGGCCAGAGGTGATATCCCCCTGAATAAAACTCATTGAACCAGCAAGAAACAACTGCTGCATCAAAATGTATTTGACTAAATCAGATTCATTCACCTCTAGTGCATGCTATTAATTTTGATTATCCAGCCTGCCCATTAATTCCGCTACAGTGCAATATAGTAAAAATAATAAAAGTTAAAGAAACACAACCCTGTGTATTCAAAATACTGATGTAATAATTAATTTTTCTTTATATTTTAATTTTGTTTATATTTTAAATACAAAAATATCACTTTAGCATTCAGTACTGTAACTTCAATTCCGTGAGTCAAGGTTGTAGTTATAACGTAAATGTGTCTTATAATATAAAGGACTTAATGGAGATGTGAGAGATGTGAGTTTACGTTATACCAAATAAATTTAAAATAGTATAATGTTTCCACTAGGTATGTTAAACTAAATTAACTTGAATTAGATCTTAATTAAATTTGTGACCCTTTGTTAAATGGGAAATACATGGCCCAATCAAATGAGTTCACTGAATTATGGAAATCTAAAATCTTACAATAGTCCAGTAATTGGGGAAGTAAGAAAACATAAATTATGCAAACTTATTGAACTATTTGATAACACAAATTTGTCTTTAAACTTCTCTAGTGATCAGTGTTAACAAGGAGATGTATTCTTGATTTTACAACTGAAAATATTTCACTATTTGGTATAGTTCCAAACAAATTTATCTTTTCTATTTTTTGACAACAACTACATCATTCTTTCTTCTTGGCTTGGAGAGAAGGAAAAAAGATTGCAAAATATCTAGTCACTAGCAGAATTAAAGCATAATCAGAGAATTTCCATGCCAGGACATTCTATTCACAAAAGGGTTAAACCCCACAGTTTTTCAGGAGGAACAGCAATACTAATTGAGCTAACTGATCTTCCTTAGTATCTAGAAAAAAAAAAAAAAAAATTTTGATTTTCAACTAATTTTATGAACAGGTACTGCTGAGTAGCATAGTTCTTAACATTCAGAATGCTTATGATACTGTGAGCCCTGTGCTTAAGGGGGAAAAGGCATTTCTGTAGAAATCAGTGGCTACCATACTTTAGTATATATACTATTACAGTTTAGGTGTGTGGTATTATATATGTAATGAGCCTAAAATGCAGTGCTCCATCACATTAATTTTGTTTAGTGTCATCAGGGGTTGGCAGGGACCTAAGTGCACAGGACATAGCAAAAGTGTAGAGAGCTTTGGTAATGAAAACTTTAAAGACTCAAGGGCAAAGTGTTATTTTCTAGATTTAGGATCCTAGAATTGCCGATTATAAAAGTTTACAGTATTAGAACTATGTGGGTAACTTTAAAATTCTGATGCTGCTACTTGAGTTCAATGGGACTATACAGATCTTTCGTGCATACGTATTACATATTGTGCACTTAGGCCTACATATGGAAATGATGAGATGCCCCAACAAAGAAAGTCCTTTCTAAAATATATTTACCTGACTCATCTAGATAAAAAAATTACACTCATCCGTCCACTACTGAAATGACTTACACAGGAATAAAAATGCAAACAAGTAAATTATTTTACGTTCTGTACAAGATTAGCAATGGATTAGCTGAGAAAAGACAGATGAGAGACGTGAGTAATAATGCTCTTTTTGTTCCAGGTTTATGTAGCACCAGTCGGTTTAACTGATCAAGTTCATAATTAAAGCTGAGTGTTTCTGAGACCCAATTGCAATTAGAAATAATTGATCTGAATGCAGATACCCAAATAGTAAAATTCAATAAGGGATGTCTTTGTGTGGTCTCTCAAATTTTGCTTTGATAATCTTGAATAATGTCACCACTAGCAGAAAGGATAAATTTGTTGGATAGATATATGCAAGAACATTTCAAACTGAATATCTTATACAGTCATAAAATGATTTGTGTTGGAAGGACTTTCAGGTCTCTTTAAAAGATCATCTAGTTCCAATGCCCCTGCCACAAGCAGAGACACCTTCCACTAGACCAGGTTGCTCAGAGCCCCATACAACCTTGGCTTGAACACATACAGGGTTGGGGCATCCACAACTTCTCTGGGCAATCTGTTCCAGTGCCTCACCATTCATAGTCTTAGGAACCTTAAGAATCCATGAATAGATTATTCTGGCCATGATTGATAAATACATTACAGGTTCAATCTAGTGCATTCATTTTTCATAAAATAATCAAAGATAATGATAACATGATAAATAAAATAAAGCAAAACATTTTACACTAAATTCTAGAAATACTAAATCTAAGTTCACCTGAGCTTTTGGTTCTTACTCAACTGCTTGTTACCTGATTAATAAACGTGGATTATGTTTAAAGCAATTAAAAAAAATCTTTCAGTAACATAAATTTAAGTAAAAGTCTAAATAGCTGTTGCTGATTTTGGTCTGCTTTCAAAGATTAGAAATACACCATGTGTATTTTACAAATGGTCTATGAGATAATATCTGAGAAACTGTATTCCATCACATGGTTATCACTGTGCAAATGAAGCAGTAAACTGTGGTCTTGAAATTTGAAGACTTTTTTCTCAATAGATGTGTGTGTGTTTACCAGTACAAACTTGTACTGTATATGTTATATTGTTAAATATATTATGCATCTTGTAATAACTGAATACCTAATAGTTTTAAAGGACAAGACCTTTCTCTTTAGGACTTATAAGGGACTAGGAAGATAACAGTCTTTATTATGCTGTTAGGTCCATAAATTCTGAATTCACAGAAACTAATAGGCAGGAGAATTGATACAATCTAGGACTCTGAATCTGAGGAAATAGAGAAACCAACTCACAGCAATAACATAGAATGAGGAATCCTATGCCTTGCAGTTTTTCAAGTTTATATTCACATCTACAGAAGTCCTATCTTCTTGATGATACCTGTTTCTCCTCCTTATGCCACAGAAGCCTATGACAAATGCTAATGTGGTGGTAAGTTTTGCAGTTTATTTGTGTATTTTTAGATTAATAAAAAATAGCAAAGACAATACTTAATCACACTTCCTGTGCAGCTAACATTTCCATCAGGAGGGCACTGTATTTTGTTTTCCTATGGAAATAATTCCAGTGGCCTTTTAATCAACTATAATAGTATAGAAAGAGATTACCCAAAACCAAATCTGAAGAGGGTCTTCATCAACTATTCATAACTTAAAATGTTTCAAAACTCTGCTTATAGATGCATGGAGCTTATTCTGTAGGTAGATATAAGTGCTTAGCTTTACTTCTTCTTGGCACAAGACCTGAGTGTAAGATGTTTTCTCTTTGTGCCTTGCTTTCACTGTGTTCTTCTTTCCACTGGAAATGTGGTACATATCCCATAACAGGAGTCTCAGTCTATGTGTCTGAAAGGAAAAGCTGTGAATCTACTTCTAATCACACCTGCCTTTCAGGGTAAAATTTTGCTACATAATGGTTATTCCTATTCTTTGTAAATTCTCGCTGTTCAGTCTTACTGTGTTATGTCTCTTGCTGCTACCTTGTGGGCAGAACATATACATTTCTTACTTATTTGCATTTGCTGCAATCCAACGTGATATTCAGCTTCTCACTGAAACAGGAGTTTTTCTTTTTTGACTATGAGGTTGTGTTGGCAACTATTATAAATTGTTAACAGACATTTTTATTATCAGTGGCTGGGAAATACAGTGTTATATAGGAAAGTCCTAGTGGTTGCACTTTATTATTGAAAAAAGGGCACTTAGTCACTAGCCTAGGTAGTATATGAGGGTGCTGATCACTTTTAATTGCTGGTGCTAAAAATGAACCTTTTATTCTACATAAATAGCTGAAAGCAATGTTCATCTAGCATGGTCTGAAGGACCAGGCCAACCTAAACTAAATCAGGTGGGTTGTAAAGACTTCTGTCACTGAAATGCAGTGTGCTAGGGTTTGGGTTTGAAGGGCATGGATGCATGAGGGTTGAGAAAGGAAGTAGAGCTGCCGAATTGTGTTTTATTGGGCACAAACCAGCTGCTGTGGCTGAGGAGTACAGTTTTCAGTGTATTTATTTTTGTCTGGCTACTGTGCAGGTACTTGCTCTTACTTAATTCTGTAAAGATGTCACTTATCACACAAAATCTAAGTCGTGTAATCATAGGACTAGAAAGAAAGGACAGAAAAAACAACACTGTTATGTTGAACAGTGGTGTTCAGAAGTTGCAGGACTGGTTAGGTTACACCGATACTCTACTGACCCAAGGTCTCAGGTCTTGCAAATCTAAAGTGCAAAAACCAGGTGGTAAATAGTTGGCAATTATATGACAAAAATATCATCCAGGGAGGAGAAGGTTGCCTGAGGGAGTATTTCTCAGGAACACTCAAGAACTGTGTGAATGCATGGCACTGTAAGCTCTTTGCAAACAGCTCTCTTAAATGGACAAGTCATTTTTAAGCAGCTGAAGTCATTCCAGGTAATTAGCTGGATAAGCATATACTGCTCTGCCTGAGATGACTATGAAGAACTGGCAATTTAAGTAGAAATTAGAATTATCTGGAAGGGAAGAGGGCCTGAAACAACTGAGAATCTTGGATTTGGCCTACAGAAATTTTACTTTAGAAAATAATCTGCCAGAGTTGGTAGTAAGCATGGTAAATAAAAGTAAAACTCTGAGTGGTCACATTTATGGAGGGAGAAGCTGGAAAAATTAAGGCATTGATACAAAGTGGTTTTCAGGACTCATGCCTGGGATAGCTGATGCAGGATTTTTAATATTCGGACATCAAATAAAATGAACAAATAGGGTTCCATTTGAACCACATCTATCCACATGACTCTATAGAACTTATTGGAACCAAGCTATATCAGTTGCATACATGCATGCTAAGAGTAGAAAGATTTTATCTTAACTAATTCAGTATCAGCCGTAGGCATTAAAAGCCATTATCGCATAGGCAAGACAATGACCATACAAAGAGTTTGTCTTGAAGATTACTGAAGTGTCTAACATCTCTTCTCCTGCTTGTTTGTTATTCAAGGAAAACAATTCCCCTGCATCTTCAGAGACTCCACATCTTTGAAGTGTCACTGTCTTCCCAGTTCCAAGATAATTCCTTTTTTACATCTGCTGACACAGTCTTCTTTGCTACGTTCATTCATTTTAATCACCTTTAGCTGACATTCTAAGCCTTGAGGAATAAAATTTTTTAGCAAACTTGAGATAAAGCTGAATACCAATATACCTTGTAAATTTTCTGCTCTTTCTGTTTTATTACAGGAAGGCTGTGCTTCCCTTGTGTCATTTTACAATTCCTACAGGTACATTAAGACCAAACTGTTTTCCTCATGTTCAAGAAACAAATACATAAATAACATGAAACAGCTGAGCAGAATATCTAGCGCTTTTGTAAAAGAGAGTTTGGTTCAACTACAGAAGTCATTGTTTAATTTTTAATCCCAATGGTTTATCTAAATTCCATTCTCATTTCTTTAATTTTTAAAAGTAAGGTACAGATCCGAAAGTGAGATTGGATTTAGTCAGCAAAACAAGCAGTTTAAAGAATTGCATCCAGCTGATGCAATGACTACAGTCATGTTGACTAGAGTTATTTCACTCCCCTGCTGTTAGGCATCACAGCAGCTTGCCTCCAGAACAGGCTGCTTGGACATTACTGTTCCTAAGAGCATGACAGATATTTGAATTGTGCCCTAAATTCCAAGCAACATAGCAGGAGGAAGATATGACAGAGCTAACGAATCTGGTTTTGGCTTGAGGTTAGAACAAATTCTTCTACCATATGCACTAAAAATATTAACTTCAAAAATCATCTATGTTCCATTTCAAGGCTAAATTTATGCTGGAGCTCCAGGAAAGCAGGATTTTAAGCGATGTACTTCTGAGTTGCTTTGCAAAGGGTCTGCCCCTTGCACTGCCCTGTAAGTCATTCTGATGGAAACCCTTGGGAATTATAGGTTTGTCCCTCTCGGCCTGAATTTCAGGGAAGAATAACATTTCAGGTTCAGCACACCAGCACATCTCTCAAAGCTAATATTCCTGGCTGGAGTGTATAGATTTTCAGCTGTCAGTTTTATATTAGTTTCTGTATGTTCAGCAGCAGTTGTACAAATACTGCTGCCCTTTCATCCTTGTTGGTCAGGAGCTGAAGACTACAAGTGTCTTGATCTTTGTAGCTGTGTGTCAGGCCTCATGTCAGACAGGCACAATAGGCTGAGTCACCCAGCTGCAGAGTGGAAACCACAGGATGAGTTGTTGACAATTTTTGTGCTACTGAAATGGAAAGGAGAGAAGTGGTACGGTTTCTACATTTTCTGGCACAGGCAGATACTGACCTAGTCTGTTCATATTCTCTGTCATTCAGGTAGAGACCTGAGGTTTCCTGGCAGATAAGAAATATGTTCCAGTTCTTTTATCTTTCTGATGGTGTCTTTGTGCTGTTGTGGGAAAGGAACAGTGTGCACATCTTTTTCTGTAATGCATTAGTTTGAACCGGTGCAACTTGTCTACACATCAATCCACTTGTACAATTAACAATTTAGAGGTTGGTGGGAAAGAAATTGCGCAACTCGGCGTCATGTAGTATTGACTGAAATTTTTTTAAAAATCACAAAGTCTTAACAATCACTGTCTTAAACAAAGACAGGAGTGTTATTGCTTAGAAAGACTAAAAAGCCTTCATAAATCAAAAGGTAAAATAAAAAGGCCATTTTTTAATTTAATAATAAGCATCAAATTAAAATTATGCGGTGAGCAGGTGCTTTTCATAGTATGTTTCCTCTTTTGTAACCTAGTTAGTCTTTTCACTCTTTTTTGAGAATTCAGGAGTAATAAATGTCACATAAAGTTATAATTGTAATATATGAATAATGGAATGCTGTGAGATAAAAGTGAAACTTAAAAAGGAGAGACAACAAACCCTAGTGCATGAAAGAAAAACATTTCATTCCTGGGAGACAGGACACAGAAATAAATATGTATCTAGCTGACATTTCTTTGTAACTTATTCAAGCAGAATAAAATTAAAATTATCTCACGTGCCTATAGGCTGCCCTACTGTAAGGCTAAGAAATGTAGAAGGGATTATTTCATATATACATTTTCATTTACTTTCTTTCTAAGATACAAAAGCAGCTCATTCTAGTTGCTGAGGAACCATTTGGTAAAATAAATCCTTAAGACATTTCCACTTAAATATTTTTCAGTCCCTTTCTGATATAAGAGAATTACTTTTACCAGGGGCAAATACAGCTACTTAAACTGACCTTGTAAAAAACAGAGCCAGCTAAAATAAAAATATAATTTGTGAAGAAAAGCTATACATGAATTTTCCTCTTAGACCTTTCTACGCTGGAGCAACAGCATCAATAGTGAAGGAAAGTATCTAGTACTAAAAAAAAATAATTATTTAAAGTAGGGGTAAAACCCATGATCTCTCTAAGTAACTGTCAGTCCTTGTAACCTGGTGGTAAGATGAGTAAGAAAAAGATAAGTGATATAGTCTAATTTTCTTAATGACACATACAGGAGCAAGGCTTTCAAGATCAGATACATTTTAAAGAAACCATGAGACAAATGGGCCTTGTAAATTCATAATTGTTCAGTGTTCTACCAAACTTGGCACTTAGTGAAAAAAACAGCAATGATCACCACTTTAAAAAGAAACATCTGGAAGCATGGCTACTGCTGTTTTGCTCCTGCAAACACTTTGATTTTTAAACCACAGCCTGATGGTCAGATCATTTACTCAGGGCATGAGGGGATTGTGCTCTCAGTTTTGAAACAAGTGTCTTCCACTTCCCCAGACAGGGCAATAACCACAATGGTTATGGCTTTGATTCCTCTGTTTACATGGTCTCACTGTGCACCATGAAATGCAAGCTAGACAGACACAAGAGAGTGTGACACTGTGGCCTAGAAATTAGAGGTGCTTGGATGGATTCAGGCTCTCAGGGTTATGTTAGTTTGTACCTCAGGAGATTTGATGGGAAAATGCCAAATGCACCCACCTCCTTTTTTTCTCCTGTAATTTTAAATAGAACTGCATGCCTTTTCTTAGCCAGAGACTCCAGAATTTGAATGTTTCTGCTCACCCTTTTCAAAGCATTGCAAATTGGGTAGAGTTCACCCTCATATAAGCTTTTTTTTTCTTTTTAACCTAGTTACTCTCTTGCACAGCATGTAGATATTGTTTGTAAACTTTTGTAAAATTTGTCTGTTTTTTTTTCCTGTCCTTCCTGTATAGAGAAACTGGCTATGGACAGGTGAATTCCTATTCCTGAAGGTCTAGGATCTTCAAGGTCACTGTACCTATCTGCTTTGGATCTGTCCCAAAATAATTTTGGGGAACTGCTGCCTTGCTCTTGCAGACCTAACTGGTTATCCCACCATCAGACATGTAAGCATAGTCAGAGCTCCCACGTGCTGCAAAATTTTCTGTCTCAGGCCACCTTCTTTTTCCTTAGTCTGTTTTTCACTGTCTAAAGTTACAGGTAGAATAAAATTAGACAAGGCAATATGGGGAAAGCTTTATTACATGTAACTTCTTTATGAAATCGAATTTGATCTTTCTCTGTAAGTAGAAGACTTTGAAGCACTCATTTGTATTTTGTTCAGCTCTTCTTTTGTGAGCATTACCCCTCTCTACTATGTCAATGTGCAGCTGGGAATTCACTCCCACTGAGCTGAATGACTAAAAACAAGACTTCAGGGAAAAATGTTCTGCTGGAAAATACAGTAGAACATCTACAGAGCTATTCAACTAATAAATGTTGGTTCCCTATGGTGCAGTCTGGGGCAACTGTGGGCTCCTGCAAGGTTTCTATAAAGCAAACCAGACGCCTGTTTGTTCAAGAATGCTCAGTTTTTGTCTGACCTGTCCTCACAATGGCTGAAAGAGAGGAAAAATGCATCTGAGTTTTATGAAGTTGCTACAGCAAAAATATAATAACCTTTAAAAACATTTTTAAAGTATACCTTTTGCTTGTTCAGTCAAACATTATGATACTTCCTCTTCGAAATATAATTATATACAATGAATATTCCTGCCACCTGCATGTATTCTGATACAACTCCCTCATATTAACCCTTTGTTTAGTCACTTTGATTATGCAGGTGACATAGGTTATTACTAGGATCATCCATCAGGGTTGACCACGGAGTTTTGCTTAAATCCTGGACATATATAATATTTTCCTAAATTCCTTGACATTTGCTGCAAATCTCTCAATTTTTGTCCAGAAACTTGCTGCTGTCAGATTCAGCCGTTAACCTCATATTGAAAGCCTGCTTCATAATATTACCATCTGTCCATTATAACAGAAGATAGATCTGGCTTTTATACTCAACCCGCAATTTTTTATAAAAGAATATCACTATTCATACATTGAACAGTTCTGACATATTGACTGATAGATAATTACCTCTCCTTCCCCTAAGATGCTACTTTGCTCCAGTAAAAGAAGAAAAAAACCAAGAAAAACTTTAATCAAATTATGTTTGTGGTGCTTCTCATCTATAATATCCTTCAAATAATCCAGTAGGTTCATTCTATATGCAGATTTTTTAAAAAAATGTTTTGAAATATTTACAGTTACTAAAACTGTAAATCTAGATCATTTAGATGGATACTTCCTAATATGTTTTGCCCAGTCACTAATTTTCACATATTTCAGATTACTGAAATCCTTCAAAGAATGTTTTATTTTATTTTATTTTTATTCTTTACGTCACTGGGAGGATTTTTCCAGTAGGACTCGCTTTCAAAATCCTCTCATTTTAAGGGAAATGGCAATTTCCAAATACTCACATCACAAGGAAAATGAAAATTTAATGCATATCTGTGTCTTCCTCCTCATAGATCCTCTGTTACCTCAGATCATAACATCAGACAGAACAGTTGATTTGTCCTTTTGTGAGTGTGTGTGTATGTGCCTTGAAATGGCATAGCTGCTTTACACTTTCCATTCTGTTTGATGAAGCAAGATATCAAGGAAGATGATAAGTACAATACATGATAGGTTAGAAAATTCCAATTTTGTTTTACATAAAATCACATAAATTACTTAAGTTATTCTCATGTTTCCTTTATGCTCTCCCATATTGTTCTCTTGCAAGTGTGAACTCAGGGAAGACTTACGTTGAAATTTTGTATGAAGGTAAACTGTCACTGGCATTTAAGTTTATTGATAATTTCAGATTTACAGAAAACTGTTGATTATCAGTGCAAATAAAGATGAACGAATCTCTTCCTCTGAAAATCATGCATATTTCACAGATTCTTTTGATAAAATAGAAGATTCATTCTGGAAATTTATTCTTGTACCACTACAAGGGATTCTTCTCCCCATGCACAGTTGTAATCCCTGCAAAAGTATTAATTGGATAATACATTACGCAAACTTACAGCTTTCCAGCTGCATTATACATGTTTGCACATCCATTGGAAAATTTTTGAGATCCATCGGACAGGACAGTATTAAAGTCAACCTGAAAGAACACAGAACCCCATTAAAAATATACCACCAAAATGCCATAGAACTGTGCAGGAAGAATGCATGAATACATTAGAAGTAAATAGAAATAGAACACATTTTCATTAGAAAGCTCTCAAAAAGGATGCATATTCGCTGAACCTATTTAAATCACTTAGCCTAATATGACAATATAGAAAAAAATTATTACAGACTTCCAGAGAAACAAATTTTTCAGTAGGGTTGCCTAACTTTATGAGAAGTCCAAAAGAATGCAGCAGCAGCGTGGCTTTTTGTACTACAGCAGAATTACTGAACTGTTTCAGTATCTCAAATCCTTGACATAAAATTTACCCAAATTTGCAAAAATTTCATAACATATGTTAGCCACAAATCATGGTGGCAAAGTAATTTATGTGGTGTTGTCTTAAAATAAGGTACTTAAAATGTCAACACAAAGGTTTAAGATAGCACTTTATCACTTGTATAGTAAACTGAAATATGCCTGTAATTTTGAACTTCTGCTGTGGTTTATGTTAGTCCTGATACTTCCCATGAAATACTTTACAACTTATGGGCAAAAGATGTTGTTTTACATTTTATATAAATACAGTAATTTATCTTCAGAGTGATACTTCTCAATGGAATGAGAAAGAAGAATATAAGAGATAAAGGCACATGCTTTCCCTCACTGGCCATTTTTAGGTATCCATTCATCATTCATGGACATGACTGCACCTTCATTAATCAGTTCAGTTCATAGCATGTCCTAAAAAAACCTGAGGAACTTGAATTCAAGACCATAGATATAAGGTTTTTCTAGAATGGGAAACCTCTAAATCCTCCTCTCTTAAACCCATTAATTCCTCTTTTTTTGGCACTGGGGCTAAAGGGAAGTAGCAGTAGGCAGTAAGTATGGCTGTATATTTACTTTTACCTATTTTTTTTTTTTTTGCTGACCAAACCTTCTTGATGCATTGTTGCTATAATTTCTGTTTAGCCTGCAAGTGACAGAGCTGCAGGGTAAGTGACTGAGGAGGGAAGTCAGACCCAGGCTCTATTCCCATACTATTAAAAAAAGTTCCAATTGCAAAATCTGACTAGTATGCTGGTAATAGAGCAAGTCATCTCAGAGAAGAAGCACCTGGACTTTGTGCTTCAGTAAATATTTTAGCATTTTATATTAAGTATTCCTTGAATTAGGAACTGTACCCTTCCATTTCTTGTCTGAATTGTTCCAGTGCAATTACGGGAGGAGACATTAGGGAATGAAAGGAAAAAGCAAATTTAGAAAACTTTTTTTTTCCTTTTAATATCAGCACATTAGCAATTAGTATGTCTCCTCTTATAAAAAACTTAACCAACTGAAATGCACATAACAACTAAACTACATGCCAATGTCATGATTTTAAATTTATTTCAGAAATTGTAATAGTCCTTAATTAAATCATGGCAACATAAACTTTCTGGCTTCATAAGAAACACAGGAATTATGTGGTATCTGCTTTCATCACATTCAATGTTTTCTTTTGTAATTTAATATTATAATATTTCTCACGTGTGATGTTTTTTCCCCCATTTCACGTGGCCACAAAGTTGGTCTGAATTCTTTTGAAGCTGCAATGCAAACGTGCCTCACTTGAGTGGTGGGGTCTATACCCAGCTGCCAGTGCCTCTTGGATTGATTTAGACAATCTGGAGATAACTGATTTGGATCTACTTTCTACTTGAGTCCAGAGAAGGAATCCTTTTAACTTTCTTTCGGTCTGTTTCTAGTGACAGAATACAGGTTGTGATACTGAAGGCTCACTATGTTCCTAGAGTGGCAGACAAACTTCCTTTTGCATATGAAATGCTCATAAGAACTTTCAACCAGTCTTTTCTCCCTGTGTAAGCTTGAAAAGGTGCTGCCCACTTGCCTTGGAGGGAGGGAGGAAAGATACTATCTTGCCACTGATACATCCATACAAATCACAAACGTTTGCTGTTTCTCTGGTATATAAACTATTCCTGATATCTCTTTGAAGAGTCTGATTACACATTAATTTAGTGTCATAAAAGCATGCAAAGTAAAACACTAAGAGGACAATACTATAGTTATTTTGAAAAGTGTAACATTTTGCACTGCTTCAGTATCAAATCTACATCATGTCTAGTGGAGCATTAGCATACTTATATCCAATGTGTTTCTCATTAGATTGGGTTTTTGAAGACAATGGTAAAATGCCTACTGATATCAGTATCAATAAAAGAACAGTGATAAGAATAGCAGAGAAAAGAACTATGATAACTAGATTTTGTCAATACTTATGATTGCTGCTTATAGCTTCTTAACCCTTTTGAAAAGTTCACTTTCCACTTTTCTCTCTAACTCCAGCAGAAAGTGACTAATCTTTAAATGTCATACTTCCTCAAACAGGTCATGTTTCCATGTTGAAGTGCAACTGCAATATCCAAAAAGGTGAAAGAGAAATAACATTTGATTGTCATGACATTGGAGGCTACAGACTGCGAAACTCATACATAGGCCGATGTAGATTATAATACTAGTGGATTGTTTGCTCTGTGCAGTGTCCTAGTTTCTCTAGGCTCAGTACTTGTATTTTAAAATGGAAAAGATACTTTTCTTATTACTTTTACTATGTGCGTGCCTAATGAATGATCATTTTCTACTTTAGTATTAACAATGGACAGTAATGTTGACAAAGTTCTGTGTTCAAAACTCAACAGATGATACTTTTGCATGAATAGCAACTGAATATATCTTTTAGCAATTCTTAGGTATACTTTTGAGCGTCTATCTGAAAAATAATTTGATTAGAGACTCACCTGATGGAATAAAGTACATTTCCATTTTTGAAAATCCGCAATAACTTATTATCTGTTGTAACTTCATGAAAGTTGGCACCTTTTTCATTAGCAAAGAACAAATCAGGTTTCCAAATTGAATCCAGCATGGATGGATCTAAATCTAAAGAGTCATCTGGATATTCACTGTATGCAAGGCGTGGATCATTCCAATTCTGACGGAGAAAGATGTTCACTCGGTAATCCTGAATGAAAGAGAAAACAAGCAAAGCTTTATCAAGCATAGGGATTTAGCTTTTATTTCATTTCTTAGCCATGTAATCCCCTGTCCATCTGTGGATGACAACAGAATTACTTAGCTGAGTGCCAGAATGATGCCTATTTATATTAGTGGGGACACAATGGATAAGAATATAGATGCATTTCAGGGCAATTGAAAAAATCCAATCTCCATGTGCAGTTCATAAAATTCCATACAACTCTACCCCTACCACAACTTTGTCTTGAAATCAAAATGAGAAGCATAAGAATTTTACGGAGTTACTTTTTTGTGCCCAACTCCTGGCAGGGGCATTCTCACTTCCCTCTCTTTGTCAGTGAGAATCTGTCCCAGTGTAAGGGAAGTTAAATTAATTTCTTTTTTCTCTCTCTAATCCTTACATATTTTAGAAGCCACTAGGCTTTCTCTGCCTCAGTTTCCTATTGAAAATTGTATGCACAGTAAGTTGCAATACAGCAGTCTGAGGACACATGTTCTTCCTCTGTTCAAATACGATGGAGATCATATAAGTCCTTATGAAAAATAGCTTAGTCACAAGTGGAGGCACAAGGAACTCTGTCTTAATCAAGGGTTCTTTTATAGAGAAGATGAGTTGAGTGCTTCAAACTGATGGAATTAATTTTGAAGCTGCATATACTTTCTGTCAGAAATGTTGTATTTATGGTTGCACACTTTCTTAAAACTTTACCACTGTGAAAAATGAAAATATTTGTTTTTAAATAAAAGTGAATATCAGAATATCATTATGTTGTATTTAGAACTAAGACTGAGCATAAGGACATAGGAACTATACTTTTATTGGTCATAATATGATTTTTCTCATTATTTGAACTGCATTAATGAAAAAATATAAAAAAGAAACAAAGATCTTAGCTGCAGAAGGGACAGGGGAACTGGTTGTCAGACCTTACATGACATTTCTGAATGTAACAGAAATAAACTTATCACTTGTTTATGGTTAAAAAGGGAAATGAAAATTAATTTTAATAAGAATACTTTTTGAGTCAGAATGGGAAATAAAGTATGCAGAGCTGAGCAATACAACTGGGCCAGTAATTAAGGGTATTAGTTATTACAGGTTAGAATAACTAGTTAAAACCTCACTGGTGTAGAAATCCAGTGTTGTATCAATACTGATCTTAGGAAATTTGGAACTGCAGCCATGCAGTTGTGAGAATCAAGCCAACAGACATAATGAAGGACAACAGGAACCTCAATATGCAACATTTACTCATGAGAAACAGGTTTCCATATATGCAGCATCCTGCTATTTTTGTCAATTTAATTAGTCAGCTTGAATAAGGGTAGTTAAATATGCAAAAAAATGTTTACAAAGCATTTGTTGCTTGTAATGAAGAAATACTGCACATTATATAGAGAAAGTTCCAGCAGAGAATTTTATATTCACATAAGCTTATAAATTTTCAAGACAAAGAAATTAGGTGGAAAAATACACCTGGAGAATGAAATTAATTCAAATTACGGTTTTCAGCAGACAGGAAAAGGGCGCTCTGGCCAAATGGAAGCATGCAACATGAAATGCCATGTAGAAGAAACGTAGGATTTGTTAATCAACTGCTTTTAAAAAAATAAAAATAGTTAACTAATTTGTTAAACACATGCACCCAAACCTCTTTCAGGAAAGAACTGAAAGACATTTCCTTCCTTTTTCATCAGGGGTAATGACAGCCTCAAGAGCCGTACAAAGTTCTTATGAGGAGCTGTTAGTATTTTTCGTAATTAGCACCATGGCATGATGAAAACAGGGCCAGGGATTTGTACTTTACAGATGTGGAAACAAGCTTCTGTTTTTTGTTTGTTTCTAAAATAGCCCAAAATGCTTAAACAAGCTTATGCTTCAGTGGTCATAGAACTGAGTATTTGGTCTCTTCTAAAGAGGCCATAATAATAATAATGGCC
>JAYRBT010000139.1:37302348-37335766 GCA_036023395.1 Myiotriccus ornatus
GAGTGGCCCTGACCAGGAATCGAACCTGGGTCTCGGCGGTGACAGCGCCGCGCCTTAACCACTAGACCACCAGGGGTAAAGAGGCCATAATAACCACTGAAATGCCCCTATTTCTTTGCATGATATTCCAGATACCATGTAGCACCAGTTCTCTTTCCAGATTCATGTATAAAATCAAAAGGACAGGAAGAAGCAGGATGTGGGACCAGTGACGGCTCTTCTGCTTTTCTCAGCATGGGAAATCCTTGCATTAAGGAAACACTTGCTCTAAGCCTGGGGTACTGGGTAGGAGCACTGCAGCTCTTGGGGCTTTATCTGCACTTCAGCCCAACCTAAGCTTTACGTTTTACACATATATATATTTATTTTTATATATTTATTTTGTTTTTCTCAGTAGAATATGAAGAGTTTATGAATGGGATTACTTGTAGAGCAATCATATTTGTAAAACAAAACAGGTGATAAATACATAGCAGAAAGTTGAAATAAAAAGGGAAAATGGAGGAAGACAAATGATGGAATCTTTTCAAGGTTATTCTATATATCAGTTTGAGTAAAGTTTATTGGTTTAAATTGTTTCCAGCTCTTAAGATGAAAAAAATCCTGGTTAAATTTCTCACTGAAGCAATTGTAGCTATTTTTCATTGTTCCTTGAAAAGTCTGACTTAAATTGGCTCTCATTATTCACTAAAAAAAATTCTAATCTATCAAAAGGAAAGAGATATATTTGACTGCTATCTTATGAAGGACAAGTATTCATCATCTCAGTTTATAATTACACATTATTAATACAAGGCTTAATTGCTTTAAACAAGTAGGGTTGTTTGATGCAAACACAGACTCCAGAACCCAACTGCCTGAATTGACTTTTTATCCTACAGGAGGCTCACTATTCTCATGTGCTATTTGCCTGAAAGGGTGACTCGTAATTCAAATAACTGTGACTGGCAGGTTCCCTGAGGGGAGAGAGAAATCATTTAAGTTGTTGTGCCTTCCAAAGCCTTGTCTCTAACCTTAAGGCTGCCATTGAACAGCTGCTGTACCCCCATTCTACAGAAGGAGACTGCTTATGGGTCTGCACTTGCTTCACCGTAACTCAAAACCCTTTAGTCACAGGGTGAACTTTCTTAGAGGCTCAGGATACTGTTCATCCGCTTCATAAAGCTCAATAAAATAAAATTTGGAGATCAGGTAATTAATTGATCTTTGCTGCCAATGCTGAGGCTGAGGCCATTATGGACTCCAGTACTAACATTTCAATTAGAAATTTGCAGAACACCGTGAAATCTGACAGAGAGTATATTTTGATTTCTACTTCATGATATTTGTACATATATAGCTATACTACCTGATCCCTTAGAATTTTAGGATTTGTAGCTTTTAGTAGACTTTAATATAAGTAGAGTTTTCCTTCACTTTAGACCATTACTTTCTCATAGTCTGTGTGCCACATTCCCAAAGCTCCGGTTTAACCGTTTTTTAACTGTCTTTTCAAGGCAACAGATTTTAGCATGAACATTCCATTGGGATATGCACCTGGACTGGAATAGCAAGAGATACAGTATACAAAACTAGATAGAAGGATGAAGGCCCTTGGAGGTGCTTCAGTGGGGCAGTTCTGAGGGTGGTCCCCAGGCAAAGGGATCTTAGGGTTGGATATCCTCATTAGATATGAAAATTAGTAAAAGATATAAAAGTGTAAGAATTCTGTATGTGGTCATGCACCTTTGTACTCCATGGTCAGAAGGCCTTCATGAAAAGAGCTGCTCTCTATCATACCTAATATTACCTGGAGAGTCCTTTTCTCCCAATTTTTTTTAGGCAACATACAGAATATAACTTTATGGAAACATTTGCACAAATCCTAAAGCTATTAATTACCTACCTCTGTTTCTTTAACACATTTTAATATGCACTGTATCCTTATAGTTCTGAGACACAGATTCCAAAATATGACTCTCATTTAACACTGAATATCACCTGCTCTCATAATTTTTGTTTGCTGTTATTTGACCTGTCATCAAAACTTCGTGCATAAATTAGAGAACTCTATCTGTTGCCATTCCTAATACTATTTTGACTAATTTTGACTAATATACCCTTCTAAGTGAAATCTACACTTGTCTTTTGCAGAATGCAGCCAAATGATTCTTCCTTCATTTGTTATAACTCACTGTAAAATTTTAATAAGGAAATCTTACAGACTTCTGAAAAACACTGTTAAGATTAAATGTAAGTCACTATAAGCAATGTTGTTCTTGTGAGGAACGCTTTTTTAAAATCTGTTGACTATGGCCCTTTCTTGTAATGAAAGCTCGTTCTCACTGATGTACAGGAAAAGCTACTACGTTATGGAACACATTAATTGTTTTAATTTTTACTGGTGAGATATTCTAAAGTTACTGTCTCAGTCTCTGACATGTTTTTTATTGCTGTCTTGATCGGTGTAATCAGACAGGATGCCCTGTGGCATAGTAGTACTTCGTGGTATTAACATCTTTCCATTTTAAATTTATTCACTGGTCTTAAGCACTATGGCTACGCTTTAGGTAACATTACTTTGGGTAAATTGATGCAGTTTCTTAGTTTTCCTTTACATAGATGAAAATTTCAGACTGAACCAAAACCTCTTCAGGTAATTACTTCAATATGCCTTTGATGAAAGGTCTCTAGTACAGAAACTCAAATATTTAAATTTAAGTAAGCCACTCAAATTGACAAATCATTTCCCAGGTTACCAATGCCATTGCAAAATCAAAGCAGGAAAATCTTGAAATTCACACTGACATTTGAAAAATACAACTATAGTTCATGTAATCTGAAGGATTCACTTGTATTTCCTCATGTTTAATACTTGAAATTCAATTGTTACTGATATTATTTATGGTGAAGACTTATCTCTAGTCATGCCTATTCCAAAGAATATGCAGAAGAAGCTGTAGAAAAGGATGATACAGGAGTGGACAGGATAGCCAGTTCTGTGGGAGTAGACAGGAAAAGTTGAATTTCCTTAAACTGATAATGCAAAGGACTTGTATTATGACTTAATTGATTACTTGATACCCACTTGTAAATATATCAAAAGGTAAATACTAGAGGGAGAAAACATTTTAAGTCTAAAGGAAAGAATATCATTCCTTAACTATCAATAAATTTAGGCTGATCTGAGACGGTTCCTCTCTTTGGTTATCATGCTAATAAATATTGGTGATATTTTCGTTGTTATGATTTATTATAGCAAATAAGGGGACTTTTTATTTTTTATTACATTTCACACTATTACTGGATTACTGTGTACAGTTCTGGTGTTTCCAGTATAAGAAGGACTTGGGATTGTTGGAGCAAGTCCAGAAGAGGGCCATGAAGTTGGGAAGAGAACTGGAGCACCTCTGCTATGAAGACAGGTTGAGAAAGCTGGGGCTGTTCTGCCTGGAGAAGGGAAGGTTGTGTCGAGACCTCACAGCAATCTTCCAGTGTCTGAGGGAGGCCTACAGGGAAGCCAGAGAGGGACTCTTTGACAGGAAGTGTAGTGGCAGGGCAAGGAGTAATGGGTACTAACTGAGAGAGGGAAAATTTAAGTTAGATACTAGGAAGAAATTTTTACTGTGAGGTTAGTGAGACACTGGAACAGACTGCCCAGAGAGGTTGTGGATGCCCCGAAACCTTGCAGTGTTCAAAGCCAGGTTGGATAAGGCCTTGAACAACCTTGCCTAGCAGAAGGAGTTCCTGCCCATGGCATGGGTGTTGGGATCTTCAAGGTCCATTCCGACCCCTTAACACTCCGTGATTCTATGACTGCAGGCCTGAACTGCATCTAGAATAGTGCATACGTCTTTGCCATATGGCACTTCAATTAATAACTGAAAACCAATTACAACAAGCTCCATGCTCCATTATTAACTGTAACTCATTAATCTGTCAAAGATTTACCATAGTAGCTAAAGAGAAATTAACTGTGATTTAAATCAATTGCTGAGTACTTAACTTTAATTGGCACATCAAATCTGTGTCAGAGTACCAAGGTTTGACTAATGCCAAACATGCCTGAGAACATGCTTTTCTGTACAAAGAGCTGCAGGGCACTCACTACAAGAAGCAATGTAGATAGACTGTTGATTGTCATAGAGAGTTTGTCTGACACAGAGAATCCTTCCTGCTGATCTGCTGTTGGATATTTCCACGGGTAGAATCTCTCTTTCCAGAACTGATACTAAGGATGACTTTATTGTTCTGACTCTGTAATTAGGAACCCATGGAGAGGCTGAGAGCAATTTCAGTACTGCACCACTCCCTCAGTAAGAGCAACTTTGTGAATTTTCCAGAACCATGAGTCCTCCCTCAGAAAGCAATGTCTTCATCTGTGGGCCTTAGGAGAAAGCCTTCCTCTTGCAATTTTTGTTTCTAATCCTGCGACCTCTGCAATTTTGCTGTAAAAGGGAAGTATTAAGTTCCATACACGAAGACATGGAAAACTTTCCTGTCCAGTCCTGCCTCAAATTAGTTGGCTAAGCACTTTGTTGGTGATTAGGATCTCTAGATTTCATCCCTTGAAGGCTGAGGATGAGCAGTAAGGCCTGTTCAGTTCCTGGATAAAAGCTCTAATCCTAGACTACTTTGAAAATTATAGGTGCTCCTACTCCCTCTGTTAAGTAGGACAGGCCAGATGGTTTGGGGATTTGGGTGAGGGCTAACTTGCCTTTGATCTCAGGAGGACTTAGGAAATTATTGGATCTATACAGAAAAGACTGTTGATGGATCTGGATTTACAGCTCCTCTGAGGAGCAGATTTTAAGGTGTGCATTAATATTTTTAATATTTCTGGGAGTTTTTTCCCCATTTTTTGGGGAGTTTTAGTTTGGTTTGGTTTTGTTTTTCATACAATTCTGAACTACCAGATATCCTGGTGGGTGTCCTGTAAATGGTTTGGTTAAAGTTTTATTTCAATTTTGCCTAATTCAGAGTTTGAGTCCAAAAACTGTCCAGCAATACTCATATTGAAGTCAATAGAAATAGAACTTACTAGGCAAAGAACTGGCTAAAACTAGTACTTCTGAATTGCTACCTGTAATATTAGATCTCTCAGACTCCCTTACAAAGTCAAAGTTCAACAAACAAATTTACACACTACCGTACCAAGTGCTCTTCCTAGGTGTGTCACCTGCTTACATAACCTTGGATTCTGAAGTGAAATGGCTTCTGCTAACATTTTGCCTGGGACAGATGAATGTTGCTGATTTTCTTCTGGGATGAGTAATATCTCATTTGCCATCACTTTGAAGGGTTTGGAGGATGACAACTGTTCTGCAGCTACTCCAGTTGAGTCTTTGCCTTACTGGAAGTATTGAGTCACTAACAGGATGCTTACTTGTACAGAGCTACCAGTGTTTGTTATTCAACACACAGCTAAAAGAAGCAGAATATAGCAGTTTCTGAAAGAACTCCTTGAATTTCACCTCTTTTACTCCCTGTCTTTATTGCAAAACATAAAAAAATCAGTTGAATTTGACAATATAATACAATATCTAGTTATTTTCCATAGGTCTTAGGATGAAAACGTTGCAAATGGACAGGTTTACTTAATTTTAGTGTTGAGTTACTTTGCTGAGGTTTTTTTTCAGTAGCAATACCAGATTTTAGTTTCTCTGCTCAAAAATAATCATCAAAAGTCAAAGGTAGTTAATATCTAGGATGTTTATTCTGAAAAAAATTAATTAAACCTAGTACTGACATACTGTATAAAAATATTTGTCACAGCTCCTACTGCATGTCCTAGAATATTTTTTAATTAAAGACTCAATATACTACCTCCATATTTAATGACAGCTGTGTGTTCCCAACTCCTAATGCATTACACTAAAATCACATTTTGCAACTTGTTCAGAATAATTGCTTTTCAAGCTGTAGCTCAGGGGCTTTAAAAATGTTTGCACTTTCAAGCAGTAATATAAAGGATTAGATGAAAATGGACATGACAATTACATGAACAAACAACATGCACTAAATCTCTGTCTTTATTGGTCCTTGCCCTGTTCTCAGTTGACAAAAGAGTCTGGTTTATTTTCTGGAAACAAATGATGTGTCCCTGAAGAAGTTTTTGCTCTAACAGCAGAAGGTACTTCTTGCTAAGTGAAAAGTTAAGTTTTTCTGGGATCATTCGTTTGTTCCCGTAATTTTTTTCTGCCATATATTCCATGTTGTTATTAATGCCTTTCATATGCTAGCATATAGAATATGACTGGTTTCAGTTATTGACTGAATGGGCTAATAGTAGAAAACTTTACTGAAAACATGTATTTGAAATCATCTTCTGTTTCATCTGCTCAGAGAAATACAACCAAATCAGATCCAATACAAATTTGGGAATTCCATATTAATTTTGCCTACTGCCTTCCTTGTGTTGGTAGCCATATATGGTGTTGCCTAGATTAGTGTAAATAAGGTAAAATAAAAGGTAAAACAGAACTAGCTCAAGTCCAGAAGCAAGACCTGCTTACTCCCTCAGTTTAAACTGCTAAAATGAGCTATGAGAAGGAATGTATCTCTACTTTAAACAAACTTGATCAGAAATGAGTTGACTTTAAATTTATTGATATGCATGAAATGCACCAAGAGGTCTATCAGGAAAATAATGTTGTTTTAGAGGTTTCACAATGATGCCATGGCAACACATAAAATTTAATGTGTATTTGAACTGTACCAGCACTGAGGAGAAAGGGAACAATTTGTTCTTCTACACAAAGACATCATCTAGTGGGACTTGAAAAGCCCTGAGATATTTTGCCTTTTGGCTGCTGGTTCAAAAAGATGCATGTCTCCTGCAATTCTGTGATATGTCTACCATCCTAGATAACCCAGGGACTCTAATGGATTATTGAGGCCACACTAAATGCACTTGGACAACTAAATAAAACTTTAACAAACTCCATTCAGTATCCATTTGTTAACCTGTTCATTTCATAAGGAAAACAACCTTGTGAACCAGTGCACATGGGTCTAGATGAGTAACAAGGGAGAAAGAAGAAATGTCAAGCTCATGGGCTTCCACTAGGTTCCTGATGCAGAGGTTACTCACTGAAAAGCAAATTTAATCGTATTTTGATAGATCTCAAGTCCTGTGGTTTATAATACTACAGTAATATCAGAACAGTAGTCACAGACACAAATCTGTAATATTTTCTCTACATTTTCCTAAGCTAGGAAACAGTTTTGTTACCCTGTAAAGTCTAGTATAAATATTTTAAAACTATACAAAATTAATGAGATAATTAACCAAAGTACAAATATATACTTTGAAAACTTGTTACACATGTATTTAGTATATATTATATAATTTTATCAAGACATGCAAATCATCTATTTTATATATTCAATTTTCTGAAACTGTAGAGTAACCGGTTTCATAATATTCACAAAAATAAGGAAAAATATATTGCAAACATGGGAACTAATAATGACTGACTAGAAACATCAATTTTTCGGTATTCTATCCCTTCAATCCTACCAGGAGTCAAGTAGCTAAACCCTTATTCAATTTAAATCTTCTAAAAGAAGATTGTGAGAGATCCTGCATATTGTAGCTCACAATGTTTGTAGATGGAAAGCAGACTAGAAATCTTCTTTAACTAATCCTGTTATACCAATAAATTAGCTTTCATATGTTTCTATACATTTACATTCTGGAAATCCATTACCTGAAAAAGAAATCTAGTGACTGAAAGATCAGGCTTCTTATTTTTTAAAGCAAGGGAATAAATTCAGATTTTCCAGAAGTGCTTTTGAAGATTGTTGTTTTATCATTAAAAACAGGTAAAGAAGAAATAGTGAATACCTTTTTTTCAGTTCTGTGTGTTCAATATATTTGTTTTTAATTCACCTGCAGTATCTTCATGATTGTGATAAAGTATCTGTTCACACTGCTTTGGTTTCTGATGAGAAATGCCTTGAGGCATTTGTTTTTTTGTCTCTTTTGTTTTTTTGGTTTTTTTTTTTGGGGGGGGGGGTCTGTTTGTTTGTTTGATTTTGTTTGGTTTTGGTTGGTTTCTTGTTTGTTTTGTTTAGGTTTTTGTTTGTTTGTTTTTCTGGGAAAGAAAGAAATGGGATTAAATTTGTCCCTAGGCAGAATTAAATGTTAAGCCTTGATGCTTGCCCATTGGGGTTGATAATATAGGGGCTGATAATAACAGGGCTGATGATATAGAGGTTTTTTGTTATTTCTGAGCAGTGCTTCCATAGAGCCAAGGACTTTTCTGATTTCCATACTGCCACGCTGGCGAAGGTACTGGAGTGCATAGGAGGTTGGGAAGAGACAGAGCAAGGACAGCCGACACCCACCGACCAAAGGGATATTCCATACCATATGGTGTCAAGCTCAGTATTTTGGGGAAGAGAGGGGAAGGAGTACGGGAGACATTTGCAGTGATCATGTCTTCCCGGGTAACCGTTATACATGATGGACCTGGCTTTCCTGACGAGGGCCGAACAACTGCCTGCCCAGGGGAAGTAGTGAATTAATTCCTTGTTTTGATTTGCTTGCATGTGCGGCTTTTGCTTTCCCTATTAAACTGTCTTTATCTCAACTCACAAGTTTTCTAGCTTTAACCCTTCCAATTCTCTCCCTGATTCCACTGATGGAGGAGTGAGAGAGTGGCTGTGTGGTACTTTTTTGCTGGCTGGGGTTAAATCATGGCAAGAGGGATTTTTGTTGGTTTTGCAGTGCCAAAAGCACTTGGATGAAGTTGTTGAGAAATTCAAAGCCTCTTTAAGCTGGAGCACTAGACACAGGGGAGCAGATAAGCTGTGAGTTGGGATTACCTGAAATTTGGAGAGTGGCAAGAAGGTGACAATCTGTATATCCCTGTTTAGAGACACCTGTCTAGTGAATCTAAATGGCAGGATTGCACTTCCTGGGTAAGGTGGATAACTAGCTGAAGGGACAAAGGGAGGTACTTGAGAGTGAAAGAAAACACAGAACCCAATTTCTCTGCTGTAGGAGATGGCTGCTGCTGCTGAGATCCAAGTGAGATTCTGAAGTCATAAAAATTATTTTGTCCAGTTGCAGAAATGAAACTGTCTGAGAGATGCTGTGTTTTATTATTGTGTAAATTGGTATTAGAATCTAGGAGGATTTAGGAAAAGAAAAAAGAAAGAGATCTGGCACCATTGTTATATTGGCAGTAATGACATAGGACAAGGCATTAAAAATGAGTATCAGACCACACTTTCTGTGATCATATTAGCTTTTATAGAAAATTAAAGCCTGATTCATAGTCTCATATTACTTCTTGTTCTACCAGCTGTTGATGACTATAATTGATAGCATGTTGTGTATTCTCTATGGAAAAGGAAAAAGACCATGTAAAAAACAGATCCTTACAAACTCCTTTGATAAATTATATAATTTTACTGTTTAATTTTAAAATATTATAAAACATTTTCAACATTTTTTTTAATATATGATTTAGAATATATCTCTGTACTATGGATATATCTATTTGGTTTGCGTAGCAGGTTTCGGTAGCGGGAGAGGGATACAGGGTGGCTTCTCTGAGAAGCTGCTAGAAGCTTCCCCCATGTCCTACAGAGCCAGGGCCAGCTGCCTCCAAGACAGACTCTCCACTGGCCAAGGCTGAGCTGATCAGGAATGAGAGTAACACCTCTGTGGTATATTCAAGCATGAAAAAGGAAAACTTAGGGGTCAGAGGAAATTGCTGCCAGAGAAGACTGGAGTGAGAGCATGTGAATAACTCTGCAGAGACCAAGGTCACTGTAGAAGGAGGGGCAGTAGGTGCTCTAGATGCCAGAGCTGAGGTTCCCCTGCAGCTCGTGGTGCAGACCGTGGTGAGGCAGCTGTGCCACTGCAGCCCATGGAGGTCCATGCAGGAGCAGAGATCCACCTGCAGCCCATGGAGGAGACTCACGCAGGAGCAGGTGGATGACAAAATAAGGCAGTGACCCCATGGGAGGCCCTTGTTGGAGCAGGGTCCTGGCAAGGACGTGCTGACCCATGGAGAGAGGAGCCCACACTGGGGCAGATTTTTCTGGTAGGAATTGTGGCCCTGTGGGGGGACCCACACTGAAGCAGCCTGTGCCTGAAGTACTGCCTTTCTTGGAAAAATGACCCATGTTCAGTAATTTGTGAAGAACTGTCTCCCATGGGAGCAGGTGAAGGACTTCTTTCTCTGAGCAGTGGCAGAAACAATCTGTGATGAACCGATCATAATCCCTATTTCCCATCTCCCTGTGCTGCTGAGGGGAAGGAGGTAGAACTCGGGAAGGAGGGAGTGGTGGGCGGAAGGTGTTTTTAAGATTTATTTTACTTCTCATTATCCTACTCTGATTCTGTTAATAATTAATATCCCCACTTCAAGCCTGTTTTGCCCATGATGGTGATCAGTAAGTGATCTCTCCCTGTCCTTATCTCAACTCATGAGTCCTTCACTGTATTTTCTCTCCTCTGTCCAGCTGCAGAGGGGAGTGACAGAGCAGCTTTGGGGGACACCTGGCATCCAGCCAGGGTTAACCCACTACAGTCTTTTGAGATAAGGCAGTTTCCTAAAGCAAAAGCAAAGCAAGAGAAGAAATTTGCAAATGGACAAGCTAAGAGGAAAATAACTAGGTGCATTCTCTACTTCCCATTAGCAAGTGGTGTTTGGTTGTTTCCTGGGAAGCAGGGCTTCAGCACGTGTAGGGGCTGCTCCAGAAGGCAAACGTATTTAACATATGCTCTCAATTTCCTCCTCTTTTCCTTCGCTTCTACATGGTCTTTTTTTATGAGCTGATGTCATATGGTATGGAATATCCCTTTGGTTAGTATGGGTCAGCTGGCCTATTTGCGTCCCTTCCCAGGATCTTGCCTGCCCGTGTCCCGCCCCTCAGTGGGAAGGGAGACCGGGGGTGGGGGGGACTGTTGAGAGACAGAGCTGATGCTGTGCCAACACTGGTGTGCTATCAACACTTTTATAGCTACCAATGCAAAGCACAGCACTGTAAGGGCTGCTATGGGAAAATAAACTCCATCTCAGCCAGACCCAATGCAAAGTATGAAAATTCTCAGTGTACAGACCTTTCATGCTGAGTAATTGCTTTGGCTATTGTATTTAAAAATGCACACCTGGAGTATGCACACCCACAGTGCATGAAGGACCAAGTATTCAGAATAAAATGAAGACATGAGAGCAGAACTGAATTTTTAATGATGCTAAAGTAACTTAAACTTAGTCAAGGAAAGAATTTCAAGGTTAATGCTTCATGTAAAATGTTTTTCCTGGGAACTTTTCCAGTGCATATTTATTAGACTCAAGAATAGAAATTAGGAACAAAGGTGACAATCTGAAAATACTTTATTTTCTTAATTCAAGTTCCTTCAACGGTTATTCTAAAGTCGACTGCAGCTTCTGTTTCTGTAAACAAAGTGTTAGTAAATTGCAGCTTCATGGAAAACTGAGGGAGAGAGGCTCTAGTCTTATAGATGGGGATTTATGGACTTAACTCCTATTAGCATTATTGGGAGTTAAGGACAAAATCCACCTATATCATGATGCGATTAATTTCTATTGCTTAAATACACATCGTGAGGCAGCTACACTAAAGATATTTTACAAAGTGTTACTTTTGGCCTAGTCCTTTTATTTTATTTTATTTTTTTGATGATGGCTTTACACAGGTATCTGTGCTCTTATAATTTTAGGAAACATCATGAGTTACATAATCATAACCTCAAGAGAGTTAATATTCTTGTATGATTGCAGCAAAATATGAAACTTTATAAACAGCATACCTCATATGGTGTGAACAGAGCTATGCAGTGATGCCACAATCTTATTTTCACATATCCTCAGATTTTCTACAATAGTGACTCAGTAGCACGCAGCTTGCAAACTGGTCATCTCCACAGCTTTTTCTGGATAATGCTGTAATTGCTATATCAGGATATAAATTTTTAGGAACAGCCTACCTGATAGCTGTTCTTCAAACAAGTTGAAAAGACTAATACAAAAATGTGAAAGTAAGTAAGAAAATACTGGGAGGGATAGAAGTAATGCTATGGGCTTTCATAGTCATGGTTTTCCCTTTAAGTGAAAAAGAGCAGTCAGAGAAAGAAGAATCAATGTAAGTAAGCATAGGGAAGTGGAAATAAGAGGTGTGAACTGTTCTCCAGCTTGGCTAGAAGATCAGTTGGCTGTAGGTAAGCAAAGGCTGTAAAAGGGGAGACCTCATTGCAGACTACAACTTCCTTGTGAGGAGCAGAGGAGGGGCAAACACTGATCTCTTCTCTGTGGTGACCAGTGACTGGACCTGAGGGAATGGCCTGAAGTTGTGCCAGGGGAAGTTTAGGCTGGATGTTAGAAAAAGATTCTTACTCAGAGGGCAGTTGGGCACTGAAACAGGCTCCCCATGGAAGTGATCACAGAACCGAACCTGACAGAGTTCCAGAAATATTTGGATGATGTTCTTGGGTACATGGGGATGGTCCTGTGCAGGACTACAAGTTGGACTCAATGACCCTTTTGGGTGCCTTCCAATTCAGCATATTCTGTGATTCTGTACAAATTTGACTAAAGGCTAAGTCTCCCTTGGAATGAGAAAATAAAGATTCTGGAAGAATCTTTCATAAGGTTGTAAAGGTTTTAGGCAGCATTAGAACAGGTGATGAATAGTATTATAAAGCAAAATTGTCTGCAGAAGAAAGAGCTTGCGCTGATGATGTAGAAGGTCACTTCAGGTCTTCTGTTGCTAATAGGTGCAGTAAGTGTCTGTGGGGAAATGAAAATCTTTGTCTATGAACTGAGCTGCTCAGCTTTCTGTATTGTACAAAGTGCCTTGTAAAATATTTAAGAATGCTTGTTAAAATGGACCAGAGAGAATGACAAAATTATTAGTTTTAGTATGTCTGGAAGAGCTCATTCTAACACCTGTTCTGGTAAATATTTATTTATTTTAGATGAAACAGAACAATGACTTGTAGGTTTAGAGTACTAAGGCAACTGTAGTTCTGGATTCAGTTTTTTCTTCAAATGAAGTAAAAAATATTCCAATTTATCTTCTTCCAAAAAAAACTTGAAATAAATTATGGGTCGTAACCACGGACATGAATTCAGATTACAAATCAAAACAATTGGAATGGGAATTTTACTTCATTCTGCATTAAAGGCATCTGCTTTCACAAAAGGACCACACCTTTATACTGTTTGTTACATGACTGCTCTCAGTGAAAACTGTAATTTTGAAATTCTGCTTTACTGTAGATACTTGTTATTATATTTTCAGATCTATAAATTGTTCATGCACAGAATATAGTCCTTTTCAGTTCTTTATTCACTTCTAAATTTTCATTAATACTTCAAATGCACACTAATAACTGAGTCAGATCCTTTGTGACTGTTCTTTCATCTAAAGGTATTGAAAATGTACAAAACTTTTTTCTAGCAGTTTTTCATCATTACAGTATCACTTATTGTAGATTGGAACTTCACAGTTAGTCTAGAGATTTGACTGGATAATATTTATTTTCATAAAGGAAGTTTCAATTCTTCAGAAATTGTTGAAATGTTATTTAGAAATGTCTGGAAAACAAAACTCTGCTGTTTTTCCTTTTTTTTTTTTTCCCTTTTTTTTCCCTAAGGCAAATGCACTCTATTATTAGGTAAGTTAGACCATATCTCTGCAGCTTTCAACAGAATTTGACCTCAGGGTGCTATAAAAAATAAATCTTAGTCTTAAATTGTTTTGTTGGTGTTTTACTGCTATAAACAGGAAAGATTAGCCTAATGTTTAACAAAACAAGTTTGTTAATTTTTTACTGATGTGTCTATTCATAGTTTATATTTCTGGCTTTTTTGGTATATCCATGTTTATTAAACTAGTTTTCAAGCATAGGAAATACATGCAAACCAACCCTGCAACTGAGCCTTTTTTTGAAGTAACAGGAACACACTCTATTAACCAAGAAATGAACACTAATGCTCCCTAATAACTCACTGGAGAGTTACTTCTGAAAACAGTTTAAAAACCACAGGCTTGAGAGGCCAGAAAAAGAATTCTGCTACCAGCTTCTGCAACAATCATCAACTCCAGTGAAGGCAAAGCGTCTGATGATTTTTTAAAATCTATTTAATCAGCCACTTTTGCTAGTCCATGCCTAAACCAAACATAAGAGTCCGAACTCTTTGCTTCAGTGCAGAGCTCATTTGCTGCCCAAATTCCAGAAATTTAATTCCGGAATTATTCAGTCCAAACACTGTCTATTTTTTTTTTTTTTTTAATCATTTATAAATCATTCCTTCGTCAAAGGAATCCAAAAGAAAAATGTTAGGAAAAGTATAGAATAGTATGATCATTTTCATAAGCTTCACAGAGACCAGTGGTTAAACACAGTGATAATCTTTGTCCTCGCTTCTGACTTGCGTAAGGATAATTTTCAGTGTTAGTAGGAAAAGAGATTTCCCTAGATTTGGAAATTTAGCTATTGGTACTTGATAATTATTATATGCTTTATCATCTGTACTATCCTCTTCTACGTGTAGCATCACTCAACCTATCCATTAGCTGCACTGTCTATCACAGTTTATCAGCAAATCAGATACCTGACTGTCATGTTTTTATGCAAAACTTCAAATTAGTCTCATTTTTAATAGGCACCTGACTCAACTTGCGTTAGCGATATACAATGTGCACCCTTGATCACCTATTGCAAGCAGTTGGTACCATGTCACACCTTGTAACTTGGTGAGACGGATGGGAGATGGTTGCACTGTCTTTGCCTTTCTTGTTCCTCTCTGCTTCATTATGTTGCTGTGCTGTTGTACAACCAGTCAGCATTTTACTTGGTATCTTCCACCACACAATATCTGAATTCCAAGATTCGCTTCTAAAAAGTTATCCTAGACTAAAAGTGTAAGAGCAGAAGTGCACAAAAAAAATGTTTTCCATTGCTGCTTGTGAAACCAATCAGTATAGGAATTATAATTTTTTTAAAATTTGAAAAAAGAATAATTATGTAATTTGTTTGATAATTCATATGTTGTATATATTCTAATGTGCTTTTCCAAGCATACTTTGGTTGCATCCTAGAGAATTTCCTTATAATATGGAATAAATGCTGTATCTCAGGAGGGGGATATGATATCTCTGCTTAGAATGCAGATTCAGCAGAGGGATTTGCATGGATTAGTCTGGACATATAAGAAACTGGACAGCTGCAGACCCACTAGAATTTGTAAAACCTCTGTCTAGTCCTGACTCTTTGACCCAGGATCAGGGTGGCAGAGGCAAGTTTATAAAAAATAAAGAATGTTAAGTAAGCTGTCTTCCAAACTTGTACAAGAAAAATCAAGTTTTCTGTGTCGTGATAGAAGGGAGTTAGTTGACAAAGAGGGGGAAATTTTTTTTTTTTTTAAATTTTGAAACTGTAAAGTGGCCTTTATAGCAAAGTCTCACTTCCACACATCTGAGATAAAACCCATAGATATTTCTTCCTGCCACTATTGACACATACACAATACAGATTTTTCAGCATATTTTCACCAAAGGAAGGCATATATTTTAGTGCATTTTAGACAATCAACTAAGTGATTAATCAGAGGAAATATATTTGGTGAAACTGTTCAGCATTAAGGTTTATAATGTATACAAGTGAACACTTCTTCCAAGCACTCTATTGAGATACAGCCTAGAGTAGGTATGATAGAACATAAACAGAAATGTTCACTTGAAAGAAAGATGAAGCTAAAGAAATTAAAGACCTGTGACTCCTGAAAGGAGAGTAATTATGACTACATAAAAATGGGTTAATGCGGTTTAAAAGCACATTTTATTTGTAAATGCAAGACACTCTCATTAGCGGTGGGAGTAGGGAAAAATCTATCACCTGCTTCCTATCAACATTCAGTTCTTTTCAGACTGAACCAGGAGATACCCATGAGAAAAACATGGCAAGACCAAACTAGAGACATATGGTTTCAGTGTGTTAATTGCCTGCACTCTTGTCATTTGCCATTAGGTCTCTCAGTGAGCTTCCCTTTCAATGCACTTTTAGCATATGCATTATGCTAAGTATATTAACACACACTTTGTAAAAATTGCTGTGAACCTACATTAAGATCAGTGTTCTACCTTTAAAACTCAGAAAACCTTGAGCAAATTGGTCAGTCATATCTACTAAAATAAGAGCAGACTTTTTTAGTATGGCCTATTACCCAATAGCCAAACTGTTCTGTAGCCTTTGTTTTGTGTATTCAGTACTCTGACTCCAAGCATTTGCAGTTGAAAATGTTGGAATTGATACTACTCTTACCCTGTAAGACTGAATAATCTGTTCTTTTTGTTGTTGGTGGTGGTAATTGCCAGCAATATATACCACACTGCTCTTAACGATCGGGAAATCTTCTAGCCTTAGGAGGTACAGTGCAAATACAAGCTGAGCACAGCTTGAGCTACAAAAAACTCTGTAAGGAACTTTTCAGGATATTGTGATAAAAGCCAAAATTTAAGTTCCAGTGCACCAGTAAGAAAGCAACTCGGTTTTCTGTACGATATGGTTCCCATATTGCCAATACATATTTAACTTTACATTACCAAGCAATCCTACTGATTTGTCTGATTTTTAAGGTTATGTGCGCTTAGGTTCATCACTATCTCAAGTGAAAAACTTCACATGTTAATTCATGTTAATTATGTTATGTTAATTTCATATAATGAAATAGTAATTTTATTCTGGGCTTCCATATTTTTTTAATATTTTATTCTTTCAGATTTCTAAATCCTTATGTGAAAAAAACCTAGAATAGTACAACATGTAATATGTGAAAAACTGGACCTAGGTTTTCCTTTATATGTGTGAAGCAATAAGAATTTTACTTGGCTAGGGGATGAGTAGGAAATCCTCAGTTTGTGAATACCATTGAGACGTGCATAGAACTGGTACTACCATTCACTTCAATAACACAGAAAGACTGGCAAGGTTGGATCCTAATGATGCCAATGACAGAAGTTTGTTTAAAGGGGTTTTGAATTTATGGTTTACTTTTTTTTCTGCCTCCTCAGAGCATACATGACACAAACTAAATTCCTCATATGATCACTTTAAGTTTCGTAGGTTCAAGCAGAGTCATAGCTTTCTAGCAAGAGGTGGCATATCTCTTCCCTGCTATGAACCATCTGATCTGTCAGACAAACAAAGAGAACATGAAATAGCTGTAACCCATACCTAAAGAAAGAAATGTAAAAAACAAAACCAAAAAAAAAAACCGCCCCCCCCAAAAAAAAAGGAAAAGAAAGAACCAGTTTACAGAGTTAACAAGCTATAAGACAAATTAAGATACTTCTTAGGATTGTCTGTCTCTTCTGAGGTGTTAGACCATGTGTGATTGACTTTAAGAGAATCTGCTTGCCTGAGAGACACACTGCGCAGTTCCTACTGCACACTGACAGACTCCTTGGCCTTAGTGAGACCTATTAAGTCTAGTAATGTGAAGTTGGCACTGGGCTGCTTTTCGACCGATGAGTTTTTTTTAACCCCTTGTTTTTCTGTGACTGTTTACTGAGTTTTGCACATCCGAGGCAGCAGAGGGAGCTCAAAGATTTTGGTCATCAGCGAGAGCACCGGAGAGGCAAGGAGAGAGATTGACAGTGCCAAGGGCAATTACAGTGACAGCGAAGGTCGCGCCTCGATGTATTCGTATTTCGTTAGAGCTAGGAGATTATATGCATATCCTATTATCAGCTGTTTAAATGCAAGGTATCACTTAGTGGCCAGGTTTTATTTTGTACCTGTTGCTTATTTAACCTGTTTGTTTAGAGTTTAGAAAAAGAAATATTTATCAAGAATATAAAAGCCCTTTTTGAGTCTAAAAAATTGTTCTAATGAATTGCTGTATGCATAAAGACTTATAACAGATATTAAGACATAGGTACTTGAATTTTAAGGACTACAGTAAATAAGACTGATAAAATAGTGACAACTGGTGAAAACAATTTCGGTGAAACCATGCAAAAATTCAGTTTCTAAAATAATGCAAAATTATTTTCACTGTCATTTTAAGATAGCTTTTAATGTTTTTTAGAAGTTTGCCTTCAGTGTTGGGGAGAAGTAAAGCTAATAAAATATACAATTAAAAGTCCTATCTAGACAAAAGCATTTTTTCTTCTGCAAAGCAAGATTTGAGTCTCCAAGAGGTCAACAGCTGCTGACAATAAGCAGAAGTCTGTTTTGAACTGTATCAGTGAGTACATTATAAACAGAATACAGACATCATGAAGGTCAAGGTTGTGCTTAAGTGCCCAGTTTTTGAATACATAAAATCAAGAGAATGAAAAGCCTTGTGGTTCTGATCAGGTTTGGTATTTTCTATAATTGACTACCTGGAACTATTTGCTTTGGGTCAGGTCGTTGTCTATCTTGACTGTTTTAATTTGCTTTCAAGGCAACACCGTACAGAATGTAGTTTCATTATAAAATAGATGTATTGTGCTAACTTACGAAGTTGCACTGAAAGGAAATGTTTATAATTCTCTGGTTTTGGAGAGAAAATACACTTCAGATGTGAACTCAGCCATTCTCTTCCCAAATTCAGGACAACTTTTGTAAGTGGTAATAACTCCAGTTTTCAAGATATCCTTTAAATGGCAATGTAGTGGCTGGATCTTGGCACTTTATTGACCCCGTGGTCTGTCTCCTGTTTTGGACCAGATTCACTCATCCAGACATCATAAAGTAGCTGTTGAACACTATTCTAATAATGTGGGTATTGCTTAATCCTCTGATTGAACCTGAATAAATCTCTTTAGATGCCATGTCAATCTGTTTAGGATTTGCAATCTGGAAAGGCCCCCAAATACAAATTAAAGTCGTTTTTCTAACTGGAAAAAAATCATCTACCTCTCTCACTAACCTCTACTAATATGTTCCAAGGTAAGTAAAGATCAGGCAGTTGTTAATATTACTTTGGAGACAGGGGACGTAAATATTTCACTTTATGAATTTGTCTTACAGTTTTCCTAACTACAAGTCCTTGGTTACATTAGGGTGTTTTTCTGGTTGGTGTTTTTTTGTGTTTTGTTTCTTTTTTTTGGGGGGGGTGTTGGTTGCTTTTTTTGTTTGGTTGTTGTTGTTTTTGGTTTTTGTTGGTTTGGTTTGGTTTGGTTTGGTTTTTTGTGGCTTTTTTTTACTATATCAATTATTTTTAGTCTCTGTTCGGTCATTCCAAGTACAACCCTGAAACTACTGGGATTTCAGAGTATTTACTATATTTAGATCTTACAAACTCACACAGTTGTTCTGTCACTTCTCTGTATTTTAACCCTCTCCATCCCTAAATTAATATGTAACTGGTTTCAAAGAGGTATTTTTGCCTTTCTTCCAAAAAATGTGAAGCAACTGTATAGAAAATGAATGCCTATATGTCCCCTCTAACCAAATTTTAATGATTAATTTTGTGCTCCAAGTTATTAGCATATATGTTTCTCCTGTTAAATGAGATTATCCTAGGGTTTTTTGTCAGTTCACACTTCAATATCTAGTTTTATTACCTTTAGACTTTGACCTCTTTTTCTCCTTATTTTCTTAAAATGTCCAATCTCTTTTTACTCTATCATATGCCTTTCTTTACTAGATAAATTGTATGTACAAAGGCATGCAATCCACTTATATTTACCCAAGTTTTATACACCAGTTCAAAGTTTTAGTTATTCTAGTATCTGTGCAATAGCTTTTTGGAAGAAGGACTTTTTAAATGAAATATAGATCTCCATATTCACTGTATATAATGAAATTACAAAATATTATGGACAAAGCAACTTAATGCTTTGGCATTTTTGAGGTTAAAAAAGTGGGACACTATAGAAATTAGTCTCTATGTAATAATTATTTCATTACAACTGTCAAATAAAACTTATAGAGAAATATTTAAAAAAAATCAACTCTTGGCTTTACTTTTACTTCTGTGTGATGGTATAAAGATGGACTTTTTGTTATTAAAAATATCAATTGCCAAATTAGATGTTCTCACTTTCTGATCTCAGAAGTGAATTTCCTTCTTTGTATAGTTCCAGGTGAAGAGAAACCTTAGGCAGCTTTAGAGCTTCTGGAACATATTTAATTCAAACTTGAAACATTGATTAAGTTAAAATATCTTACCATGGTTGTCTCTGCAATGGATCCAAAGCTGTTTATAAATATGTTGCATGTGACATTAACTGGAGGACCTGTAAAAGAGAAAAAACACCAGTCCCTGTTCCAGAATTTTTTGCTTATTGAGTGACTGTAAAATATAAACCATTATGAAGCAAGGTTTGCTGACTTAGGAGGAAATAATGCAACATTCCCAACTTTCTTAATACACGATTAAATTGAAAGGTTTCTAACAATTTTCCTTTTGATTTTTCTCAAAGGTACACTACTAGACTGGACAGTTTTAGAAATTAAAAAAATAGACAGAGAGAAAGTTCAGTATAAACTTGCACAGATGGTTCTACAAAAAAACCCAAAAAACAACATCCATTTTGAAATACATAGTAAAAATATTTTTATGTGTGTTTCAGTGAGAATGCACATCACTTCTCACAACAATTCAGGGGGAAAAGTGACTTTCTTCACTCAAGGCAGCTGGTACCTTTAATGTTATTTGTCATCACTGGGAAAAGAAATGCACTAATGTTGCTCTTATCTCTGCTGATTACAGGAAAATTATTTAGATTCTATTCCCTTTTCTCCTAAAATCACACAATGGTTAAGAGTCCATTTTAACTGAATTCTCTGCTACCATGGGTCTTCAATCAACTGTTGTTCTGTCTTATCTTGCATTCTGAAGTATCACTAATGGCAGAGCAGTCATTATGATAACTGAACAATGAATCGCCTCTTCACAGAAAAGGGTTTAAATTATTTTTCTAAAAGTCTCTTTAAAAATGTCATTGTGGAAGAGCATGCTAATTTCTCCATTATTTCTTATGAATTTCACTCTGCGTACAACAAAAACAAGTTTTTCCATCACAAGATTTTTTTTTTTACCTTCCTGCAACTCAGTATTCTTAAATCAATAATCCAGTTCAGCACTGGAGAGCCTGGATTCTTTTTGTAGTTGTAAGCAGTCACTAACAAGAAAGGATCTGTATCTGGAATTTGAGGACTGGTTTTACACACATTCATGTAGTATTTCTTTTTTAGGATCACTGAAGTAAGAAACTACTCTGCCTCTACCGTGGTTTGCAACTAGCAAAATCTAACATGACCAATGAACTTGATATTAAATACTTGAAATATCAGAATGTCCATTATAAATTCTGCCAACATGACACGACTTGGAACATCCAACTTTCTTTCCTCAAGGCAATAACTGTTTTGAAGTGCTGCATAGCAATTGCAACAAAACATTTCTACAGGTACTTCAGCCTTTGTAAAACACAAGACTACATCAATGGAGCAGAATTCTCAGGTAAGGAGGTAGCACTTGCAGTCACTTTGATATTCGGTTAATTATTTAGAATTGTTGAGCATATACAGTACTTCTTAGAACTCAGTAGAAGCTTTACATGCACAACCCCTGAAAAGGATCAAGGGAAAAAGAATAAGCAGGGAAGATGAACAGAGTCACTAGGAACTGCCAGGGAGAAAACTTCCTGCTAATGTTAGTTAATTTGTTTGCAAGGCAGTTTTCCTTTCAAAAACTTCCATATTGTAGTACTTACCATCATTTCAAACTTGATGTGATACTATTTTGTTTAAAATAGTACCATGCTTTAAATATGTTTGCTTTTATCAACAAAAAGCCCTAAATTATTACAGCACTGAAGCTTAATTTCAAAAGCAGCATTGCAATAAAATAGTTAATATCTAGTTAAAAGGAGCACAAAAATAGAAGCTAAAAGTAGCTTACAAATGGTTTAGAGATAATTTAAAGATACTGTGCTGTGAGTGAAAATGAACTTCCCAAAATATGGTCAAAAAGAAGCATAAATGAGAAGCTGTAAAAGCTGAAAGTCATATTCAAACACAGGAACTCAGACAAGTTGAAATATATTAGAGGGAGAAAAGAAATAGACTGAAACTCACTAGAGACAGAAAAGCCAACAGTGATAGCTATCTACAAGGCATTAAAAATAGAATCCTGCCAAGATCTGGAAGGTGAGAGATGATGATTAAGGTATAACAGTATCCATGAAAGTGCAAAAGGTCAGAGCAGCAAACTAAGTGAAGTCTTTGTAGCAGCATTTGTCTCTAATTGCCAGTTGTGTCAAATACGAGAGCCATTCTGATGGAAAATTTGTATGAGGACTGTAGAAGACATTCCAGACTAAGTGAACAGGAGAAACTGTCAGGGTGAGGTGATATAAACCCAGAGATGATAAAATCCTTTGCAAAATTGTGGAAATATGAATCACTGTCAGTCAGCTATCACCTGTATCCATTTTATAATCAGTGGAAATGTGTACCATGTCCAGCACGTATCACTTGAATTAAAAAAACCCCAAAACTTCGGGTATGATGGTGGATGACTTTGACAATGAACTTTATCCCTGTAAACCTTACCTCTTTACCAGCCAGACAGGCAGAAATTAGGAAAACTTTTATGATTAAGATATATAGATTAATATTATCATGAACTTCCATCTTGAATACTTCACATTTTCTTCTTTGTCTGCCTCATAAGGAAGAAAAACGTCAAAAAGTCAAAAGGATCAAAACTTCTATGACAAGCTGCCTCACAAAGCCAGCTTAAGAAGAACAGGACCCTTCACAATGGAAAAGATATACAGTAAGGGGGTAATATGTAAGTATAAAAATCTGTAAAGATCAAAAGGAAGTAATACCTTTCCTCCATTTCTCAGTATGTGGCAATAAAATCAGTGAAATAGTAACCCAATTTAAAGCAGGGAAAAAAAGGATACTTTCCAATATTCCAAAATGCAAAGGTTTTATTGACAGAAAAGATTAAAAAGGCGAAAAGTATAAACAGCTTCCAGAAGTGATCAGAAGAATATATGTAATTACTTTTTTTTTTCAATTAACTCCTGGCTAATTACTGCTGAATAATATTTGTTAATACCAGGGCAAGTAACACCTTACATTTTTCTCTGTAAAGCCCCAAATTTCTATCTCAATATTTCAATCGTGCAATCTGGCCTGTATAGACTCAAAAATCTACTATACTCCTGTGTCAATTTAATTCCAAACATCTTGAGGCCATGACATTTTCCACACATGGGTTACATAACTGTGTCCAAATTTTGAAACACAATGAAGTATTTCCCATATTTTCAGGAATGGATATAGTCTGCAGTGTACAAACTGAGCAAGAGAAGCACATGATGTAAGGGGGGAAAAAAGGTTGGAACTCGAACAAAGATTTTACAAGAGTTCTTAATATTCTGTTTTATTTCATAACTGAATTAATACTGTCTTCTCTATTATTTTTGTTGAACAAGCACTGATATGCAGAATTCCTTATGCAAAAGAAGAGCATTCAGACAAAATATATAACTATGTGTTCTTGACCAGGATTTATCATTACTATAATTGGCAGCTCAAAATCTCGTGTACAAAGAAATGTTACTGGAAGTAAAAATTATTTTAAATGATTGTTTGAATTCTCTTATTAGTACTCATCATCTTTCTCTAAAACTGTTTCTAGATTATAAACTCAAACAGGCATTAAGCCCCAGCACTTGTTCTAGGAGTAATACAACTAACCAGAAAGCGGCAAAGTCACTTAAGGAGATACTTATTCTTAGTGGTAGATCTGAATCATTCTGGGCAGATTTGTTCAAACCACATAGCTGTCTAGAAGATTTAGAATGTGCACTTTTTGAAAAAGTACAATGTCAAATAAGGTTTTTTCTCTTTAAGTTGCAATAGTTACAAAACAAGGCTCTAAGTCCTTTGAATTATAATTTCAAGAAGTATATAATTGAATTTGCTAATCTCTAAACCATCTGCTTGGTTTAGATGAGCCTTCACTGTAGGCTCATCAGAAGATTGCCATTGCATACTGTCCAGGTCAAACTACACAATCCAATCCCCAAATCAACTAGAGATGTATTGGAAATTCCATTATATGTTTATAATTATCTGAGAAATATCAAACCCTAACTTTAAAAAAGCAAGGCATTTCCAGCTGCAGGAAATCCTGGGTAATAAGTTTATTTATACAGGACCAAATGTTGATGGTTTATTGATGAGGAAGTAATTTGGCAAATTGCTTGCATGGTCCTTATGAATCAGACTGGGCGAATTGTGGCAAAACCAGCACATAGCAGTGCCTTTAGAGTCAAAATAACTTAAGTTTCTGGGACTTAGAGATGTCAAAAAATGATAACATTTGCTGCTGAATAAGAATTAAGATGGAAAGGCAGTGACAGATGAATTACAGGAGAGAGGACTGTCAGTGTGAAGGAAAATTTTTGTAGTAAACATGACTTGCTTTGTAGTGAAATGTTAGAGCTAAGAGAATCTCTTGGACTCAGGAAGATAGGCATAGGAGGAAGCCAGCTAAGGCAAAGTAAGGATAATATAATTTTTAATTGCAATAGGTTTATTCTTTCAAAATACTATTCATATTCTGGATTAATTTAAAGACTGATAGTTTGATTAAAGATTCAGTAATAGAGTTAAATGTGGTTTCACTATATTACTGGAACTCCTTCTTCTTTTCCAAAAAAACTACAAAAAAACCAGTCGAATTTACCTAAACTTCCCAGACTGTGAAAGCTAGAATGGGTGATGTGTGTCCATTAAAAACTTTGCATATTCATATAAAAATATAGTTTGTGTAGTCCTTCATCAAATAGTCTACTTTAACATGCCTGAGTCTGGATAATATGATTTATACTAAGACCCTTGGAAGATGTAATGATTTTATTTTCAAACTTTGGACTCTCAGTCTTCTTTGAATCTCCTCTGTCTTGTTCAAATCTTCTTTATGATAAGTGCATAAAGAGCACATGCCAAGACACAATTGCAGGTATTGAGAACTTGAAGTTTCAGTGGAGAACTGAGAACAGGGAAAAGAACAAGAGGGAAGACGGTCCCTTTGGCATTTCAAAGCACAAGTGGGGTGCAGGAGTAAAGAATCTAATTTGGTGATAGAATTGCTAACTAAGACAAGCTCTCTTGAGTTTGACTCTTATGGTCAAGTCCTTAATACACGCTTCCTTTTAGTTAGAACCAGGCAGATATGAAGATTTGGCCTATCTTTCACAGAACTTGCTTTCTGGACTGTTTCAGGCTATGGTAGTCCAAGGTGGGAATCCGAATCCATTAGCAAGCATTTCAGGAAAGAAAAGAAAGCAACAAACTGTATTAGACAATTGAAAACTACTGAAAAGCTAAGTTTACACAAGACCTATAATTGGGCAGCTGTGAAAGTGACAGGGATAAAGTGTATTACTACTGAAGTGAACGGTCATATATACAAAAGAAAGGCAAAAGAGGGCACCTTTTAATTTTTTTTCAGTGAATGTACCTCTCTGTTTTCATATTTATTCCAGAAATTGCATTTGTGTGAGCAATAATACTGAAATACTGAAAACCCGAAAGCTTAGTTTTGAAATTACCTTTGAAATTTGGTCTGATCCTTGCATCGTAGCCTGACATCCTACCCATTAGCTTATCCAGGAAATCCGATGGCGACATTGGCATGCTACGAGATCTTGCACTGTCCGTTTCCTTTGTGGCTACCAAGCTAACAGTAAGGAAAAACAAACAAACAAAACATTTGTTAGAAATTTTGCTAGGGAAACTTTAATTTTGTGTAGAAAATCAAAGTTCATTTTTGTAGGAACAGAAAAACAGCAAAATTTTATTTTACTAAGCTTCTTCCTCAGAATTCTGAAGATGAGTAACACTTTCAGTTAACAGTTGTCAATCCATTATCACAGAGTTAAATAATGTAATCTACAGAAATATCTGGGTATGTGGAATGTCATATTTTGTAGTCTATTTTAAGACTGGTCTGTATAAGCAAGTGTGGTGTAATAGAAGCCTAGATCAAAAAAAAAAAAAAAGAAAAGTAAGGATTTTGAACAGAATAGTACTAATATCACCAGGTTTTGTTTTATTTTGATATTTAAGCATAATAAAATTTATCAAACAGTCTCTTTACATTGTCTTAGAGTTTTGTTTTCTGTTAAAACAAAAGTGACTGCTACAGTGGGAAAAAACCCCAAACAACTTAGTGAAGGAACTATTTTAGGGCCACATGACAAATGTCATCTCCTATAGCTACCTCTCCACATGCATGCAAAACTTCCACTGACATTGTAAAGTGTGCTCTGCAGAAGAGTATTGGCACTGTGATCAGCCATGTGGACCCAAAGAAAAAGTCTTTATTACTGTGGAACTCTTACTCGACTGATGTTCAACACATTGAAAAAAACAATACAGTCAGTAAATATATACATAAATAAAATGTTGAGTAACATTTTGATACACAGTTCAACTAAAACCATTTGTGGCTTTTGGAGTCTCAAAAAAGATAAAGAAATTTGCCTGTTTATGCTCAATTCTAGTAAAAAATCTGTTATAGAAGGATTTGAATCTATTTTACTTACCCACTGCATTGTCTCCCTGCCAATTCACTCTTTTAGAAGTGCTTAAATATGCCCTTGTTTAGAAGAAACACAGGGAATAATGTAAAACACTTAGGAATTTTCTAACTCACAAAAAACCTACACTAAACTTTGATTGTTAACAATGAATGGAGTTTCAAAATGGAAAAATTCCATACAGGTATGGAATGCCATGCAAATGCCATGTGGAGAGCAAACTGTGAATGTAAATTTTTTCTTCTCAAGACTCTGTTACTCAAAATGTACAAAGTTACACATTTATGGCAACTTCCATTTAGAAGGTCTGCTAAAATTTTAGTCTTCAAGTGTGGAATTTAGATTTAATATCTTAAATAAAAAATTAGTTCATATAAGATCTTGACTGTTACAAATTTGGACACACACCAGATATGAACATAGAAACCTCTAGAATGCTGTGGTTTACTCATATGCTAATTAAAACTGAAAATAAAGTATTTTAATTGTAATATTAAATGAAATCAGAAAGATAAAATTGATCCTTCTGTTTATTTGCTTATCTAGTGTTTATTCTATTCTATGTGTAAGTTTATTTGTATATTTCTAAATTGTTCTGATTACTTTGGTTTCTCTTTTAGTAAAATTTTTTCTGTGCTCTCCTTCAGAAACTAACCTAGTTTTTTTTCTTCCCATAGTTGGAGAATGTATTTCACTTTCTGAGAAAGTAATTAGTCAACACATTTTTTTATAATTTAATTTGAAATTATACTATTGCCATAATTTTCATTATCAGTTATTCTGAGTGGATTTGTTTCATCATGGTATTGCAACTTGTAGTCATTTACGTTTCTGTAAAACATCATAGGTAGTTATAAAGCAAATAAAATATGAAAGTCCAATTACACTTTATTGGAAATTATCCATTTGCAAGGCAGGAGAATCAAGTTACTGTTTGTATACGTAACACTTAGGTTTCTTTCTAATACTCTTCTATAAGAAAGCTATATTTCTATTTCCTAAGATATATGGAATTTCTGTACTACAAGATATATAAGACTACATTTTTATTCTTATTATAACTAAATTATGCAGAACACAAACATAAAAAGGCCCATTGTTAGCTTCAATATCAATCACTTTCTCTGAATGAATTTCTTTGTCCTTTTTTGGCTTCACTGAACTTTTTCTAAACCTTTCTTTGTTTTACCTGTAGTTGTTGTTTTGATTTGAAATAGAGTACTTTGAAATTAGGATAACTAATGCTGAATAGAAAAAATACTAATTGCTGTGCTTATAGATTTTCTCAAAGTGACATTTACCTTTTTGTATGATAGCATCATTAACATTTGCCTTCCTTAGTCAGTTATAAGTCTCAGAATATCTTGAATAATTTTATTGCCTGCTTATGAAAACAATACATTCAGTACAATTAATACATTTTGTATAAGTAAGTTTTATCTCAGAAATCAACTATAATTTGTAACTAAATATTTCTTCAAGGAGTGTTTTCCCTTTTACTCATCTTGGTGTGTTAGGAGTAAAAATTGCTTGAGTACCGCAGAATTCTGCCCTATAAATTTAACATTAACCAAAAACATGTATTTCAAGAATACTATTGGATAGATAAAACTTTCTTCTACCTGAGATGACTTGTATAATACTCATCTAGTTAAGGAGGACCAAGACTTGATAATACAGTAAGACCTGAGTAAGGCAGTGGATTTTAGGAAAGGGTTTTCTGTTTACAGATTAACATAAAAATTTATTCTGCAATGTAAGAGTTATTCAGTTTTATTGCACACTACCTCTGAAAACTAGGCCTCTGGCTAAAGGGTTAGAGAAAGTTACGCTCCTTTCATGAACTAAGAATTTAGCTCCTTTTAGTGTTAATGCACAGAGCTTTGTCCTCGACATACAACTACTGCGTAAGTCTAGGAATGGCTTTGTGTGCCTCCAGAGGGAATTTAATTCTGACCTGTCGCATTTTGTACATGCATTTTCTAACAGGCATAATAATAAGAATGTAATATTAGCAAGAATTTTAATATCAGTAAATGCATTCAAAAGTAAGGTACAATGGACTTGTGATTAGCATAGAGACATCATGCTACTTTAAATTACTGAAAAAGAAAGCTGTACATTTTTGTTCACATGTAGAGGCTTCCCACTGCTGAAGTCTTTTATTGGAGAGAGATTATAACGTCAGATTCTTCTGGTCTGTTCATAATTTATAAAGAAAAGTTACCAACAAGAATGCTCTCCCTGGTAGTTATTCTGTGTTGTTTCTGTAAGCTATTGGTAAATCTTACTAACAGTTGTAAGGATTTAAACAATTTAACTTTTCCGATTTCAGACTTTGAGCAGTATTTGATTTCTCTGTCCTGAAGTATTGTGAACATCTTTACAATGTAAATTAAGCCTTCCCAAACTATTAAAAACAAATTTTTTAGCTGAAGTAGACAAGAATCAGGGAAAAAAAATTGAAAATGTCAAAAGATGCATTCAAAAATTATTTGTGACCAGATGAATTTCCATCATCAAAGTTAGGGTAAAAATTTCTGTTTCAGATAAGGTATTACACAAATGGCATGAATAGATAACTAGAATAACAAGGACTATAATTACTCCTGTCTTTGGTCTATTCATTATTGACCTAAAATCTGAGGGCAGATAAGCTTTGCATCAATACCTGAAAGACTGTCAAGATGGAATTTCATGTCTGAGATAGGAAGACATGCCAAATCACCAGTCTGTAACACTACATAACCTATCAAAAGTCATATTTGAAACTGTTAGGTCAAGCTGAAGCCTTTAATGGTGAGATATACATGTTAAAGAGTAAGAAGCAGTCCAGCACAGACAAGATGCAGCTTCTCTAGATCAGCACTCACATCCTAAATTCCAAACAGAAAGGTAAGAATGGTGTTAAGCAGTGCCATCTATGATCTGGAAAGAAAATGCAAAATCATTGATGGTTTAAAATTAAGAAATATAAAAAGAATTGACAAAGGTATAAATACTGATGATGTCAATAAAATAACCTATTTATTAAGTTCAGTCCATTTAAGTAGAACAGTTTAAAGCAATCTGAGGAAGGATATTAAGAGATATATGAACTGGGAATCTGGGCAGAGTTGGAGGAAACAGCTGTGTCTGAAAAAGGATTCAGAATTCGTGTCAAGCAACTCAGCACTGTGATGGGAAAGTTCTCACTGCACTACTGTGTTATCCAGTGGTGTGGAAAGATTCAAAGAGTGAGTAGAAGCATGAAGGTCACTTATTATTTTATACGATATTAATGAGACCAGTTCTGGGATGTTGCATCAAATTCCATATCCAAGTTTTAAAAGGGCATTAAAGCATTAGGAAAGGTACTGAACAAAACCACTAAGCCATGACCTGAGAGTTAGGGAAATTTGCTTCAAGTAAGAGACTTTCAGAGCTTAATCTACTTTTATCAAAAGTTTATCAAAAAAGAAGATTGAAAAAACTAGCATGACTGAAGTGTATAAATACCTCAAAGAGCAGAAAATGCTGGACACTTATCTGAAGAAGAAAGGTAGAAGAAAAATCAATGAAAGACAGACAAATTCAAATGGGAATTTGGACTCACACTTTAATAATAAAGATAACAGAAGATCAAACTGTACCAGCCAAGACCATACATCTTTCTGGAAGAGACAACTTAGCAAATTTTAAGGTATTGTGTTTCATATAAGGCTAGCTTGGTGAAAAGGAATGAGCTATGATATATAGAACAGCAGGCTAAATTCAGAGTAGACATTACAAATCTCATGCAGAAATCTTCAGAATGTCAAAAGACACTTGATGGATTTGAGGAGCTTAGGGAAGGGGAGAAATGGGCATAGTTCCAAGTGTAAAATGGTGTCTTCTCAGGGTCCTTCTACGCAGGGACTGGGTTGCAGGCTTGCAGTAGCTTGTACTGTAACCTGTAATTAGGGCTGCAAGTTACATGTCCATAATGTTGGCTCATTTTGCTCAATTCCTTTCACAGCTGGATATTTGACTTACAAAGCAGTTGTGTGAGCATCAGCTCCTTGCACAGTATGGAATTAAGCTCCAGAATGGAAACTGCACTTGAGCTGGCCATAAACTACATGCAGCTTAAAAACTCAGAGGCTGACAACTAGGAAAAAGTGAGCTAATGTTCTATCTATGACATGGACCTGCAAAGAATAAAGAATTTTAAGCTAAATTATAATGTTGTCATGAAAGAAAATGGATTTGAAGTGGCCAGGGATGCATTTAGATCAAAACTGAAAAGCTTGTAATCCGTGAAACACTTCAGTTCAGGAATAGTTTAAAATTTTGAGCTGAGATAGAAAAGCTCTGTGTGTTTCAAGAGGGAGCTAGGTCTTAGGACGCTGTGACATGTATGACTGTGATTGTAGGTTCTGTGGATTAGAAAAGAACTGAGTTCTCAGCTGAGAATATGTTTACATCATTATTGATTCTTGTGTTTTTTCAATAATTGCTACTACAGAACTCTGAAAAAAAATATACGGTTAGCACAGCAGCCAGAACATCAACATCTACAGAATTTAAGTGGAAGATCTCATCTAACAGCTGGCAATTTAGTTATCAAGGTAAAGCATGGGTCATGAATTGGAGCTCATGAAATGTCTTTTTAAAGTAGGCATGTTTGTGAGAGAAAACTTCTCTCCTCCCTTCCTCCAAAATGAAATGAATAAGAAAAACTCTTCACAGGGAATTTTACAATTTTCACAATGTTTCCTTCTCTAAAACATCTAAAGATGCAAAAATCAGATTGCTTTCCCGTGTCTTTATTTTTTTTTTTTTTGAAGAACCACTCTGTTCTACTCAGAAGCTGTCTCGTTTCTATCTGTATCCTAAACTTCTGCACATTTTTACTGAAGTATAAATAAGGGAAAGGAACTTTATATATGGAAGTGCTTTATATAAGATTTATTTTAAAAAGTATATTTTCAAAGGTAATTTCAGCCCTACAGCCTTTGAGACTTTTGTATCATTTGTGTACTGCAGAAAGTTCTGGTTTTCACTGATTTCTCTCCTTTCAACATTTCATCTTCAAAGTGGGTTCTTAAAAATTGCTTTCAGTATGTTGTTTCAGCCTTAAAAAAAATCTATTTATTTGAAAATACTGAAGAAAAGAAATAATGGACTACCGTCAGCATTTGTATAAGAAAGCTTGTGTTGCTCCAGAAGGACTAAATAAGAATAGTATAGATAAAAGTGAAGGAAGGAATTACACCTTACACCATTTGCTGAGTCTTCTTGCAGGTACAGGGAGGTGACAGAGATAAAGAAAGAATACGGTGAGCTGTAATTAAACCTTCTACTGTAAAGTTCCCAGAAAGAAGTTTCCAAGCCCAAGTTAGGACAGTCTGCTAATTTACCCAGATTATTCTGAGAGTAGTCTCCAGAGTGTCACTGACTTACTTTTGAATACAACTGACACAAATTATCTTTGAATTATATGGTAAGTTAATTTTCTTCCTTCCATAGATAAACTACGTATTTTATCTTGAATTATCTTACATTAACACCAAGTTAATGTCATATTTTGCTTGCTGATTTTTCTCATCTGATCATAAATTACTTCTTTTTTCTTAAAACCAATCCATTTTAGTCATTCAGAGAGGTAGAAGGTTTGCATTTCATCTTAAAATGCATACTACAGTGCTATACCCATTGTGATGGTTCAGTAGCTCTTTCATTTACTTAATTAATTCTCTCAGACAGCAAGTGTGGCCAAACCCCTGGAGCAATTGGATGTTGTGTTTGTGGTCCATTCTATCCAGCTGATGTTTGAATGTTTTTAATGCATTTTATATTAAAATGGTTCAGAAAGAAGCTCAAAGAAATTAATTACACTCTCATAAGGAAAGCAAAAACTGTAGCCAGTATGCACTTAGTTCTGTCTCTCAAACAGCACTACACAAAGGCATTTCAGTAAATTAGTCTACTGGCACTTATTCATTAATTGACCAATAATAGGTGAATTAATCTCATGACTTCTCCCCTTGATTCTGTAACTGTAAGGAATGGTGATAGAATTCATCACTTTTAAAAACAAAAATTTTTCAGTGCAACCATGTCATTAACAAGGTCTGCTAAAAGGAAATGATCCTCAAACTGGTAGTGATGGATTAACTGACAGTACCTTGCATTTTGAAAATTGTAGCAATAAGATTTTTGGGATATGAAGAAAGTCCTTAAATCCTCTTCTGAGCAGTATAGATCTTCATAAAATAAATTTGGTAGAATTAATGGAAAAAGCAAACAGTAAGTTTGATGAGGTCAGAAGTATAGGAAGTTTATTTTGTAAAGGGAATGTCTCTTATTATCTGATCTAATAATTAAAATAAGTAAGGGGCCAACATCATCAGAGATTATAGTAAGCAGAATTTGCACACATTATTCAAGAGCGGTACATAAACCTGACAAAAATACTCTCTGGATAGAAGAATATTCCAGCATGTGACAGATTAAAATAAAACCCAAAAAACAATAACAGGAATGTTTACTGAAGGCCTCAAACTCATCCAAAATAAAGTGTTTTCCTTGTTTTTACAAAAATAAATCCTGCTCTTTTTAGAAAGACAAAAACTGCCTTCAATTTTACACCAGAAAATATAATACGTCAATGTAAAGCAATACTAATTTGTTTGATTTCTGTGGATAATAAAACATCTGTGTCATGCTACTTAACTGAAAAAATGCACTTTAATGAGAAACTGTGCAAAAATTTGGAAAACCCTTAGCTTTATCCACAGACGTTCAACAAGACCAGGTGCCAGGTCCTGCTTTTTAACCACAACAACCCCCTGCAGCGCTACAGGCTGGGCACAGAGTGGCTGGAGAGCAGCCAGGCGGAAAGGGATCTGGGGGTGCTGAT
>JAYRBT010000139.1:37335866-37349218 GCA_036023395.1 Myiotriccus ornatus
GTGCTGATGGACAGGAGGCTGAACATGAGCCAGCAGTGTGCCCAGGTGGCCAAGAAGGCCAATGGCATCCTGGCCTGTATCTACAATAGTGTGGCCAGCAGGACTAGGGAAGTGATTCTTCCCCTATGGCAGTCGTGAGGCTGCACCTTGATTACTGTGTTCAGTTCTGTGCCCCTCAATTTAGGGAGGATGTTGAGGTGCTGGAGCGTGTCCAAAGAAGGGCAACAAGACCGGGGAAGGGACTGGAGTACAAGTCCTGTGGGGAGCAGCTGAGGGAGCTGGGGTTGTTTAGCCTGGAGAGGAGGAGGCTCAGGAGAGACCTTGTCATTCTCTACAACTACCTGAGAGGAGGTGGTAGCCAGGTGGGGGTCGGTCTCTTCTCCCAGGAGATTAACAATAGAACAAGAGGACACAGTCTTAAGCTGTACCAGGGAAGGTTTAAGTTGGACATTAAATTCTTCACAGAAAGAGTGATGGAGCATTGGAATGGGATGCCCAGGGAGGTGATGGAGTCGGTGGAGTCACTGTCCCTGGAGGTGTTTAAGGAAAGACTGAATGTGGTACTTAGTGCCATGATCTAGCTGACAAGGTGCTGTTGGGTCATAGGCTGCACTCGATGATCTCAGAGGTCTTTTCCAACCTAACAGATTCAGTGATTCTTTTGAGGTGTGATGTGTTTAAACTGGCTACCTGAGATAGTTCTGTCAGAAGAGAAATACAATTCTCTGTTTTATTGCAATAAACAAATTTTGAAAGCCTTGGAGATGAGGCAAATATTGTGGAATGAGAGTTCAGAAGGAGGGATAAATATTTTTAAAGCAAATATTTAAAAACATTTCAATGATATTTTAAACCAATCTCTTTACTGAAAATGAAAATTCTTCATCGGAAACAAAAGACAAATGGACTTGTCTTATTGGAGGCCATCCTTCAGCAACATTTAGTCATAAAAATTCAAGGCCATTCTGGAAAGCCAGGATCTGTGTCAGAGGGTTCCATCTCCATGGACCCAGTACTGAAAGTGACATGGAATAGCCTGTCACTGCTGTCCAATTCTTGCTCACACAGAGAGAGTTTCTTTTAAGAAAAAAAAAAAAAAACTGAAAAATACTCTCCTTCTCCGAGTTATCCTTTGGAAGACTCATGCTCTTTACATTATCTATGTTGTAATGATTACCTTCTTCAAGCTTCATACATGGAGATTGTTTCCTTCCAACTCCTTTGTATTCTAGCATGAAAATAATTCTGCTTGAATTATGCTTTATTGGTAAATAAATTAATTTCATTCTGAGAGACAAAAAAAAAAAAAAGTGTCCTATTGGGAAAGAATAGTGGAAAAGGGTGGCATGTAATAAAATCAAAGATAGTAAATGAACGAGAAAGAATTAAGTTTGTGATGTGTTAAAAAGACTTAGATTTCAAATGCTTTTCCTTTGATTTCTGACAAAACTGGCAATAATATGTTTCTTGCTAATTAAAGATGAAATCTCTTTTATTTGTTGTAGGTCATGAAGCTGAAAATTCCTAGTGCAATGAAAATGCAGATTTTCATATTCTGCAATGTTTTAGATAATAATAATTTTATCAGATCATAGAAAAACACAGAACTCTTAACTCATGCTTGCCAGAGAAAAGATTGTCATTTCAAGTAAGAGGAGCAGAAGCATTATATGACCAAGGTTTTAAAGGCATATTTTCTGAGCAAAATCCTCAAGAGAATTTTAAATATTTTGTGTAACAAGTTAGATTTTCTGCTGATTTTTCACAGTTTTAGGTTTTTCTTGTTGCCCTTTTATCCTCTTATTTTGACTAAGTGCAAAAGGTCAGATTAATTTTTTGATATAATGCTACAGAGATAAGTAGAGTTATATCAGGACACATTTTTCAGCCAAAGTAACATTTTTTATGTGCAACAAACAACAAATTTCTATTTTCAGTTCACTAATTATCCATTCTCTATTATTTTAGTGGTTATAAATGAAAGCTACATAAAATATATATGGGATTGCATTTCAATGCAACTCTTAAAAAATGTTTCCTTTCAGATTTGAATAAAATTAATTTTTTCTATTTCAGCCACAGAAATACCATTAAATTTTAGTGCTTCTTGTAGCTTAGGTAATGCTTAAAAGCAATTTTTTAGGATGCTTCTGATATCTTTATGGTGTCAAATTTTTTTCCCTTTCATTAATACAGCTGAGAATTCCTCTAGCTCTACAGTCTTCCTCCAGTCATGTTGGTCATGGAAGTAAAATAAGCTTGTTAAAGTAAATACGCTTACTTTATGCAAACACGTGTTTACATAAAGTACATAAACTATGTACTATAGTTTCAAAAAGCTTTGGATCAGTTTGTAATGTTTCAGCTTTTCTTAAGAGAGTGAAAAATAGAAAATGATTGGGTTTTAAGTCTTCTGATTAAGTCACTCTGAAATGATCACCATTTTACAGGTCAGAGGGCAGATAAGATTAAGTTTGTATACATTTGGCTTTGTTTGTGACTTGGTACATATATATAAGTACAGTACTTTACTACCCCCTTCTTCAGGAAAAAAAAAATCTCTTAGGCTGAAGGAAGCAAACTAATATATCAACATCCTTCATAATCCTATGGGCAAAGCTTTCTATTGTAATTAAGATACAGTTCCAAGAAACTACAGGTTCTGTCTATAGTTTTGATTTCTTGTTTAAGACAAGTTTATTTTTGCCAATTTCATCCGTGCAGCATATGAATTAATATATTTTATGAATTATGACTCTATTCTGAATATTCATTTATTGTTTTCCCAGAAGCACCTACTTAATAGTCTTTTTACCTGTTGTATAGACTATTTTTATAAATGCTATAAACTCAGGTCTTAATTTCTTGCCATTTCTTAATTTATTCAACCTGCTTTTGAGGGGAAGGAAGCTAACTCAAACAGGAGCAGAGAATATTTCAAATATTCAAATTCTGATAAATCACTTGTTCTCCCAGAGAACTACTAAATGAGTTTAGCTTTTGACAACTTTAACTTTCAATTAAAAAGGTACTGAGATTTTCCCCACATTCAATTAACTTTTTTTTTCTTTTAGGTAGATAATACTTGGCTAAAATAAGGGAATATTTCTGAAAGTAGAAACTGTGAACCACTTATTTATAGTAGTCTAAGCACTACCATCTCACTATAAAGAATAATTTGTGTATTAACTGAATAATAGAGAAAAATTATTGGAGTAATGGATAGATTGCAAAATGACCAAGTAAAATAATTTCTGACTATTATATCTTATTACAGCAGATATCCCTCTATAAAAGCTGACAGAGCTGAACAATTACATTCATTTTCACGATTAATGAATCATTCTTCTAGCCAATCGAACTTGTAAAGGAACTGACTGCTGTCTTTCACCATCATAGTGAATAGAAATTCAGTTGATGACAATGAGGCAACACTAGAATGAAAGGTGAATTAATAAAAATGAGACTTTTGACTGGCTAAAAACTGCAAACTATTGTTTCTCTAGGCAAATTTTTCCTAATCTAGGAGCAACCTGTGAATTTCGCAAACAGATTTCTGCAGGTTATAGCTGCTTCTGTATTTTGAATACATCTCAACATATTCTTTAAATTGTAAGGCTGCATATTACTGTGTTTTCTAGTTCTAATGGATATTTTTACTATTGTGGCATTGCCCCATCAGCTTTGCATCTACTAGGTTGCTGTCCTCTCACTCAATATAATCAGGAACAGTGTGTCCACCAAAGTGAACATCTGTAGAAAAGGGATATTTCTTGTTATCATAATTTATGACCAATTAGAATAAGTATCCTGTTGCTCTTTTGTCTAGTTTTGCTTTAAAAATCCACTTTTGTGAGTTGTAAACCATAACCAAAACTGAAAATTAGTTCTTTGCAATGTTTCTTCTCAATTTTTACTATTGATAAAAATCTTCACAGAAAATCTTACAATAGAATGAAACAGTTGAGGTTTACCAAAAGTAGATTTTTAATTAAAACCTCAGGTTTGTGAAGACTGAAAACAATTCAATTAAACACTGTTTTGTTTGCCTTAGGGAAGCTCTGCTTGCATCAGTCCTGTATCTTGCGTGAGAATGTCAGATGACTCTTTAGACTTTTTCTCCAAAATAAGTTTGACAAGATACAAGTTCAGTTAGAAAAAAGCTGAATATGGCCTGAAAAGTCACTCTATAAAGTTTTTTCTCCAAAACACTTCTCATGAAATTATTTTGATTAGGCAGCTAATTATAATGTAGATCTGTGTTATTACTATTAATTTAGAAGTTTCAGTTAAGACAAATTTTTTCTATTTGAAAAAATACTGTTTTCTTGAAACATAGTTTTACAGAAACTTACCTGTTTCAATGCTGTTTTATGAAAAGTTGGCAGGCTTGGATGGAATATTGTTCAGTATCCTCCCTATTCTGTCAGCCACAATCTGTTTTCTAATGCTGATGGCAACTGAAATTGGGGTCTTGGGTCCTAATTTTTGAAAACTCTGAACATCCCTATGGAGCAGGCAGAGATTTTTCCTGCTTTCTGCAATTTAAACTTCTTTTTACGCATTGAAAAAGCAAGAAAATCTTTTCAGAGCTTTGGAATTTTTTGTGAGACAGGAATGGTGATGTTCCACCAGTTGTGTTAATTTATGTAAGATATGTAGATTAAATATTTTTCCTTTTTATTAATTCTATCCAGGATGAACACTATAATAAATCAGTATAAGACTTTCTTTAACAAACAACAGAGTTGAGCTTCAGGGTGATGATGAGAGTGACAGAATTCATGCCACATGATGACAGAACCCCGTGTTCCTAATGCATGCACTGAAGCATATTCCTTACGGAATAAGTCAGAGAAAATAGTGTGAAGGTTAAAAAAGCAGTGCTGCTAGCCTTTCGTGCTTCCACCAAAATTATCCTGGTCCACTACACGCGTTCTCTTTCACGCACAGAAAGTGGTGTTTAAACATCCCCTCAGATACATATTAAGTCATTGCTGTTCTAGCCTTCATTATGCCAATACCCTCTTAATTATCATCTCAGTCTTCTAAGCTTTGTGTAAAGAATTGGAAATAAGCTGAGTGAAGGAAAGCTCATGACCTGCACTGATCCCCTACAGTCCCTGCAAATCCTACATCAGCTGAGTGAGGGACTTCATGGGCTCCAGGTAGAGCATCCCCTCCCTTTCGCTGGATGACCATGAAGGCAATGACAACCCCAACACCCCCAAACAGTGCTGCAACCTTTATTATGTGCAAGACACTTTATCTCCTGAAGGAGTCATCCCTTTCAAAAAGGATGGAAAAGGGCATTCTGTTAACTGTTACTTTGGGAATCTGAACAAGTGCATTTGTGCTCACATTTAGATTACAGATGAAAATTTGAGCACTCTGAGATCCAAAGATATGTGTAGAGGCACAACAAAAATAGGTAAAGAGATAGAGATATTATGAGAGTTCATTAGCACAGTGAGATTTTGGGACAAGTTTTGGAGATAAAACTGGTAAAATTTTAACATATATAGAGAGAAACTTGCAAATTGCATTTTTAATTTCAGTTCTCCACCGTATTGTACTTTCTGTAATCATAGATTACTACCTTAAGTGGCACTTCATATTCATTTTCTTAGTAAAAACTCGCAATATTATGTTCAAAATGATCGACTATCAATCCTTGGCGTGCAAAGACTGACAGAAACTAGAAAATATTCTATTTTTACTGTAAATCTTGCAAATTGAGAGTTTCGGCAAACTCTGATAAATATTTTCCTTTTTTTAAAACAAAACAAAACAGAACAAAAACAAAACCTAAAACTTTCTGGAAAGGATTTTTTCTAGCAGAATAAAGCAATTAAAAATCTCACAATGTCTTTTATGGGATGTAGTCCAGCTATGATGCTAAAATCTGCCTACTTTCAATTTAGTTCTAATACTGCTGAGTCAGAGGTAATGAATCTGACCTGATAGCATCAGGGAAAACTTTGCATGGATGGACATCCCTTCGTAGAAGTGCTATATAGATGCTTAGGCACAGAATTAACATTTACCACAGAATACTGGAATTATCCATAATTTTGGGGTGTGAAGTCAGTGCTTTAGTTATGACTGATTTCAAAGCTTTTATTTTTGCCAGCAACTTGCCACTCTGTGCTTTTTATTTTATTTATCTAGTGGAACAATCTTAGTCGGCAGATATGCTGCTCACAAAACCAGAAGTTTAGTTGGTCCATGCTGATGGATATATCTTAGCCTACATATTAGGAAGAGGAAAAAAATAATTTTGCCTTTTTAAATGTCATAGCTGTTACTGATTTTGTTTATGATACCCTTCCTAAGTTGGTTTTAACTGTAAAATCACATGTAATTTAATAGCAATTAACCTCAAAGTTTGAGGTCATTTAGTACTTCTGTGTTCTACTCTATTGTTTTACTAAAATAGTCTCAGGGTAATCTGCTGGCTTGCTGTTTCCCATAACCATTAATTTGTATTAATCTGTAGCTCCCCTGCTTGGGCAGCTTTAGTATTTCAACAGCCCCATAAGTGACCACATGACTTTGTCAGGCCACAGCCTTCCTGAAATTTTCTACCTTTTCTATGGTCTCAAACTGTTCTTCTTGGAAACTGCACTTTGCTAATATTTCATGTCACCAGAAAGAAACTTCAGTCATAACATTATTGAAGAGGACTGATACTCCTTAGGGAAGTTCCTACCTGGAAATACCCTCGAGTGTCCCTGCTGTCCCCACTCATTTTGTACATGGTGGTAAGTCCGGAGACATAACAGGGTGGTACATGGTATAGAAAAATTGAACAAAAAATTTTGGAATGGGAAGTCACTGTTCCTGGATGTATTTAAGACTGGATGTGAAACTTAGTGCCATGGTCTAGTTGCCATGGTGGTGTTCGGTCATAGGGTGGACTTGATGATCTCAGAGGTCTTTTCCAATCTAATTGATTCTGGGATTTTACTTTTTTCTTCATTTTTTCTTTTTATCCTCACTACTCTAGCATTTCCATTGACACGGGTTTAAAGACATCAGTCAGAAAGGATGATATTGCTTTGGAAGCCATAAAAAAATAATGGATTGTGCTAGGGAAAAAGTACTCTTACAGATTCTCACTTTCTTTTGTCTTGACTTTACTTGCCAGACTGTTCTGCTCTCTGATGCTCTTTTCATTCTTCTGTTTTGGTCCTGCATTCTTGTTAAACAGAGTTTTTAGCTGTGTCTTTGCCTTCTCTCTGAGATACTTCCTTTCTGCTGGTGGTTGATATCCCTAAAAAGGTGCCTTTATCTATTCATTATGCCTACATAGCAGTGAAAGTGATACCTTCTGTTTCCTATCTGCCTTTACTGATTGTATCAATAAACATCACGAAGATCAGTAGGAAAAACAATAAAGAGGACAAGAAGCAACACACACAAGGGCTCTTCATCATTCATTACTTGACAAAAGCTGATTTGCAGGAATAATTCCCTATAGGTATTATTACATAATATTCAGTAAGGTCATTTTAAGCTTGTATTCTGAATCTGTTAAAATGAGAAGCTCTAACCTTGTAAAAATTTTCATTCTCTCTGATTGTCATGATTCCTAGGATGCCTGGACAAGACTAATCTGATAGAGGAGCTATTACATTTATCATTATACAGAAGCACAGCACTTATCTCACAATATTACTTGCTTTCAGTTGTTGTTAGCATCAGTTGGCTAGGAATGAATTAGGAGAGGTTGAATAGCAAGAAAGAATCATTAGCACTGTAAGAATTAAAAGATTGAAAGACTTGGGTTTGACTGAAATTTCTTTGTTATTTAATTTTCTTCCAGTTTATAATATTAAAAACCAAAAAATATACACATCATTCTTTTCCAAAATTATAAACATAGTAGTCACTTAGAAAACTAAATTAATTTTTATATAAATAAGGAATGGATAGCGAAAGTTCTGATCAAATTTGTACTCATGACAAAACTCCTAATTGATACAAAGGGATTTCAGTGTTTTCACTGGTATAGCTGAAATATAAGAGAATTAGAATTACATATTCTTGGTCACAAAACCCCCACTTCATTTTTGTCTGAGTCTTGGAAAGTACAATGCCTCCATATGGGTACATGCAGGGGAACCCTGATGGTCTCCTCCTAACATTTTATAAGTACCCTCCATCACAGGGGTTTGACTACATGGGGTCAGCGTGAACTCTGGGAGTGCAGCAGCGCAGCTTTGAAACAGAGCTGTTTGTGTTGTTTGTATTGTAGAATTCTCAGCAGGGTTCACCTCTCTTCTCTCAGGATCTGTTCCTTTTTTCCATGTTTGGTTTTCCCTTTTTTTTTTTTTTTCCCACCCTCCAGATTGCTGGGGAGATGTTCTTGGTCTCTGCATGAGCTAGTCTGCAAGTATACTTTCACCCAGACTGGTACCTTCATACTTTTGATCCTAAGCCTGATCTGCTGACCTGACTCTTTGGCTTTGACTTTGGACCTACCTCCTCTTAACTACCAACTTTGCCGATCAATCTGAACAGCTGTTTCAACTGTTCTTCTCCTACACAAGTGCTGTGCAACTGCAAACTTTTTTGGTAGGATCCCGCTCCTTCCTGACTTGTGAGTCTCAACTCCCATCTCACCTACCCTTCCCTTGCTACTGTCTGAGACATGTTAAATCTTTTCCGTTAGGACCTAGAGTCTGTCAACTGATTTATTTCACAGAAACCATCTTTAAAATTGAGTCTGAGCTGACAAGGAATGGTATTGTGCCTTAGTGCTCTCATCTTGAATTTAATAGATTTTATTTCACACACTTTTTTTCATGTCCTGATTTTAACAGACACTTCTATTTCCTGAGTAGTATTGTGGGTATTATTCTTAACATATTAAGAATCAACTGAAGTCTCATTAGAACACCTGAAAATCTTTGTTTTCAAAGATGTTTGTGATGCTATGTCAGATTTAATAGTTTTTAGCTGATTTTTTTCTCTTTTGTTATTTGAAGGCACTAATGCTGACTTAAAGGATAAGGACTTCTGCTTCTTAAGGCTATTCACCTGAAATCAATTTACAATGAAATGCAGGAACGATTTCAAAATCAGTTAACTGTAAAGTCAGATATGCCCCAGAATTAGGTTGCATGGAGGTTTTCCCCCAAGAACCTGGTTTCTAAGAGCAATTAGCTATGTCTCCAATACTGTTTCTCCAATGTAAGGCCAGTGGAGCAGTGAAAAGAACAAGAAAAAAGGAAATAACCTAATTGTAGCGTGATTCTTGGTCTATACCAAAATGAAAGAAATACGACATAGGGAGAATCTGTTTTGCATTTCCACAGTGCCACCTACCTTTTCACCCTGTGCTTTCCCTATAAACGGGTCTACATATAAAATAGATATACTACATCCTTTAAAGAGAAAACAAGTCCCTGGCAAGTCTTTGACAGTGTAGATCTAAGAGACCTAGTGCTGGTGCACATACAAGTTCATGACTTGTTATAAAACTGTTTAACTCACAAATATGATCTTTGTGTTGGCTCTAGAAATATGATCTTGCTTTTCTCATGACCTCTTGGAATCCAGGCAAATCCAGAGGGTTTTTTGTTAACACTGTTACATTAATGAAAACTCAGAAGAATACTCAGTTTTAGGTATTATTATAATTTCAAATTATATCTAAGAAGTTGTTTTCCTTCTTTGGTAGTGAATTACAGCTATTTTTAAGCTACATTAAATTATTTTCCCTCGGTTTTACCCTCTTTTTTACATCTCCACCCTCTTAGTATCACACTGAGGTTTGGGCTGGCAGTCCTTAATAAGCAATACTTCTTTTTTTTATTTTGGGTCTGACCATAGCTTTTCTCCCTGTCCTAAAATATATTGCAAAACCAGACTGCTGTGTGCTTTCATCACTGTTTTTCACGTTTAAAATCTATTAATATATTATCAATAACTACATTATTCATCTATGACATAGTAGTACCAACATGCATAATATTATAAAAGACTATTAATAATCACCGAATCACTGAAATTGGAAAAGACCTCAAGATTGCTGAGTCCAACCTTTGACTGAACACCACCATGCCAACTAGACCATAGCACTAAGTGCCATTTCTAATTGTTTCTTGAACGCTTCCCGGGATGGTGACTCCACCACTTCCCTGGGCAGCCTGTTCCAATGCTTGGCAACCCTTTCAGTGAAGAAATCCTTCCCGATGTCCAGCCTGAGCCTCCCCTGTTACAGCTTGAGGCCATTTCCTCTTGTCCTGCCTCAAGCTGCCTGGGAGAAGAGGCTGACCCCCACCTTGCTAAAGCCTCCTTTCAGCTAGCTGTGGAGTCCCCCCTGACCCTCCTTTTCTCCAGGCTAAACAAGCCCAGCTCCCTCAGCCCTCCTCATATGACTTAGTCTCTAGACCTTTCACCAGCTTCCCTGTTCTTCTAATGTTTTATTCTTTCTACAATGCCTTTCAGAAATCAAATTAATAATTAGATCCTACAATGAGCAATATTCATCTTGTTTCATTCATTGCAATTTGAAGAGTCTTTTGATGTGAGATGAAAAATTAATTATTTTTAGAAAAAATAAATAATGTGTAGTTTCCTTCTGTGAAGCATGCCAGTCTTGAGACTTTGCTCACTAAAGTAGCAAGCCTGTAACTTTATACCAAAAAAAATTCTTTTTATTTTATTTGAACTGCACTAAAAATAAAACTAAACATCTATCTTCACAGGCATATAATTTAAACAGTAATTTTAAGTAGCCTCAGGGCTATTGGACAAGTATTGAAAGCTTTTCCCGTTAGGTTCATCCAGTCTTCTCACACTGCCTTCTGCTTCTTAATGAAGACCAGAAAAGTTTCAATGTTTCATGATTTAAAAGATGATAACATTATTTTTTCCAAAATGTCTGAGCAAGTAAAAACTTAAGTTTTGACTGTTTCCAGAAATTCACAGCACATCCATCTTCCCATCAAGTATTATATAGGTGCTAATGCTGGACTCTGGGTGACTCACAAAGAGTGGAAACCGCATTCTATTAGCTGGAAAAGAACTAGAATTAATGGCTCCAGGAAACTTGAGAATTTTACAGCTTTTAATATTTTATCTCCCTACTTTTTTTCCATATTAAAGCATGGGGAAGACTACTCTGTGTCTTGAACTGACTCAGATTTCTTCTGTATTATCGTTGGACCTAAAGGCAAAAACAGTCTCTATATAGAGATTGATATTAAAGATATACATAGATTCAGAGTAGCTTTCTCAACTCTTTCTCAATCTAAATAATCCTTGTGCACAGTAACCATGTTCACTGTCATAAAATGACAATTTAAGAGCAGATGGCTATTGCAATAGCACAGTTACCTGGACATTGAAGAGAATAGTTTGAATTTATGCTAAATAAGATATCTGTATATATGTGGAAACATCTTATTCTAGAATTACGTGATGCAAAATACCTATCTGCTTTTCAAAATTGACTTTATACTTTTTTTTCCCTTGGAATAAATGTTTTTATATCATTAAAGTAAAGGATAAAGCATTCAACAGCAGGATGGAATTTAAATAATATGCAGAGGAAAAATAAGTTCCACAAGTACACTAAAATGACATAATAATAGCATAGTACTGCTTGTATTGCCTACACTACACATGAATTTGGTCAGCTACTCTGAATGTTAAATACTCAATGCAACTGGAAAATTTAAATTGTAACACATGCGAATTTACTCTTTCCTCCCAGTGTTAATTAATCCCATACTATGTGACCCAATTTCTTAAAATCTCTTCCTTTTGGCACAATTACAATAAAATCACATTATAAACTATTTATGCTGCATATGTTGATACAAAGCAGGTCATTAACTTAACTTCAAAAAGGAAAGACTTGCTATAAGCCTGTGAGCACTTGTGAAGTGTGCCATCATTGTGGGGCACTACATACAATGTTAACTTTGTGGTTATAAATCCCTTATATGTATCCCCAAACCCTCTGTTCAAATTTAAGTTTCTTTTAAAAATCTTTATTAAATAACAATGGGATTCTTAAAATAGTCTGGCATGTTATATGCCATAGTTTGTTTATTGTGATACAGAGCTAGAATATTTGCTGATAACAACAATGGGTCACTGCATTAGCAGTGAATGCATGATGACACTGAAGTATGTTTCTTTATACGTGTGATTTTTCTTCATAAGCTTTCCCTCAAGGAGGACTCAAGTTTATTTTAGCCTGCTATCACCAGACTTCGAGCTATGCATTAAAAGAATGCTTGAATGAATATAATAACATTACCTAGAAAGAGTGTGCTGGGCAGAAAAGTAGAAAAAGCTGTATGAATCTCAGTCTTTTACTGAGGTCATAATTTATGGATATGTTGCCATCTTTCATAATACAAATCCGAGAATGTTAGGAGCACAGCAGAAGCTTTCCCTCTCAAGGGAAGTTTTGTAGATCATACCCTCTCTTCACTCAGCCAGTGTTTTTCTGTTTCTGTGTAAGACTTCCCTGACCTTACTTGACCACTGATCAATCTGTGATTTTCCTTTTACTGAAAAGAACTGAGAGTAATAAGGAAGTTCTATATATTCCCAACTCAGATTATCTTCTGTAACTTTTACATATAGACAATTTGCACCTGGAATATTTTCGAAACCACTGATGTTACAATTCCTGTTAAAAACACTGATAAAATTCACAGATCATATCGGCAAACTCTAACTGCAAACAGGTGAAGGAAATACACAGTCTCCCGCTCGCAAAATCCAAAATTCCAGGTAGCTCAGTGTTACAAATCCACTCGCGAAGCGTGGACCCCATGCATTTAGTTTCCGTGCCCAGAGCCTGGCTGCCGAACGGAGCCGGGCGTTCGCGGCGAGGAAAGGTGGTGACCGCGGAGGCTCTCCGCGCCAGTCCCAGGGAATTTCAGCTGCCCGAAAACCGGGAAGGGTGGACGTCTTAGACTTCCCCAAAGAAAGCAACTCACCTGAGAAGTAGCGCAGCTTCCCACAGATAAAAGCCCGAGACAGCCGCGCGGAGGTACCTAATGCGGGCCATGCCGCTCGCAGCCGCGGCGGACCCCGGGAGCGGTGCTGTCCGAGCCATCGGAGGGGCTCGGCGGCGCGGCTCGGTGGGCGAGGGATGCGGCGCGGCTCCAGCGGGAAGGCGGGCGGGCAGCGCCCCGGCACCCTGGAGAGCTCCGGCGGCTCCGCGCCCGCCGCCCGCCTAGCGCCCGGCGGGCCCCCGCGCCCTCCCGCTGGGCCCCGCCGCGCCCGCCCCGCCGCTCCGCATCGCAGCCGAGCGGCAGCCTAATCCCAGCCGCGGCGGCCGCGCCGAGCCGCGGCGGCGGCGGGAGCCCCCGTGCCCG
>JAYRBT010000139.1:37349303-37365493 GCA_036023395.1 Myiotriccus ornatus
GGGGCGGGCGGGAGGCAGGGCCGGGGCTGCTGCGGCCGCCCCCCGGAGAGCGCGGCCGCCGCCGAGGCAGCGGGGCGGGACCGCGCACGGCGCCGCGGGCGAGGGGGCGCCCCGGAGGGATGCCCCGGGAAGGAGAGGTACCCTGGCTGGGGCGCAGAGCAGAGCTCAGAGCGCTCCCTGCCTGAGCGCCTTCCCTCCCGCGGGAAGAGGGGCGGCCGGGTCGATGCCTACACGGGGCAGCGACTGTCAAAGAGCCGGGGTGAACTCGCTGGACCTCGGGTGTCGGAAAGGACTGGTGAAAGAGAGAGGTGGTTCTGCTTCGCCTGTAGGGCTGGTGGTATGCTTTTTCTTAGGAAATGGATGAGCGGAGGAAACCCGTCTCTGTATTTCAGTACTTGGAAAGTACAGTGCTGGTTGACACAGGAAAAGTATACCTTGTTCTATTCGACTTTTTGAGAAAAGAAAGATGATCTAGTGCCATAAGGTGGACTGTTAGGGAAATCCAAAGAGTTTAAAAGTTTAACTGGGGAGGAGAGTGGATGGGATTATGGGAAGGAACAAGGGAAAGAACATTGTAAGAGGGAAACCAGAAAGTTATCTATGAGAAGAGAGAGGAACAGAGAATAAGGTTACAAGTATGGGTGCGAGTAGGAAAATGAGTCCAGAGTCATGGAATATTCTGAGTTGGAAGGGACACACAAGGAGCATCAAGTCCAACTCTTAAGTGAACGGTCCATATAGGGATCAAACCATTACCTTGGTATTATCAGCTCTAACCAAACAACATTTCATGCAAACCAGGAGCTGCTTTCCTTAGAAAAGGATAAGACTTCAGGATTTGATTTGAGAAATATTGTTTGAAAAATTCTTGTGGGAGTCTGTATGGTTTGTGCATGAAAAAAAAAAAGAAAAATTTGTGAGGAAGGGCTACACCTGGAGAGGAACAGAAGAGGAAAATATGTATGAGATTGTAAAGTAGGAATGCTCTGTGTGAATCTAAAAGAAGTGGCCTTCAAACACCCACATCATGTCTAGAAGAGTCAATGGAAGAAGAAATATGGCTGGGCATATCCCCCTCTTCTTAACTGCCTCAGTGTAATCTGCTGGCTTGTTTTTTCCAGTAGCCACTAATTTGTGTTAGATAGCAGCCCCACTGCTTGTGCAGCTCCATTAGTTGCTCAGCCCATATGATTTTCTCATGCTGGAGTCTTATTAAAACTATGAAAAAGCTATATAAAATTAAAAAGTGCCAAAGAAGGAAGCAGATGTGGGAAAAGGCAAAAGTTCAGCAAGATAAAGTACATGAAGCAAAGTAAAAGAAACTGAAATTTGAGGCAAATATAATAACCTCATTACAGAAAAAGGAAGATGGAAAGACAGTGCAATATAGAACAACTTTTAACACAGAATAGAAAAAAATAGAAAAAGACATTAAAAGGTCATTTAGTAGAGAAGATGCAGGAAAGAAGTAAGAAATGGGGATTTTGTACATTCATTATATCGAAGGATAGGGTGTGAGTTAGAAATAGGGTATTTAATTAGAAATTTTGAAAGCAATCACATATTCCACCTCCAGGTATATTGCCACTTTTTTTTTTAAATTTTATTTCAAAAATATCCCACATGTAGCTGGAGCTCAGTTCTTAACTTACATTTTCAATTTTCACAATATCCTTATTCTTTTTTTAAGCTCCTCTTCAATATTGTTCCAGCAGGTATTGCTGAATAATAATGCCTGCCACACAATTTAGAACCAGTTGGGATTTCTTTGTTAATACATATCAACTGTACAGCTGAAGAATGCACTAGAATATCACTAACCTATTTCCTCTGTACCCTGAACTTTTTAAATTACTAGTAGTTACATTAAAGCAGGGATGCTTCAAGTTTCTAGGTCCACTTTGCAAAAAGTTTACCTTTTTTCTTGTGCTCCCTGTAGTCCTGGGTGGCAACAATGATCATGAAAGGAACTTGTTTAAAGACTTGACAGAAAACATAATAACAAATAAACTAAAAAATCCTCTATTTACTCAAGGGAAGTCTGCCAGTACAGGTGCTGTACACAGTCAGTATAGAGTACTTTGTACTTCCTTTGTATATTCAGAACAGTTGATTCTTATCTTTCCCCTTAAAATAAGTTTGTAGTGAGGACGCTTCTCCAGGCATTATTTACTTTTGTGCATTATGTACTTCAACAATTAGTTGGTCTAACGTTTCATGCACTCTCACTGAGGCAAGTGCATTTTTCTTATGGTGCTATTAGTTAAAACTACCATCACAAACTGTCCAGGTTTCTAATAGGAACTGTTCTATTAATTATAAATGCAGGCTCTACTTTAGATATGCAGTGTTCAAGCTTCTCAAAATCCTTTTGGGAAAAATATATACTTGCTTGTATTTTAAGTAGGAACTTTGCCATTACATAATTTTTTTTCTGCTAAATGAGATTGTTATTTTCAAGCTTTTGAAAATTTTCTATGGGTAGTGTTGAATATTAAAATACTGTCTTCTGAGTGAATTCAAACAATCCACCTTGATTTATAAAAGGTTCCAGTTCAACAAAGCACTCAAGCATACACTGTTGACTTCAATGAGGTCAGAAACATAGAAGCATACTTTGTTTTAAATCAAAAGCTCTGATAAAATACTCCCTAATAGTGTTTTAATTCACTATTCTTTTAATTACCATCTTTTTAGTCTTACCATAGCACTACTGGTAGACCTACCTGTGTAATATAGAAAGCCGAACAAACAGCTTTGTCCAGTCTTTAGAAGATCTTTATGGTATCTCTTGATACTTCTGTCACTTACAGTAAATTGAAAGGTGAGACTTGTTTGAACATCTGTTTGGTGGTTGTTTTTTTTTTTTAATCCACAGAGCTTCTTCATAACATAAATCTCTCTCAAATATTAATGATGTTCACTTATATATGCCCCATATACATGGGTAACAAGAACATAAAGTATTGCTCATCTTTCAGAACATGATAGGTGGTATGTGGGTACCCTATGCATACAAAGCTGAGTTGTATAATTTACTTTCAGTAGTATTGGAGATTAATCGAAGTACATTCTTTACAAATGGAAAACACAAGTATGTTGAAATAAAGTTTTCACCAAAATATTCTAATGTCTATCTCTAATTCTCCTTATAACCAGCAGGCTGTATGGCCACTATTTCTCCAGTCCAACCAAAATTTAGGTATATTTGAAAGTAAATCACTTGTATTTAGGAGCTTGAAACATGCTTATCATGACTAGCCTGCAAGTCAAAAGTGTTTTAAAGCTACTGGAAGAAGATGACTCTAATGTGGACCATAACAGTAGATACCTTTTTTTTTTTCTCTCAGAAATGGGGATACTTGCAAAACTTTGTATATTTGCACTCAGCAAAAGGTAAGATAGGTCAATTTTATAGAATATCTCACTTTATTAGCATACAATTTATACAAAGAAGGTACTCAAAAGATTTCAAACCAAGAAACCAAAGTGTACATGTAGATTGAAGGATTATTTAATGTGCTTTTTGGTGTGACAGAGTTCTTCTGGAATATTAACGCAAACTAATCATAGTGGTAGTCATGGGAAGTTGTTATTAGCATTTTAGCGTGACCAGTTCTAATCATGTTATTGTTCAGTATATTCAAATAATCATTCTGCAAGAAGGCAACCAGCAAATTTGAAAGGTTCCTGAAAAGAACTGCAAGAACAGTACAGTTTGGAATACTTTCCTAATATAAGATTAAAGAAGTTCAGCTTGTAAAAAGCAGAAGAGTTTAGAGGAGTCTTTAGACACCTTCATGAAGTAAAAGCAATTGTGAAAGCAATTTTTAAAATAAGGAGAGGTAGTAAATTAACAAGACCGGAATGAAATAAAAGATGAATACAGAATAGAAAAAGAATAATCCTACTTGGAAGCAATTAAAAAATTGCAACAACTAAAGAGGGAGCAAAACTGAACATCCTTTAGATCTAGCTCAGCTGTATGTTCTGGATTTGGTCCAGAGGCTGCTGGGTAAAATCTGATGAGCCTTGAGATTAAGTTCAAGTCAACAATGGTTCCAGTATTAAAACTTGTGAACCTATAAACCCAGAATTTTTGTAATGGCATATTCAGCTACAAAGTTAGGGTTATTTATTTTCTTAGGAAAGCAATAAATTGCAAACAATAGATTGGCTTCCAAGCTGACAGTTGAAAACCGCATGTATCAAAATGGTAAAGGAATAAAGACCTCACGTATGTAGTCTTTACCACACTTGTATTGCCAGATTGAACATTACAGCATTTTAAGAGGGTGTTGTGATGGGATATGACATCACTGTAGTTTTAGATACTGGTTTTACTGAGACATGTTTGATTATGTTAATTAATCTGCCTTTCTCAGTACACAGGATTCTCCAGGATGTAATTCATTCAAGTGTGAAACCCTAGAGGCTTTGACCTATTACTAAACACAAAACTACAAATAGAATAGATGTTTTTTGGTAAACACAGTCCTAAAATAGAAAGAACAATTTCAAAATATGAGAATGACTTCACTAAAAAGAAAAAAATCAGTTGTTCAGTATACCCCAATAAGCAAGAAAAGGCTTAGCAATGTATTTCAGTCTCTGGAAACAAAGTGAGGAGTCTGTATAAAAGCATTTGCAGAGCAATTTTCTCTGTAAGCAGTATAGGTGTTCACTTCAAGGCTGTAACATAACATTCTTCAAAATGTATTACCTCAACAGCAAGTCTTGGGATACCTAAAATAAATAGACTTTTTAATTTGGTTTGCTTAAGTGTTGGCCATTGTATTTAATTTTGGGATGCATACAAAGAAATTGTTTCTAATTCATGGTTAATTAAATTTTCAGTCTTTTAGCAAACTGTGGTATGAGCACCAGACTGCATGTGTTTTTCTTCAGATAATTTTTCTTCTCAAGCACCTTCTATCTTAAGCCTTAGTTCTCTTAATTCAGATGGAGTTCCCCGGTTCCAGTGGCAGCTGTTCTTTCCATCATGATCTTTAGATCTGTGCTAATCTATACGAGATACTAGTCTCTAGGGAGGTGGGTTATATCTATATTTATATATCTATAAATCTATATATAGAAATGAAAATGCAGATAAATGGTATATATTTTATGCTTAGTGCCAGAGCTCATACAATGTTAAGAGTGGTGTATTTCAGAGTAATAACATATCACATATGCATATCAAGCACGTATAAAGGAGAATATGAAAAATATACTGATACAGAGAGAACAGATTAGAAACATCATGGAAACCCCCACATTCTTGTAAATAACAGATATATACATAAAAATACCACCAAACTGCCTGATACCTAAATATGAAATTGTTGTTAAATATTAGTTATTGTGAATACAGCAAGTGTGCATATGTATTCACTTTATAGGAAGACAACTAAGCAAGGATATAAATACAATGTAAATTTGTACTCCAAAAGTAGTCATCACTGAAAAAGAAGTGCCGAGGTGTGGGTGTACCTGATACGCTTATGTTCACTGTGATGTCTTGATTGCCTTGGAGCAAAACAAAATCTTTTCTTTATGTGCTTATAAACTGAATTTCTGTTAGATAACAAGAGTCAATGGGAACTTAGTATTTTCTCTAAGTTTCAATAAAAAAACCTAAAACAAATAGTGATCTATAAATAGGGCAGAAATGCCCATAAACTATTGTGTGCAGAGTTCAACCAAAAGAAAAAAAGATTTGCAAACTAATTTTAAACTATTTTATTAGCTCTGTTAATTAATCAAGGCTTCAATCCATTAAGCTCTGTTTAGCTCAAAGCAAGTGAGCTATTCTGCTCGAGTCAGCAGCCCTGTGAGTATTTTGCTGGTTCAAGTGTCAAGGGAGACCATCCCTGTAGTTACTGAGTGCTCTTCTTTCTTTTTTTTTTTTTTTAAATTTAATTACTCCTTGCAAACATAGCAGAACAATTCTTAAATATCCAGAGTAGCCTGCCATTTTCCCAGTGTGAAACTTTCAGTTCCTTCTATTTTCTGGAGTGTTGGTTTGTTTGGTTTTTTTTCTTTACCCATAGGATAGTTTTGTATACAAAAAATTAACAGAGAAGCAAATTGTACATGTACAAATTAAATCCCATGGATTTTGATGTTAGAAATATGTTTGATTGAATGTGTAAAACATAGCATGGGTTGAGACCGTTTTAATGATACAGTTGAAAATCTGTGGCTCTTGTGATGAGACAAGAACACCTCAATGCTTTACATTTTAGACTGTGTCATTTGTGCTTAAAGACATGGTTTAGACACGATGTTTTTTAGATCTCTTTGTGTTGGAGTACCTTTTTTTCTGTTGGAGTATTTTACATTAAATCATAAAAATCCCACCAAATCCCAAACTTCTCAGTGTCCATGAACAGGTGCAGCAAAGTCATAGTGACAGCAAGTATATGTGAAAAAGAAGTAATTAAAGCTGGACACACATATTTTCTTATCCTGCCATACTTTACAGCATTTTTCTCATTCATTTTGAGCATATACAGATTTTGCTGCATGTTCTGGAAGCTAAGAAACACAAGTATGAATTTAAGGGGAGACTGAATACTAAAGATGTAGAACAAAGTGGAAAATCTCCCACTAATTGTTCTCTCTCTCTCTCTCATTTTGGTCTGCGCTCAGCTCCAATGTTTCTACTGACTGTACACAATAGAATAAGATTAGAGAAAGAACATAAATTTATTAAGTATTTTATGAGCTATATAAACTTTTGATAACCCTTTGAATTCCTGTATGACCTAAATAGATTGCAGGGGATCCTTTATAACAATCTGGGAAGTGATTCCAAATTGTAAGACCTGGGCTAGACTTCCTTGGTAGCTGGCTGTTACTTTATAAACACTGCTACTCGAAACTGATTCTCAGAGTTGTGACTGAAAACCAAACTATTTTTGTCCACCTTTTCCTCAGTAGTTTTTTTTAAACACATTTTGACATCTATTGACCTATTTCAGCTAATTAATTTGCTGTAAAATTTATTATTTTGATGATAATCAAGTACATTACATTTTTTTCATATGCATTACTTTTTATAGGGAATGAGAGCTTGATAACATATTTTGACTTGTATATAAGGGCTTGGATAACTAGATCATTTGCACTGAGATGTAATTATCCATCTCCCTGACCTTCCCTCTACAGCAGTTTACTTGACAATCCTGAATTTGGAAGCTCATTCAAAAAATATAGCAAATGAGCATTGTCTGAAACCACACAGAACAAACTATAACCACCTCTTATTGTTCTCTACAGCAATGGACCTATTAGACATTTTCATTTGTGTAGAATATGAGCTATAATAATTTGGGAAAATTTGAAATAGCTTGTAAAAGAGATAATTCATGAGCAGAATGAATTGATATAACACCATAACATATATTCCTTTCACAATAAGTGTCTTAATACCTTGGGATTTTGGAAAATGTGTCCATATAAGCAATTGTGACTAGGTACACTGCGAATTATATCTTCATTAAAAACATTAATATATTTTCACAAAGAAACTTGGGAGTACCAGTGAGAACTTCCTCCAGAGAAAGTGAATGCATCACCCTCAGACTTGCTGCCGAAGGAAAGAGCCTGAAAAAATAATAAGTGAAACCCAGGCTTAAAACAAGTTTCAGCTTGAATGTTGTTCCTCATCCCTTGTAAGCCCAGCCCTTAAAGTCATAATTTATCAGATTGTGATAAACCATAAAATATCCCATAGCTCACAAGATTTTGAAAATGTTCATGTTCTGTCAGATACAAATACTTTCAGTTTACTGATCCTTGTTAATATCTTCCTTTTATTTCTGTTGAATTCAACTGGACTTTAAAATTCTAGTTTCTATAGAAGTTGTTGCTGATCTGAATACATGGTTGAAGGTTTTAAGGCATCAAAGTCAATTATGCATGAAATTTCAAAAATTACATATGTAATAGCAATAAATTTCACATAAATCATTTTTCTTCATTGGCATCAGGTCTCAAAGATAAAGGATTGTAACTGTATTAGCAAACAATTGAAAATTTTCCATTACAAAGCTAATGTTCTACAGTTAGCAACTTTACTTTTAGCAATTCTTTTAGTGTTGTCTTATAGTGGCGTAGTTTACTTGTGAAATTTATTATAATTATATAATATTTATTAATTTTAATAGTAATTATTGAATGTGATCAATCCATCAAAAACTGAGAAAGTAGTGGTTGATCATGGTTATGGTTATTCTATTTTACTCTCTCTTACGTTGTGTTTATTCTATCTTTCACTTCACTACTTGCAACACAGAGTGCTTTCTAAACTTCTGGGACAGAGAGGGGGAGTGCCCTATGAAGTCTGCTTCAAAGTGGTCTGAGCAGCAATGTACTGACAGAAGCATTTGATATTACTTATGAATCTTCCCAACTCAGTATGGTGATCTATAAAGATACTTGAGCCATCCTGAAACAATTTGACAGCACCAAAATAGCCATGCTATGGCCATGGTCTGCCTTGGCCTAATTAGTCAGGTTGGGAAGATGGTGGGAAGGGAAGGATATACATGCTTGCTTGCATAGCACTGATTCTTCTCCTAATGAGATCCTTTGTTTCTTCAGTGCAGTGGTGTGTCTGTGGGTGTTGTTGAGCTGATCACAGATCTGGAAGTTCACTTCCAAGACAGTAGGTTTAGTTCAGAGCTATGTTGGGTAACTGTACCATGTAAAGTCATCCACATTTTGACAAATGTATATTACATTGGTTCACATACAATTTTCTGGAAGATTGATGGGTTTGTTGTCTTTGTTTGTGTTTTTTTTGGACAGTATTATTCTTTTTGTTCTTTTGTGTTTACCTCAGACAGTGCATTGACCAAATAAACCAAGCTCTTTTTGTCTCCTTAGTAGCTTTTCTCCCCTTTTTTTTTTTTTTCAGTTTGAATTTCTTTTTCTCAAAACTAAATGATGATAATAAAATGCAATATTCTGCTTAAGGTCAGTTCAGGACTTTGTAGAATGGACCCACTACTTTCCTAAAAAGAAATAACTCAATATTCTGGACATATGCAGTATTCATGTGGAACCTAATCAAAGAAAATAAATGAAATATCCCTGTTCATAGGTTTTGGACCATCTTGTGAGATTTTATTTTAGATGTCTTGCTTATCTTGATCCTTCATGAACTCATGAAGTCTATGGGATTCGGTGACTTTTAAATTAAAAGAATACTTGAAGAGTTTCTTCAAATTCTAGAATGTATTGTAGTGATCCTATACACTCATGTCAGGGTCCTAAGAGCACTAATGGCCACTAATGATGCTGACAGCCTCATCTGCTGTCTCCATTCATATTTAAAATCACTTTTTCTGTTATTTCTATCTTTTACTTAATATATTTGTTAACCAGCTTTAACTGATAGTGCCTTTCTTATTGAGATCCCAAAAGAACCAGCACCTCACCAAAACAGCTTGAGACTGAGCCTGCATTCACAGTCTGAGCTACCTTGTGGGTGTGTCAATCTCCAATTGTGCCTCTTGCTGCTCTTGGCTGGACTTGTGTTGTATGTAGCCTTTCCTTCGGTCACCTCTTTGGCCCATCTCCTGCTGCTCCTTGGTGGATCTCACTCCTGGACCTGGTTCACCCCTTGCAGTGTCTGGCACTGTTGATGGAGCATTACTGTCATGTGATTGTGCCCAACCTTCTCGGGTGCTGTGGGACTGCATCCCATCAGAGAAGACATGGCTTGCATTGGGTATGCTCTGGGCCTTTGGCTCACCTTCCCTCCAGGACAAGCCGGCCCTGTGGCTCCCTGACAGCTTGCTGTATGTGCTTCTGGAAACCCGTAAACTTCCAGGTAAATGTAAAGTCTCTGTCAAAGTGCATTGAAAAGTGGTTATGAAAAGCTTCTCTGCTCACATGGTAGTGCTTTACGCCTACTTTGATCCTACGAAAGGGCAGGCTGTGAAGACTCAGCAATATAGTATACAGCCCTTCGTATCCATATCCATGCTCTGATGATTTTAAAAAATATCTTAGTGATGGCAGTTCTCACAGAGTATATTCTCCATTGGGTTATTCCTCTTATGCCAGCTTCAATGGTATAGCTTTGCGTTTAGTTTTCAAACTAGAAATATGAAACAACTTGATATGCCTGACTGAATTTATGGTTTTTATTGTATGAATACAAATTTATTAATGCAGAACTGTATAGTACAAAAATATATGACTTTATGTATGCTATTCTTTTGATTTTAATACTGTTACGCTGTTCATGCAGGCACCGTGCAGCAATGCAATCTATTCATGATGTATACTGCTTTTCTAAAATTTAATGTGTCACATCAAAGTATGAAAAACATTTAAGAAGTTTATACCAAAGATATTTGAAATTCATAAGCATCCTAAAACAAAAATGTATTTGTCCCCTATAAAAGAGAAGTTCTGAGAAAAACTTTTGATAATAAAATAGTGCAAGAACCTCTACAATTGGGTTGCACGTAAATGTATTTCGAGATTATTTCTCCCCAATGATAGCCCTTACCAGTCTGCTCTATTTCACACTCCAGACAGTGGCTAATGCAACTGCAGGCAGAATCAGATGTTCAGTGGGTGAATTAAATTAAGCTCTTAACAAGTTAACCAAAAAAACCTGGACTCAGACATTGCTTCTTTCTTTATATAAGGAAGGACAGATCAGACATGCTTTTCTGATGTACCAAGCAGCTGAAGCAGTGCAGGTGCCTGGAGAGGTAATTAACAGATGTTTTTATGGGCGGGGGGGGCTTTTTCGTTGTTGTTGTTGCTTGCGTTTTTTTAAATTAAATGCTTTCTGCTGCTGGACTTATGTTTGTTCCTTGGGAATATGGTTCTTTGTATGCTTTATTTTTGTTTTATGAGTATTTTTTGAGTACAGGGACCTACCACATATAGTAATGAGATAGGGATATTTAATGTGGTTGATGGCTTGCTGTTTCTTTGTAATGTGCTTCTCTGATAAATTCTAGGGAAGACTTGAAATCTTAAAAGAACCTGTTCTGGTTTTGGATACTAGTGGGCTGGTTCAGCTGTTTTATAGCTGCAGCTGTGTACTTCTTGAAGAAAGTCTCTGCTTTCTTTTTTTTTTCTTTTTTTTCTTCCAGTTTTCAGTGTGAAGCATATTGTGTAGAGGAAAAGAAGCAGTACTAAGGGGAAAGTAGGCTGTGCTGACAACATTTAGCTGACTACTAGTATGGAAAAGGCACAGATGATGATTGGACTTCCAATGCTGCTATTATTTCCCTGTTTCATTTCATTCTAATAATTCTCAAATCAGTCTGCCTCCTAACTTGATCTTTTACTGTCTTATTCCTTATTTCATGCTTGCAGTATCTGTAAGTAACGTATTTGAAAAGCATCATGTTTAATTATTTTATTCTTATTTTTCCCTCCCTGAAAAAAAGTGTTAGTATTTGGTTTTGCTCTTATCTAATGCTTTGTGCTTAAGCATCTCTAGCTAGTGCTGTTCATCACTGAAACACAAATGTGGTGAGAGGAAGCACATATGTCTTGTAACATGACTGTTAGTTGACATTAGAACAGCATTTTCTAATACTGGATTTGTGCCTATAATTTGAAATTATTTGTAGGAGCTGTTTGGCATTGTCTTTCTTTCTGGTTTTATTGTAAATGAAAGCTGTTTAGATTACTCTTCTTCCAACCAAAGTACAAAAAATTTTCTACAACCGGACATAATGTACTCTAAAATCCAACTGTGCAACTAAAATGGACTGTGTATAGATACGTACATGTAATTTTTTGGCCAACAGTAGCTTGACAGTGGGAGAAGATTGTTTCAATAATTGACCACTGGCTGTTTTTGAAGCTGTGCTACTCTCTTTCCCCTCACTGTCCAGCTTCTATTTGTGTGTAGAGAATTGCTTTTTTATGGGGAGGGGGTCTAGGAAAGCTTCGAGAGATGTAGTTCTATACAGATACTCTTGCTTTGTTGTTTCACTTAATGCAACTATTTGGCCATTCTTTTAATGACTTTTTTTTTTCCCTCATTCTTCTGGAAAGAAGAAAAGGGTAAGTGCATCATGTGGTTATAACTTAAAGGGATATAATTTGAAAACATCATGAAACTCTTGAGAGCATAAACTTTCAGCAATGATAAAACCACGTCAAGCAGTTTTTGCACAGACTTCTTTAATATTAGGAAATGGGAACAAATGAAATTCACCTATTTCCCAAGATGACGAGTTTAACTTATGTTTAAAGACAAGTCTGTCCACCGTGTGAGGCTCACTTCACTCGGACTGGCACATGCAGCCTGCAGGGCTGTTCTTCAGCATGTGAGCTTTAAAGAGAAATGCATATAGGACATAGTTTTGAGAATATTAAATGCTAGATTACGTTGGATAATGTGTTCAGCTGGACTACAACACTGGTGAGGTCATACCTCGAATCCTGTGCTCTGTTTTGGGCCCCCTCACCACAAGAAAGGCATTGAGGTGCTAGAGAGCACCCAGAGAAAGGCATCAAAGCTAGTGAAGGGTTTGGAGCACAAGTCTGATGAGGAGCAGCTGAGGTAGCTGGGTGGGGTTTTTAGTCTGGGAAAGAGGAGAGACTCAAAGCAATCTTATTGCTCTCTATAGCTACCCCTCCTGTAGAACAAGGTGGAGGTCGGTCTCTTCACTCAAGTAACAAGCAATAGAACAAGAGGAAAGGGCCCCAGATTGTGTCAGGGGAGTTTTAGCTTGGCTATAAGGGTCTGAAAGGGTTGTCAAGCATTGGAACAGAACGCTCAGGGAAGTGGTGGAGACACCATCCTGAGGGTATTTTAAAGTTGCATAGATGTGACACTTGGGGGTGTGGTTTAGGGATGGGCTTGTCAGTGCTGGTTTATGGTAGGATTCTTAAAGGTGATGATGCTATGACTCTAAGTGATGTTATGAAATACTTGATATTTCAAATTGGTTGAATATGTATTTTATAGTAGTTTATACAAAATATGGGTTTTAAGCTAAATTTGGTGCCCAAGTGATTAGTTAAATGCCCTTATTGAATTCAAAGTCCTCTTATCTACTGATAAGAAATTGTATAGCTGGATATGATTCAAAGTCAATAACTGTCTTCATAGACCTGTGAAGATGATTGTCCTGACCTGATCTGTGAATCTGATATCTGTGAAATTTTGCCTACAAGTATCCATATCCAATAAGTAATCTTTGGCTTGATCAGATATACACTTCATTGTAATTCTTTAAGAGGAAAGGCAGAGGAAAACTATTGTACTTGTGGATTTAGCATGTTACAGTCTCATCTTGCAGAGAACAGCTTGCATATTTATAAAGGTGGATTTTTTTTTTAAGACAGAATATGTTGGTGTCACAGTGAAGAAGTTTTTTCAGTAATGGCTCTCTATCAGATAGTGAATACAAAGTAGCTCTGATTAAATATATCTTGTTTTGTTCCTTAAGATGTGACTTCATAAATATTCTTTCTGGTGGAGTTTTATGGGTTATAGGTTAGGTTGTTAATAAAAAACAATATTTAAGTTTGGATTTTTTTTCCTTTTTATGTGTCTCAAAACCCCACAGATTTAAAGGTTAACTACTGCTTCTATAACTTGTATGCACTGGAATATAAAGTGTTAGAGAAAGTGGTTTTAATCAAAGGCTTTTGCCTAAAAGATATTAATCTAATTTTCAGTTGTGTTCTTCATTGTTATGAAATAGATAATTGTTTATCTAGATGTAGTAAATTTTGATTTAAAATCTCTGTTCAGCAGTCAGCATTTCCTACACTTATATGCTGGTCATTCACGATACGTCTCACCTTTAAAGCATCTAAAACCAACTGAATCTCATTGGATTTACTCATAGCATCATTTAAGTGAATAAGAAAAAAATAAGAAACAGCAAACTTGCCTTTCTTTTGGCTCATCTCTGCTAGCTCCTCTCTGGTCCAGCATAGCAATTATTTTGTTCCTGGATGATCCAATTACAGAAAATCTGAACTCTGTGCTTCTAGTTGCTTCAACAGCAGGAGGTTAGAGTGATAGCTAGATGCTTAAAGGAGGCTAGAATGACTATCCTGGCTTGTATATTGTAAAGGCATAGGTGGAGGAGAGATGTGACAGACTTAGCTATAGATGGTGTTTTGTTTCCTCTCTGTTTTATTAAGTGTTCCATGGCCAGAACCAGATATGTATATTTGTGACACGCATAATACACATACTGCATATGTTGAAATACAACACAGCATCAAGTTTTGTTAGAAATAAGGCTCAAGAGAAATATTAAACCCTCACCTTGAATTAATGATTGAAAATGTTTGCAGCTTGTTTTCAAATATTTATTTTCTGTTATGTTATCATGGAGTGGAGACAATATTAGAATTTTTAAATAACTTTTTGGGCATAATTGCAGCATAAATTAAAAGATTTCAGAAATATAAAATGACAGCGAATCATGAAAATATGTTGTCTTTTTAGTGAAGCATACATTTTTCATATATGTAATGTATATATACAATAAGTAACATCCTTGGATGCATCTTTAGTTAAACACAACATGAATTTTGCTTCAGATATAGATATAAAGCTGATATGGAACTAAAGACTTCATTTTATTTATTAATAAAGAAAACGCAATCTATGTTAAAGAATTTCAGAAAACAGCAGGCACTGCATGTAAAATTTATAGAAGTGCATTCTTTCCTTCACTTGTAGTAAACTCATTAAATAACATAAAATCATGGCAGAATTGAGACTTATATTTCAAGGCTTTACTTAAACAAATGTTTTCCTGATGTGAAGAATGACAGTGCCCTCATGAAGGTGTTTTACATTATTAGATAAAACTGTGTTGGGGAATTAGTACTGTAACCACTTCAAGAGGATAACTGCTGGGAAATGCAGGAGGACTCTTACTCCTAGAATTCCACTCACTTAGGTCTTGTATGTGTTTCTGTACCCAGAAAATATATGCTTTGCCATTGAGAACGTGCTTGCACAGCATAGGCACACGAAGGACCCTTTAGTACTGCCTCATGGAGAAGGAAATGTGCCCTGCTCTGTAAGCAAACAGGTGTATGTTCACTCAGAGTGGTATTTCAGAGGATGTTTTTACATGGCACATTTACAACACAGACTCCATAGGCTGCATTTTACTGTAATTTTAATAATTCAGGTAATGAATTTGAAGCTAACAGTTTCTAAAAGTTTCTAATCTCCTTGAGGATGCTTTCAGACATGAAAAAAGGGGGAGGGGTCAATGGAAATCTGTAGCTTTACATGCTCATATTGCAGTACTTGTAGCATCAAAATGCCTAATTACTTCAGAGGAAAAACTCTTTCTACATCTGCAAAACAGGACAAGTGAAGTAGAGATCCGTGTGTGTTGGCAAGATGGCAATTTCCCATCTATAGTTTTGGCCTTACTGAAGTTTGGAAATTATCACAAAATGATAGAACATGCTGAGTTGGAAGGCACCAATAAGGATCATTGAGTTCAACTCCTGGCCCTGTGCAGGACACCTTGACTGACACACCATGTGCCTGAGAGTATTGTCCAAATGCTTCTTGTGCTCAGACAGGCTTAGTGCGGTGACCACTTCCCTGAGGAGTCTGTTACAGCACACACCCACCCTCTGGGTGAAAAACTTCTTGCTAATATCTAACCTAAACCTCCCCTGACACAGCTTCATGCCTTTTCCTTTAGTTCTGTCACTGGCCATGAGAGTGAAGAGATCAATAGTTGACCTCTGCTTCCACCCATGTGGATATTGAAGACCGTTGATGAGATATTCCCTCAGTCTCCTCTTCTCTAGGCTGAACAGACTAAGTGACCTCAGTGCTCCTCACTTATCCAGACCCTTCACCACCCTCATTACCCTTCTTTGGAGACTCTCTAGTAGTTTAATGTCTTTCTCTGTATTATGGTGTCCAAAACTGCCCACAGTATTTAAGGTGAGGCCGCACCAGTGCAGAGCCAAGCAAGAAAATCCCCTCCCTTGACCAACTTTGTCTCATGCCCTCCAGGACAGGGTTGGCCCTTCTGGTTGCCAGGGCACTGCTGGCTCATATTCAACCTGCCATTGCTGAAGACCTCTGGGTCCCTTTCTGCAGTGCTGCTCTCCAGCCTCTTCCCTACTCTATACACAGAACCAGGCTTGCCCCTGGATGAAGTCCTGCAGAACTCCACTAGTGACTGGATGCC
>JAYRBT010000139.1:37377704-37408991 GCA_036023395.1 Myiotriccus ornatus
CAGTGTCTGGCAAGATCAGGAAGCAAATCCTCCTGGAAACTATGCTAAGGCACATGAAAAATAGGGAGGTGATTGGTGAAAACCGAAATGGCTTCACTAGGGGGAAATTATGCCTTATAAATCTGTTGGTCCTCTGTGATAGAGCTGGTAGGTGACAGAAAGACAACAGGTATCAACTATCTGGATTTGTACAAAGCATTTCATGCTGTTCTGCAAGACATCCTTCTCTGTGAACCAGGGAGACATAGATTTGATGGATGGACCATTTGTTGAATAAGGAATTGGCTGGATGGTTCTACTCAGAGCTCCAGTAAATGGCTCAATGTCCAAGTGAAAAGCAGTGACAAGTGGCATTCCTCAGGAGTCGGTACTGGGATGATGTGTGAGTCAACACAAGCAGGCAGCAGGAACAACCCCAAAACCATGGCTAGAACATAAAGAGTAAGTTTATTTCATCACCTCACTAAGCTGAGGATCCCAAAGCAACACCCAGCGGGAGACACACAAGCAGGAACACAGGCACCATTAGGCTTAGTCCATCCTAGCAGGTGGCAGGCCTCCTGTTTGCACCCATTTATCAAGGGTCCATGCATGTGTAGTTTACCACCATGCTGTGATCTCCTCTGTGATTATGATTTCTGAGCTTTGATCTTCCCTCTCCTAAAACAGGGAGCTCAAGCATGTCCATGAGAGTGCCTCTAAGTCTCTTAAAACACCTATGTTATCTCTACACAGAAATTCCACTTCTCAAAACAGACAGAGGATAAACAGCAGTAGGCAGAATATATGGGGTTTCCTACACTGCTGTTCTCCAGACCCTGAGATTAGGTCAGTTGGTTAGAGCATGGTGCTAATATCACCAAGCTGGTGGGTTTGATCCCTGTATGGGTCATTCATTTCAAAGCTGGACTTGATGATCATTGTGGGTCCCTTGCAACTCAGAATAATCTATGTTTCCTTTTTTGCCATTCTTCCACTTTTAACCCTTTCTCCCAACAGATGGGTACTTTTCAACATCTTTGGTGGTGACATGGACAGTGGGATTGAGCACACCCTCAGCAAATTTGCTGGCAATACCAAGCTGTGTGATGTGGTTCACATGCTGTAGGAAGGGATGCAATCCGGAGGGACCTTGAAAGGTGAGGCAATGGGAACCTCATGAAGTTCAACAAGACCAAGTGCAAGGTCCTGCACCTGGGTTGGGGCAGTCGCAAGCACAAGGACAGGCTGGGAGGAGAATGCATCAAGACTAGCCCTGGGGACAGAGACTTGGGGGTGTTTTTCTATGAAAAATTCAATATGACTAGACAGTGTGCGCTTGCAGCCTGGAAGGCCAACTGTGTTCTGGGCTGCATTAAAAGAGACATGACCAAGGGTCATGGTCAAAGGAGGTGATTCTCCCACTCTACTCTGTACTCATGGGTATCTGAATTTACTCACTTGTCAAAAAAACACAAATAACACAAATGACATTATTGTGACTATGGTTATCTGTGCATATGAACAGAAAGATGCAAACCCCACTTTTTTCTTGCAAAAACATTAAACCAAGGAAACTTGTATTAGGTGGTATTAATATTCCAGACTTCCAATGTCAGCAGAATTTGTGTTGTTTTAGCTGGAGGAAATAGTCTCGTAAAATCACGTCAGGAACTATTAATTTTTCCTGGTTTAATTCAGGCATAATGTACTTAAAAGCTCTGAAGTAGTATATCACTGAGTGAAACACCAGTTACAAGATTATGGCCTAAGTACCAAAAGTCTCCTCTGTGCAATGAATCATTGGAGAGGAGGAGAGGTAACTCTCGGGCAAATGGTGTGACTTTGGGGGATGGTCCTAGTCAGGGCTAAGAGTTGGACTCTATGATCCTTGTGAGTCCCTTCCAACTCAGCACATTCTGTCATTCTGTGAGAACTAGGAATTCACATTTAAAAAAATTCATAGTGATGGAAAATGTCATACCTGTGTTATGGCAGATAGCTTTGTTAGTCACAAAAGCACTGTGATTCCAGAACACCCACATTTTTCAGAATTCTGCAAGTTCAGCACAGTCTGCTCAGTCTGATGGAGCTTAAATACCATGCAAGTTCTGCTCCTTGTTTGAAAACTGAACTGCTTTTGTGGTGGCACCATCAAAATATCTCATGTCAATAGTGGTTTGGCTTTGCCAGGTGAAATCTTTTGTATTGCTGCTGTCAAACCACTCCAGGCCCTTGAGAATCGTTAAGTGCACAGTGACAAATAACTTACCCAATTCAAGTATATTAAGAACTTACTGAGTTGTTAAGTTTTTATGCAGCTGTTCATTTAGATTATGTTTTCATTACTCTGTAAGGGACCTCTGGAAAGTCCTTTTATATTGAATGTGGTCCTCAGTTAATGTTCCTCAGCAATCTTCACTTTATTCTGAGTGTTTTACATTGGAGAATTTTTCAATTGCATGTTAATTTGCAAACACATAGGTGGTCTTTGATAGCCTTATTTGACAATGTTGTGGGCCTTTCTACTGCTAACAGATATCAACATTTGCTTTTGGTAAATAAGGCTACAAAATCAACAATTTAATAATGAAAAAATATTCTGACTGAGAATTTTAATGTCTAACTTGACTACAGTAGTTCACACACACGCACACACACAAAAAGTAAACAGTGTTAATTTGGGAAACAAAACCAGGTTTAGATACTCTGAAAACTGGTATAGACAGAGTTAAAGTGCAGATGATCCTAAAAGGCTATTACTGTTCTGGCAGTTATATTTGTATCTGGCAGGTTTAGAGCAGCAAGTACACTTGCAAGTGATGCAACATGGAACACTTTTGGACTTCATTTGAAACACTGATTTTCAGAATCTTCCGAACAGTTTTTTCTACAAATATATCATTTATAACAGCCTGAATGTTTAAGTGCCTTTGGATTTGTGAAGAGATAAGTGATTGTGTCAGAATGAATACATTTCTACGGTTTGTTCTTACACTGATGATAATCCTTGAAATCCTAGCAATAATTGGAATGGATACAATGACAAGGGGAGAATCTTTTTCTTTCCCCTTTATGTTGCTAGAGGAATGACAACTTTACTTTTACTCTCTTTTTATGGCATTATGTTGTCTTGCTGGAATATAAATATTCACTTTAAAGGAAGCTTTGAAAAAGGAGAAAGTTGTGTGTATTGATTTTCTTAAACTAGTCCTTCTGTCGGACTTTGATATAGATCCTACTCTATTCACATTTTTATATAAATATTATGATGGGTATGTAAACTTAATATACTGGGTGCTTCTGTATATTATCTTTCCAAGATAATCCTGGTTCGTCGTAGTTCTGCCAGATAGTGCTTTACCAAGACAAGTTTCCAAAAATGAACCCAGATATTACAAAATAAAAGTATCTGTATTGCTGAATGAAGTAGAAATACTTGAACTGTCAGAGTAATTTGAATATATGCTTTGGGAAACAGTTATTTTTTGTCAATCAAAGGAGGACTAGTTATTGTGATCAAGTAGTTTGGATGCTGATGGGAGTGATGTTTATGCAGAAGAAAATATTCACTCACACATTTATTTTTTTTAAAAACAAAACTCCCTACAACTGAATATGGGAGATCAATATCTTAGTTTAGATGAGATGTTTGTTTATACCACTAACTTGATGTGGAATTCTGTCAACCCTACAATTAAACCCTTGTTGCCAAGATACTAGTAATTAACTTCCGCTCAGAATAAAATGCCTTTTATTTTCAAAAATTTCTCTTTAAAAGTTCTTTTCAAAAGATTGCTTCTTTTGAATCACATTCATTTTAAATAGGAGTTTTACTCGTGATTTGATGGGTTTGTGAGGTGATGGTTTGTGTGCTGTCCCCACGGGATGGAGATCTGGATGAGAGTGGCATTACAGCTGAGAGGTCCCAGAGAGAGCCGAAGCATAAGGTGGTGTGGAAGCAGGCAAGAAATTAATCATAAAATGATCCTGCAGATAGAAAAGGTTATGGAACATTTAAACTTTCATGGTGTTTTAATGTAACAAATGGAACTGAAAAAAGTTGCAAAGAGAGTCATATCTATTTTGTAATCTGGGTGTAAGATCTATTCCTTTGAATTAAACAGAATATATTTCTAAACAAATTAATAAGTAAGCTCAGGGACATTTGTTACTAAAAGCAAAGTTTGCTTTTGCCAGGCAACTTTATTCATGCTGAAGCTCTTCTGGCTGTCGTTGCTTGCAGAAGTGATTGTACAAGATTAACTCTTGTGGCTACCGTGTTCAACACTATCAAGGTTGGGAGAACTTGTCTTGCCAGCTACAACCTGACCTGTTGACAAGTGCTTTGTGGTTTTGGTTGGTTGGGTTTGTTGGTTTGTTTGGATTTTTTTTCTGTCCCAAGTACTACTACCACTACTATATTTTCTCCTATTAAATACTAATAGAGTATTCAAAGTATTTGTTAATAAGCATATATCTCAACCTTCAGGTGTACTCCTTAAGAACTGAAAATACTATAAAAACAACCAGCAGATTTTTTTCTTCACTATTTCATGGTTTCAGGATAAAAATAACTCCTTGTGGAGTTTCTGGCTAGAAAACTCATTACATGTTGTCTATTACTAGCCCTGACCTTTTTATAAAATAAGTAAGTTATACCTTACAATAAAAGGAGAAACTATGAATTTATTTGTATTTATTTTTATTCATATTTGTCACAATAGTCTGAAGTGGCTAATAACAGCCCAGTAAACTTCTGTGGTATGCCTTATTAAATGTAGCTTGCATGTCAGTCTGACAATGTCATGTTCTCTCTGTTGCCTCTGACCAAACCTCTTACTAAGGGAGAATAGGGAATTTTGTCGCTTGTACCAGGGCAGATGAAAAATGAACACGCTTGCCAGTAGGTCTTTCTCCAACTCTTTGCTGAAACTCTGTAATTATAAAACCAGAAGTTACTTCAGTTCTAAGTGGTATACAACTAGCTATGGAAATATATCCCTTACTATTAATCAAAATCCAGATGCAAGGCTGATACAAACTTCATGTGTAACTCTTTGCAATCCGTCTGTGATATATAACCAAGAGAATAAATGAAGATAACTGTTTATTTTCAGAACGTGTCATATATTTAACTCTTAGACACATGCAGAATCTACTAAATCACTCATGCTTTACACAACAAAAAAGTTGTTTTTCTTTCCTACTCTGTTATACTTTGAAAAACTGCACGTACCCTCTAATTTCTGGAGCGTTCTCGAGCTTGTTCTGGCTCCTGATGGAGTTTTAGTATGATACAATTTTAAGATGGACATATTGCATCAAGATATTTCTGGGTTTGAGCCTCAAATATGGACATTATGTAGCCACTCTTGCAGCACTTTAAAGCTCTGTGCTAAGCAGCAGTGTTCTGCAAGTAATTAGCTTTAAAAAATTCTTTTTATGCAGAATGTTTGAAGTGTTTTGTATGCAAGGAAGAATAAAACATCATGGCCAACACTTTGGCTTAGATTTGCTTTTATAGAGTTTCATATGTCATGTAAATAACTTTTTGAATAAATACCGGATTAGGTGAATTTTTAGTTGGCCAGTTTTGGTCTTGTACCCTGGATGTTGCAGCAGAGTGAACAAATAAAGAAGATAAAGAAAACATTAGTTTTCCGCTTTTAATAGAGCCCACTACCTAAAAGATAGACTCAATAAATATGAGCATGGATCTGACATATTTATTGTCAGAATGAATCATGGCTTAATTGCATCCTAATAGCTGATACGAAACCTGTTGACACTTAGCTCTCTGAAATTTCAGAACTTTATCATGAAAAATAATACAACATCTGTAGCAAGATTTACTTTACAATTCTATGCTTGCACAACCAGTTCTTTGTCAGTCTTCTCAATGTTGAGTGTCTAGTGAAGAATTTGAGAAGCTGTAAGTTGGAAATGGGGGCTTTTTATGGCAGATTACTTATGAGTGCTTAATATTATACAGGACAAAAAACTGTGTATGGGCTTAGAGTGGGGGGGAGGAAATTGTTTTCAGGCTAATATTTCTACTAATGTTATTTTCTGGCAGTTATGGTTCACTAAAAATGACTCAAATTAAATCTGGAAACAAACAAGAAAAGCCTTCTTTTCCCCAAGTAGTTGGAAAAAAATTACTTGAGCTGCTGCTTAGAGCTGACTACAACTCTAAGAATTTGTGATAACATCGATAGATGAGTATTTTGCTTTCTAGGCACCATTGGGAATCGAAGATGGAATGTATAAGACAACAATCAATCACATACTTTGACTTACATATCTGGCTTGCAGATGTCATCTCTTCCCTTCCTTAAGTGAGACCTCTCTCCCTGCTGCAAGATTCTGACCCTAAACCCCAAGGAAATTATAAGAAAGGGAGAACATAGCATTTCTGGAAACATTGCATATGTTAGATGTATGGAGTTTAATTCTTTATACTCTGCCTTTTATTCTTAGTATACGCTTGATGATAAAATCTTTCACAGTTTTTCAGAAAATCTCACCTAGCACTGTAAACTCTCCTTTGTTACTAAAATTCATAAACTGAACTTTACACCTACAGATATATCCAAACTGTGTATAGTTTATATTGAGATATAAAAGTCTCAAACTGTGCTTGAAAGTTTTTAACACAATCACCTCAGAGCTTTGACTTGCAGTTATATATAAAATATCACTGCCTTTTGCAATGCAGTTGCAGAATCTGTCATCTTTTATTGCCACTTGTGCTACAATAGTTCAGAATGATTCAGGTTTATTCACTGTTCTGAATTTATTCACTCGAGTGATATCTTAGATGGAATTGAAATGAATGCAATAGTCTATATTGTTTGTGAAGCCAGCATTGTGTTTGTAAATGACAATGTTGAAGCTCTTTTTATAAGCCTTCTACTATTTTTCACCAAATACAATAAGCTCAGTTAGAAAGTTTATTGTTAAACACTTCAATACTCTGTTGTGGCCGGGGAAGGGTGTCTATTTTCAGCATGTTGGGAGTATGAGAAGTAAAATCCAGAAATGATTTAGGGTCTGAAATTCCTCTTCAGGTCAAGCTTTGATTTGACAAATTCACCCAGTGGTGTTTTCATCTATCAATAAAACTATCATATGGTCTTCTAAAAATACACAGAAACTCTTAATCTCTGCTGAGATGAGCAGCCCTGACTCTTGAAGTGCAGAATGTTGTGGGCTTTTTGGAATTTTTGTGGTTTTTTGAATTTTCTTTGGTTTTTAATGAGAGGAGTTTCCTCCACCTAAGCCTTTGTCCCAGTGTTTACAAATGTTACTTGGGACATAAGAAACCATTTTTAGTTCTGCTTTATTTTAACTATTTGCTTAAGCCTTTGTTTACTTAATTTTGTGTAAGACAAACAGAAGCGAGTATGACAGGAGTAAGGGAAACATTAGGTTTTGAAATGTACATAAGGAAGCTAGGATTTCTTAATCATTTGAACCTATTAAAATTCTGGCTGCAGACACGGGTGACAGCTGAAAATTGTAGGATTGCTATTGTGGGAGGTGACACTCATCTTCTGCTTAACCTCCTGCCTTATTATTTACTGCATGAAATAAAGTTAGTCTTAAAATGATAGACACATTGGATGAAGTGAAAGGGTGATGAAGGGAAAATACAAATGTAAAGTTTTGATGGACTTCTTTGTGCAATGCAAAAAAACTTTCTCTTTAAAACATACCAGAACACAGGAATTAACTACTTTGATGGGCTAAATGTGTTTCCCCAGACTAAAGCTGCAGAAAAGTATTTAGTAGGGCAAAATAATAGATTATGCATTTTACCTGCATAACTTTTTTTTTCTTTTTTTTTTTTCTTTTTTTTTTAGCAGGACAAATATCAGGGAAAAAAGAATAATGTGATAAGAACATAACTTCCTTTCATTAAACTGTTTCATAGCTCTAGTAATATGAGATTAATACTCCTTACTTACATCCTCACACATCTATTTCTGACCATGTCTTTTATAGACCTTCCAAATTCTAATAATATTTCTCGTCTTCCTTATGTTCATGGCAGTATCTATATTTTAAACAAATATGGGTGTTTTTGCTGCCCTAAACTTTGCTTTCTACCATGAAATGTGGTCTGTTGCTTGACTACTAGTTGTCTGCTGCTGCCTTCTGTCTCTTTGACATTCAGCCCTGATATGTGGATTTGAATTTCATTATATTACTACTGCTAGGGATTAGTAAGAGTAAAGAGAGGTGAATTGATATTATTGTACTCTGAGGAGGGGTTGGACAACTTCTGAAAGACCAGTCAGTAACTGAGTCATGTACCCCTTGGCAGGGTAAAGAAGAACTTCCCTGGTGACGCTTGTAAGCCCCTGTATTCTCCTGACTTCACGTTTGGCTTGTCTTCTTAACCTCATCTCAATGCAACACCAAGTTTCCATTCTTAGCTCTCTCTCCTTTAAGTATTCCTGGTTGGTGTTGTTTGGTTGGGTTTTTTTGTTTTGTTTTTTTTTTGGGGGGGTTGTTTTGTTTGTTTGTTTTCCTGTGGAGATGTCAGTCTTTGCACAAGATATTAGCTTTTCCAATTATGAGGTTATTTCTTTCTTGCTCTTGTGTACATACATATTAGAATTTCAAGAATTTTTATGTAACATGAGTTGATGTGATTCTATGTCTTAAAAAAAGGTCTGTGTTAGCAACCAGGATGGCAAAATATGTTCAATTACAGAGCTGCCAACATAGGTTTTTTTAAAGTATATTTTTTAAAGTAGATACAAATATTAAGTAAACTTCATATTTCTGGAATCAATTTACCTAAAGCATTTACACCTAGTAGAGACTTGCATTATGAGCAATTGTGGTAGTTGTCAGTCTTTCATGGAAAAACTGAAACTTAGCAGTATGTTTAATGTTATGAAATAATACTGTAGTTTGACATCTTGTGTCAAAACAAGAAGAATTCAAAACTAGTGTTCGTTCTGTTACATAAAACTAATCATGGATTGAGTAATAGTACTGAAATGGTGAAACTGGACAGAAGCATAAAACTTGTACATACTACCTAATACTGAGTTTTAATCTATTAAAGAAGCTAATAAGGAGAAAGAGAAGCAGATGAAAAATTGATTGACTTGATAGTAGTTTTTTATGCTCCAAATGTAATTATTTGGAAAATACATACTCTATTAACTAAAAATGTGAAAATTAGTGTGACAAAATAATATACTTCTTTGTGCTGCATGGTCTGCTCTGATTTTTTACTAGACAGCTACATGTAGTTACCTCCACGGAACTTGGTTCTTCATTAACGGGAACTACAATGCAACAAAAATAAAATACATTGATTCTGTTCTAGCTTGTGGAATAGGTTTCAGCATGAACACTTCAAGATTTTAAAGTGACTTATTTTTAATCTTTTTAAACTTGTTCTTGGGCGTTGTGTTTGAAAGAAATTTGGTCTAATTTCTTGGACTAAAATTACTAAAAAAGATATCTCCAATAAAAATCTTACCTCACAGTGCGTAATAAAAGTGTATTTAATATCTGATGTAAAGTATGTATGTGCATATCATATCTAAAAATTATTATATATTAAATAGGAGAAGAAAAGGAGTTTTTGCATGTAAATAGGAGATGTATTTTCACTCTTGCCAATATTTACACTTAGCAGGAATTCCTTGTAAGCTTTTCTGGAATTTGTTTCCGATGTTAGTTTGAAATTTGCATGTCAGGGTATTGTGCATCATCTTGGGTATAGGTTTTTGATGTTTCCTTTTACTATTTTGTTTCTCAATCCACCTTTTAAGTTTCTACTGTAGAGTATCCCCTTTTTTGCTTACTCATTGTCAGTGGGAATGTTTTAAGAATGGAATGACCACACGTGTCAGCAATATTAATAACCTGAAATAACACTTATGAGAGGCTCTGTTTCCTGGCAGCATGTGTGGGCTGATGCACCATTGCAGGTAGTGCTACAAAGTTAAAACTTTAAACTTTCTTCATAGGTAAAAGTAAAGAACAGAATTTGACTCCCGCTTAACCGAACTCCCTCGATTTTGGGGTTTTGTGTTGTTATTTCCAAATACATCTATATTTGTACTTGGAAACTTTATCTGACTTCCAGTTACTTGGACTCAGAATCTTATGAACTGAGGGTGAGATCACAACTTCAGTGTCAGCATGTGCTAGCAAAATTTATTTTAGAGGGCTTTGGACAATCTGACCTCTTAAGATGAATGTTTCCAGTCTCCTGTTTCTGGGGAGACTTAATCTACTTTTTCATCATAGCTCCTTGGACAATGGTCTTCAGGTTTATAAATTTGTAAAGATTTGTTAAGATTTTAAAAGTTGGGGATTTTTTAAACTTTAATCATTAACTTTTCACATCTGTGCTGGATGTGATATCAGAACTGAAGAAATAGCTGAATAGACCTCAGAAGGAGATTAGATATGAATTTTGCAACCATGCATATTGTTTTACTGTTCAGGAAGAGAACTTTATTTCCTGCTCCATGTCAGGCTTTTAGCTGGTTCACTTCAGCTATTTTATTCTCTGAGTGGTCAAACTTGTTCTTTGTTTTTCCTTCTCACTGATTTGAAGGTTCAGTTGGCATAATCTCTCTCAGAAAAACTCAATAGAAATTAGTCTGAAGTATCAGTAAAAGCAAACTAGAAAGTCTAAGTAACTCAGTTATCTGTGTGATAAAGTGAAAATAAGTACTCTGTATTAAAAAAATAATCTTTGGATTTTGGCTGTTTCACTTGTAAATTCATCTTTTGTTGCATAAATCCTGGCTATATGTATCTTAAATGAAAATTAAAACATCATTTAAGGCTAATCTTTTAAGTCTCTCCCTGGTCTGACTTTGTGGTTTTTGAAGCCAAAGGAGCAGAAGAATTTGTGCAAGCAACATTGTCTTGCTCTATCTGGAACATGCCCAGACCAAGGATGTCCCAGCATAAATTTTTCCTTGCCTTGCTATTAGCTAATCTGGGAGACTGGGTTTCACAGTGCAAAGCTAAAAACAAAGTCTTTTTCTTTTGTCTCTGTGAAGTACTTGACAACATAAATTTTGCTCAATTTTGTTGACACAGATCTTAAAATCCTGTATTATACTACATTGTTTTTGCAACGTGTCTTCAGATCTTATTATGCATTTGTAAATAGATTTTTCAGCATACTTTCAGAAATTTTGGATATAAAATGTTTACTCTAAAAAATAGGCAAGAATGTTATCAGACTATCTTCTAATAGAAAAAGACCCCGATATAACTATTTACAAAGATGTGATATTAAATGACTTTGTGTTTTCCTGCAACATTTTGAAATATTGAGTAAGAGGGGGTGTGTACCCTCATCATACATCCATCTCATAAAGCCAAACCCTGGCTCTTGTACTTTCAAAGGTGGGTTTCGATTTAATAAAAAAATGATCCAAGCTTACTCAAGTATGCACCTTTTACCACAGCTAAATGCTATTTTCATTTAGTTGCATCATCCAAGACATGAGCACACAGATCTCTTCCTCCTTTTCTCCTAAGCTATTTTGGTTTGTCTTATATCAGAACTATCTTTCCAGTGTCACCTTCTAGTTAAACAAAAATCTGAAAGAGGAAGTTAAATGTCAAAATTCTTTTTGATACCACACTTCCATAAAATGAGGATTTGCCTAAAATGCTCCTTTGATTGTCAGTAACAGGATAAATACTTCATAAACTTCATTGCCTAATGTAATCTTATGTTCAGCAAAGTAAATGTGTAATTATTCTTAGTTCCTGTGGTATTCAAACATGAATTTTAATGCCCCCAAACTGGAGTTTTCAAGTGCAAATATTGTTATAGTGAAAGATGAGACTCATTTTTTCCTGTTTTTGCATATTGCTTTAGCAGAAGTGCCACACTTCATTGCTAGTTCACCAGTTCTGCCTTAGTCATTAGTGTTGAATAATTATGTTCTTGAGGGAAATAGAACTACTTTACATCTCAGGGTGTTCAGCCACAGTCAGCTAGATCTCAAAATTCAAACCTGAATAGCTGTCACTTGATTCTTTTAATTTTTATTTTTTTTTAATTTTTTTTTTAAATTTTTTTTAATTTTTTTTTTTTAAATTTTTTTAACAAAAGGAAATCAAGGAGTGGTGAACATAGTTCAGAAATCAAAACATTGTTTCTATTGAAACAATATGCATAAAAGTTCAATGAAAATCAATTATCTGTAATTCTGGAACCCTTCCTAGTGGAAAAGGAAAAACACAAAACCCAGCTAAAAAATGTCAAGTCATAATTATTACATTACTCTAATTGTACAGCATTCACCATAACATGAAGTAGGTAACATCTGATATTTTACTGAGGGGATAAATTATTCACATGTTGACAGACGTCCTGTTAAAGTCTTAAGTTATCTTTAGAAAGGTCCTATACTTCTTTTCTTCAGAGTTTTACTATTGTTCAGTCCCATTTCATGAGCCTAAAAAATATTATATTGGCAACTCAGGGGTCCTGTGATGGAAGATAGAAAGCGTGAGTTCTCAATTGTAGAGGAAAGAAAGGGCATAGCACATGTGTGGAGGGATCTTTTTCTCTTGCAGTACTTTAGAATCACAGAATATTGTGTAAACTCTTCCTATATAACTGAAATGTAGTTTTGCTTTCAAGTCTCTCCTGTGGTGCTGGGACAGGTAGATCAGGAGGTACAGGTGGGAAATCAATACTGAAGATCTGCTGCTGGCTAAGGTCAAACTATCAGGGTCGGTTATGACATCCTAGGATAACAGATTTATGAAGAGGGGAAAAAACCCAAAAACCTGTGCAAGTGCAGCCAGAGAGGGGAGTGAGAATGTAAGAGTGACAACTCTGCAGGAATCAAGGTCAGTGAAAAAGGAGGGGGTGGAAGAGGTGCCACAGGTACTGGCACAGAGATTCCCCTTCACCTGAAGACCATGATAAGGCAGGCTGTCCCCCTGCAGCTCCTGGAGGTACGTGGTGAAGGAACTATCCACCTGCAGCCTGTGGAGGACCCCACGCTGTAGCAGATGGATATCTGAAGATGGCTGTGACCCTGTGGGAAGCTAATGCTGGAGCTGTGGACACAAGGAGAGAGGAACCTATGCTGGAGCAGGTTTGCTGGCAGGACTTGTGACCCCAGATGGAACCAACGCTGGAGCAGTCTGTGAAGAACTGCAGCCAGAGGGAAGGATGCACTTTAGAAGAAGCTGGTGGAGGACTGTCTGCTGTAGGTGGGATCCCACACTGGAGCAGAGGAGAGTGTGAAGAGTCCTTCCCCTTAGGAGAAAGAAGCAGCAAGGGACAACATTTGAACTGATAGCAGCCCCCATCTGCTTCCCTCTCTGCACTACTAGGGGTGAAGGCAGAGAAAACTGGGTGTGAAGCTGAGCCTAGAAAGGAGGGCCCAGTGGGAGGAAGAGGTTTTTAAGGTTTGTTTTTAATTTCCATTATCCCACTTCAATTTGATTGGTAATAAATTAATTTTCTCCAAGTTGAGTCTGTTTTGTCTGTGACAGTAATTGGTGAGGGATCTCTTCCTTCTCTTATCTCAATCCATGAGCCTTTCATTATACTTTCTTTCTCCTGTCCCGGTGAGGAGGGGTGTGACAGAGTGGTTTTGGTGGGCACCTGGTGTCCAGCCAGGGTCAACCCACCACAAGATGTCAAAAACACCTATTTTAAGCTTTTGGAGGATCTTTTTTTATGATTTAGAAATGTTCTTTTTCATTCTTATAGTTTGTGACATTCAAATGGAAGAATAGAGATCTTTCCAAGATCATATGAAATAGAGATTGTGAATGTCTGCCTCCTATTGTAAAAGAAAAATCTGCAGCTGACCACTTATTTTTTTGTGACTTTTGTGGTGATATTTCTACTCCTCTTAAGAAATTAGTGTTCAAGTTAGAACACCTACTTTATTACACTTCAACTGGTTTTAGTTCTTTTTTTAAAGTACTCTAGAAGTGAATTTATATTGCTAGGTCAATTTTAATGGTTTATTGTGGCCTCTGATAACCTACTTATTTGTACTTCTGTGGGTTTTTGTCTGACCTGTATTCAATTACAGTTTTAGGCTGGATTCATGGTATATGGAAACAAATATGGCTTGAGCAAGATGGTAACTGTTACCTCAGACTCCACTTCCAACATCTTGATATATGTGTCCAAGAAAGATTTTCTTTCAGCAGAGGTTAGGTGACCGTTTGAAGTGCTAAAATAACATCTGAATTTTAGGTATGAACAATGTGGTACATCTAATGTATTTTTAGTACTGCTTTTGCTAATTGAAGGTTGCTGCAAGTAACAGCATATTTCTCTGTGGAAGTCCTGTGCTTGCATGTCCTCATCTCTATTATTTGCTGGAAAAGATTCCTGCTTTCTGCCAGTGGGCAGTGGTGAACTTCTGTTGCTTTGATTTTTCTGGGGCTTTCCTGGGTTCTTGGAAAGGAACCCATTAAACTGCTTTAAATGGAAATCTGTCTGTTTAATCAAAAGGTTGTTAAAATTGAATTTTCTTTTTGTCAGTAAACAGATATTTTTATGAATTCCTGGGTAAGAACTTTCCAACTGACTTTTGATCTAATATTTAAAATAATGGACATTGCCAAAATGAAATTTTGTTTTATACAAGTAACAAGACAAAATGCCGATGGACACAATGTAAGATTATTTTTCTTCTATTAAGGACATGTGATTTAACTGGAGTCACAAAAGAAGAGACTATATCCCAATACACATGACTGAGATTGGTTCTCCTGCAGAACAGGAGCTCTAGAAATTGATCTGATCTACAAACCAGATGAAAAACAGAACACTTTATGGATAATATTAATAAAAAAATATTCCCTATGTCCATCAATTATTTGGTCATATTACTAACATTGTTGGCTCGCAGTGAAAATTAGTCGTGTTTGTATTGGGAGTTATACCATTCTGTAATTTCTGAGGTATTAATTTACTTAATGTATGTTGAAAGTCACATTTCTGAGCTGAACATGGATTAAAACATCTATAATGGAAGACATCTTACAGCAGTACAAAATTACTCAAGTACATGTTCGAGTCAAGATGACTACTTGTATTATTTTCACGGAGAATGTATTTCTTAGGGGCTCAAGTGTGAGACACTGATGTAATTATTCTTCCATTTCTGAGGTCTTGATTTTTTTTATTCTATTTTTTTAAGATACACACCTGTGTTTTAGTCTTTCACTGAGTGTTTTAAGTTTTGAAAATCAATAAGAGTTGTAGATTAGATTACACCTCTTTTAACTAAAATCACAGTCAACTAATTCAGGAAGCTTAGAGTGATGTAAAGTTTGCCCCACTTTTTGAAAGTTTTGAAGAGCAGTTTGGATGGGGCTTTGAGCCTGGAAGGTGCTCCTGCCTATGAAAAAAGGGTTGGAACTAGATTATCTTTAAGGTCCTTTCCAACAAAAAAATCCATTCTGTGATTCTATAATTGATTCTTTAAATATTGAATCTAAACCAAATTAAAACTCTGGCCATTTCCAAGATTTTTTTAGGAAACGAAACAATTATTTATTTTCTGCAGAACTGTATCATAATAAGATCAAAAATAAGAGACTTAAATGCTGGCCAGTTTTCTTTGTTAAACACATTTGTAGGTGTTCTGTTTTCAGGATGTATTGAAACACTTGTCTCTTGGGTGTCAGTTTAAATGGCCTAGAGGTTTAAATCTTTGCATTGAATAAATCTACTTAATCTGGTTATATAAGGAATTGTACTAATTATCAGGCTGTCAGGTATTCTTTCACCTCTTCTAATCCTTTTTTTTTTTTCTCCCGAGATTCTACTCTAGTCGAGTAAATTCTAGCCTTCAATAAATTCTTTCAAATTGGAAAATTGTGAAGAGATAATTAAATTTTAGACTTAGATGTTGAACGACTTGCAGGAAAGAGTACTCTTAGACTATGGACCTTTCAAATTTAGAATTGTGACCTCTACACTTTGTTCAGCAGCTCAGAAGACAGTGTTCCCTTTCTTATATTTGTTCAAGAAGGAAAATTAAATTTATAAGTATGTTCTCTTTGAAGAAAAGAACATTTAAATTAAATAGTTTTTCCACCTGTACTTGAAGTGTAGAGAAGAATTCTTTCATTAATGATCCAGAACAAATGTTTTTTCTGTCAAGGATGGAACAAATTCACGTTTAACTTCACAGAAGGCTCTGTAAGAGAAAGGTGTTGCTTTTATACAGGACAGCAGGAGAGAAAATGTTACCGCATGAAAGCAGTGGGTTAGGGGAGCTTCAGAAGAACATACATGAGAAAATTATTTAGGTCTGCAGCTGTTTGGAGCTGGCACAAATGCAGAGCAGTATGATCTTGACAAGTTAATGGGGTAATGTGACCTGGAGAGAAGCCACAGACCTCTAGTTATCTGCATGAGCACTCAGAGCCTCAGTGGGAGCAGTGAAAGAACCCTTGCTCTCCTGACCGGGAAAGTCATGAATGTTGCAAAGATTTGAGAGAGAAATCTGGGCTCTCTGGTCCATTACAGACCTCAAGTCATTCATCATCAGCAGCATTGTGAGTACACACGCACATGCCATGTTTTCGTTCCTTGTACGTTTATAGCACTGAGGGCTGACTGCAAACTGCTACTTGTTTTTCCAAATGAAGTAGCAGCTTCTTCCTAAAGTCCGCATAGCTGTGAGAAATGGAGAGGGTCTTCTGTATTATGGCACCTGAGAGAAATAATCTCTGTTTTATGGTCTTCCATTTGGTAACAGTCTTACATGACAGATTTTCTACAAAGCTTTAATTCATGAAGACTTTTGTTTTTACACAGGATTTACTGAGCTTTATCCTCTCTAAAGAACTTACTATTTGTACACATTTCTTCCCTCTGCCCTTCTATTTAACTCTTTACTTTGACTTTCCACACACTGTTTCTCCTACACTGCAGCAGCTCCTGGGCTTTTGAAAGAAATTAGCTCACAGCTCTTGTTTATGTGGTCTGATTGCAAAGAAGCATTGCTCTGAAGAGTGCCATAGATTTATCTTCATTCTACTGAGACATAATACATTTGCATTACCTTAGGCAAGTATAGTGTTTTTCAATAGCATTTCAAGTGGAAATAATGCCTTAATATAGGTGAATGTGATAAAAGAGGAGTTTCCTATCTTATGACAGCAGCTATTAAAAGAACATACTGTTACCTAAAATATACTCCACTGAGACTTTTCATGAAATAAATCAGCCAAGCACCAACATGATATTGCTCTGATAATCCCACAAAGACCTTGGTCAAGGTGAGGAGACTGTGACACTGGTAGTCTTAATCTGATGTCTGACAACAAGATATCCCAGAAGAGGTCATATTAAAAGCTCGTTCTTATCTAGTTATCATTTACAAAGTAAGAACTCCAAATTTTACTGCCCACCATAATAAAAAGTTTAAGATTTTTAGTTATTAACAAAGGGAGCTCTATTACAGTAACAGTTAGAGGGAAATCAGTTTGGCTTCTGTTTTTCTAATCTGGAAATTAAATGAAAGAGAAGAGCTTTCTAGAATCGTGGTTAGGACTGCTGGCCAGGAGTTCAGAGACACAGCTAATGATTGATTGTAGATAAAACCAGGACAACTACTGTCTAACCAATGGTCAAGCCAAGCTCTGGTGTCTTTTGAACCACATATTTTTAATTTCTAGTGTAGCTAGATGAACAACACTTTGAAAGGACAAAAGTCCAATAAGTACTGCAGAGTTTGAAGGAGAAAAACACTTTTCCCCCTTGCAGTTCTTGATTCATAAAGCACCATTCACAGCAAGGTATATGACTCAAGTGTGAATGAGGTTATGCAGTGTGCTTGTATAAGGTGCAAAATTGGTAAGGCTGCAGTTTATAAAGAAACTGAGATTTTTATCCTGTGGTGCTGATGCCTTGTTGGTCAGTTTTCAGCTAGCTGCCAACTCCTGTGTGGGTAGATTCGATTTCGACCTTTTCTAGGTACAAAAGCAGTCCTCATATTTGCACTGAGACTACAGGTATAGCTTTAGTCATATTGGAGTCTACACTCAAGCAAGGTTGTGGTAGTATAAAAATTCATTATTGTAGATGTTGCCAGTAGGGAAGGAGAATAGATAGAATCAGGAAGAGCTGTGGGATTTAGTTCCGGGGGGCGGGGGGGGCAGCTGTAGGTTTGTTTGGGTTGTTTTTTTTAAAGAAAGTTTAGCATGGTGACAAGTATGTTCGCAGTAGGCAAAGATTGATACTCTGATCAAAATAAGTGTATAGTGTACCTAACTACAGTAATCAGTTTGGCCTTTCTTAAAAATCTGCAACAGAACTGCTGTTAATGATTGTTTTTTCAGTCTTGTGTCTCCTATATGCAATCCAGAAAAATTTACAATATTTATTTATAAATCTTTATTTGTAGAAGCTCTACTGTCTCTAGAAAGGCGCCTTTTTTTTTTTTTTTTAATGGAGTTGCATTCAGCAATTCTACAGAAGCCAACTGCTGCTTGATTAAGTGAAATCTAACATTGTTTTTTTCCCTTGGTAACAATTGCTTTTGAATGTTGTCACAGAAACTTTGGTTTCCTTTTACACTTAGTTACTTTGGATTTTTCTATTGATAAAGCCTTATAAGAATTATTCTTGAAACTAAGATAAAAAGTCCAATTTATTGGTTCAATTATTAATTTCACAGCTCACTGATTTTTTCAAAATATGCACTGGCTGACTGAGCTACATCTGTGACCAAATATTGATTTTTAGGTTTGGAGGTTTTCTCATGCAAAGAATTACTTCACCTAACTCTTTATGATTTTATTTTTTTTTTTTAATTAAAAAAGCAGTAAAAGTATCCACTCAGTTTGTCAGGGTGATATGAAACTTTAAATTAGAGTATTTTTATTGTTACTAAGGAGACAGTGAAGACAGTTTTTGTTTCATACAATATCCACGTTAAGTCCCTGATTGCAATAACTTCTTCCTGGAACAAAGAAATCAAAAGTTCTTTTCATATCTCCATTTAAACCAATGGAAATTTCCAGTTTAAAAAGAATTTGTTGCTGCTTGCTAGCAATAGCTTGTTGTTGCTCTCTTGAGTCTCTATTTACTGTCTACATTCAAAAAAGTCTGTTAGCAGTTCCCTACCTTTTAAACACAGCAGAATGTTTCTGACCTCAGCAGGAGTAACACACAGCATGGACATTCTGATGTCTGCCCAATGTGCTGTGCCAGTGGAAATATTTTGTAAAAATCCACCAATTTGGAAGAATCATAGACAAAATCTGTGGTAAAAGACCTTATCAGTCCGTTGATGTTTCATAATCTACATAAAGAAACTGTAGAAAACCTATTACATAGGGAATCTTAATGGTCTGATCCTAGAGCTTTTGTTTCAATTGTGAATTACTGTCTCACAAAACACTTAGCTTCCTGTATAATTTTAAGCTGATCAAGGCCTCTCTTGCTCCATCCTGTGATTTGGTCCAATGTATTTATTTTGCCTTATTTTTTTTTAAGGTCCGATGTGGATTTTTCTGCAGGGACCTTTTTTAATCTTCATTAAGCTGCTTTTTTACCCATAACATGAAGGGAAACTTCTTAATGTGATAAAAACAAATGTGCCATATAATACTTTAACTTAGGTAATATTCCCTATTGTTTAATTTACAGTCTTTGTTTTGTTCTTAGGCATTGATTCTACCTAATTACATCATTATTTCCTAGCAATAGACACTGCAATATTATTTAACTCAGATATTCGATCAAGAGGGGAAAATCTCACAAAATAAGAAATGTATTCTTGTATTGTTATGGCGTGAAAAAAAAGCCTATGAAAATAAGGTTATAGTGTAGAAACTTTCATAAAAAGCAAGATCACCATTCTTCCCTAACTTTTTAATTAAGCAAACCACTGAGGCAATACATGTCCTTCCTAATAATAAAACAACAACAAAATAGAGAGGAAATGAGGGCAGCAGGATGAGATTTAAAGTTCTTTCTAACGCAAACCATTCTATGATCATTTTGTCACCTTATTTTGAAGGAGTCTGTAAATTATTGTGATTCCTCATTAAACTGTAGTCAGTTCATTGCAACTACAGACTGAATACTGTGTTCAAATTTGTGGTGCAACTGTGTAAATGGAATCTTTATAGAAAACTAAAATTTTGTTGTGAAAATTATCTAGGTGATTTATCTATAAGCTGTCGTATTTGAGTATCTTCAACAATGTAATTAGTATATATTAATAAGGTCTGTTTTAGTGTTGTTTTCAGAAATCATACATCTGACTTCAATCAGTTTCTTCTACAGCAATGCAGCTTAAGTGGCTTATTTATGTTGTATGGATAAACCCAATGGAGCTACCTAAACGATGGAAGATGCTTTTCAGCCCATTATTGAACAAGTGGATTTTGAGATCGGGCTGCATTGCTGTAGAAGCTTCTGCTGATGAAGTTGAACCTCTGAAGTTTTCTGGACCTTAATGGCTTCAGTGAAGGAATACAGACTGTTTTATGTTTCCTTCTTAGATGGGGTTGATGAAAGAAGATTTTATTTGTAAAATATATGTCCCTTGCCTGCAACCATAGGTTAATGTAATCAGTAAAAGAAAACTCATTGATATTTATAGGACTGCTTAAACACATCTGGCATATGTTTTTCCAGCTGCAACAAATTCCATTAAATTGCATATTGCTTAAAGTACAGAAAACAAATTTACTCTAGCCGTGAAGATATTTGTAACAGCTAATTATGTAGATTGTAGCCCAAGCTATAGTGGCCACAAGAGATAAAAGGGGTTAAAATGATGAAAATGTAGCTCTACAAGTTAACAATATTCATAGTAATAGTACTTAGTTCTGCTTGAAGACAATTGAACGTCTTCTGTATTGCTATCAGATTAAAATATCTAACTAATTACTCTCACTGTATTTAATAATCTAAAAGTACTGGAATTTATAGGACTTTTTTTTTTTTTTTAGATTGCAAGAATAAATTTGAAGTTTATCAGTTAAATAGCATGAATATGAACTCAGTAATGCATCGTAAACATAACAAAGTCAAAATTTCACTGAAGCATTAACATGACTTTTACCTACCTGTTTTCTTTTTCAAAAGTTCTGTTGTGAAACTGTAGACATCACTGATCCTCCAAGCCAAATTTTAGTTTAAAGGAATGTTTCTCCTGACTCCCAAGCACTTTCTCTTCATTTGAATTAGTTCACTCTTGTGCTCTGTCATCACTCTGAATGCTGAAGTCTCTAAAACAAAGTCTGGAACACACAGTCTGATAGTTCCTTCCCAACTTAGTGATTCCAACACAGACATATGAGACTCTATGACTTAGGTAAGGAATGCTGCAAGGAAGAATTTTGAGGAGCACTGGGATAGAGAACACCTGGACAAACTTGACATCCACAAGCCTATGGGCCCTGACGGGATTCCTTCATGAGTGCTGAGAGAGCTGGTGGATATCAGAGTGAGGTCACTCACAATCATCTCTGAAAGGTCATGGCGATCAGGAGAGATGCCTGAGGACTGGTAGAAAGCCCCTGTCTTAAACAAGGGCAGGAAGAAAGAGCCAGGGAACTACTGGCCAACTAGCCTCACCTCAATCCCTGGAAATGTGATGGAGCACATAATTCTGGAGGCCATCTCTATCCACATGGATGACAAGAAAGTCATCAGGAGTAGTCAGCGTGGATTCATTAAAGGTAAATCATGCTTGAACAACCTGATTGCCTTCTACAGTGAAACAAGTGCCTGGTGCACGAGCGGAGAGCAGTGCATGTTGTCTACCTTGACTTCAGCAAGGCTTTCAACACTGTCTCACAAAATCCTCTCAGGCAGACTCAGGAAGTATGGACTGGATGAGCAGATGATGAGATAACTTGACGACTGGCTGCATGGCAGATCCCAGAGGGTTGTAATCAGTGGCACAGGGTGTAGCTGGAGGCCTGTCACTAGTGGTGTCCCCCAGGGTTCAATACTGAGCCCACTATCGTTTAACTTATTCATCAATGACTTGGATGAAGGGGCAGATGCCTCCTCAGCAAAATCAGTGATGACACAAAGCTGGGAGGAGTGGCCAGTACCCCAGAGGGCTGTGCTTCAGAGGGACCTCAACACATTGCAGAGATGGGCAGAGAAGAACCTACTAAAATTCAACAAAGGTAAAGGCAGGGTCCTTCACCTGGGGAAGAATAACTCCATGCAACGGCATGGGCTGGGAGCTGGTCTGCTGGAAAGCAGCTCTGTAGAGAAGGACTTGGGGGTCCTGGAGAACAACAAATATGTCCATGAGCCAGCAGTGTGCCCTTGTGGCCAGGAAGACCAATGGCATCCTGTGGTGCATTGGGAAGAACACTGCCAGCAGGTTGAGGGAGGTGATCCTGCCCCTCTACTTAGCCTTAGTTAGGCTGCATCTGGAGTGCTGTGACCAATTCTGGGCTCCTCAGTAGAACAGTGCTGTTTAAAATCTGCTTTTATCAGTGCCGTTTAAAAAGAAACAATGAACCCCTATCTGATGTCCATTCCCTGTTCTTGCTTTCAGCAAAGTCAACTTACTTCACCAAATAAGCCTCTCTTTATTTGACAAGTCAACAATGACAACTGAACCTAATTGGTTAAACACCCTTCAGCTGTAGATAAAATGACTTGGGGGATTTTCCAGAATTTGACTTTGCTCACTGTGTAACAGAAGAGTTGCAGTGAGGAACTGCAAACCTGTGGGTACAAATGCACATGCTGGAAAGAAGTCAGTTCTTCTCTGCATATGCCACATACAACATACAGGCTGTCTCTTGTGGAAAATTATTTTTACAGAATCAACTTCCAAAACAAATCATCTGTATTTCTCCATCTTGTTTGACAATTGAAAGTTAATCTGGGACATCTGCTTTATCTTTTATTTCATCAAGGTGACAAAATTATGATTTAAGCAATTCTTTGAAATCATAAAAAAATCTTCAAAATAAGTCATCATGTTTTTTGCAAGAAAAACAGACACTAATTTCCATTCCATGAAAATATTTGTAATAGAAATTACAAGAAAGATTTATATTAAAAAGTAAAACTGAAGTATAAAATTCTTATTATTCTTTTGAAGGCCAGTGTGGGGAAAATACACAAACATTCCTTCTCACTGTCTGTACATAAATTGAATCTTCCAATGGATTGGGAGGATGTTTGTCAGAGGAATAACATTTTTCAGTTATATTATGTTGCTTTTGTTCTGTAATTGAGGAGAGGTGAAAAGATTTTAGGGTTATTGAATTTTAGGGTTATTGCTGTAAAAAACCCAACTGTCTTCACTTCAGAGTTAAATAGGAGTATTTTGAGTTCTTAAATGAAAAAAAAAAACTTTATTAATTGCATGAGAATTGGTAATTATTTAAAATTATGTAAGATACCATAGTGTGAGTTATTGATACTTACTCGGTATCATTCTAGGCTAGTTGCAGCATATAGACTTAAGGCTTCATGTATTAAACTTGATTCCTCTAATTTTTGAAGTTACAGGCACTGTCAGATAAGAAAGTATACACACTGGTTATTTTTATAAACCATTTTTATTTAAGTATGTACCTGTGCATGTATATGTGTGTGCATGTATCTTTCTAAATGGCAATGGTGTAGAAAATATTCCTACAAGATTGGGCATGGTCAATAACTTGGTTTAACAAACATCTCCCTACATAACTGGTGCAGAATTATTATCCATGGTGCATGTTATAAATACACATATAAATTTATATTTTATAAAATATATGTTATAAATTTGATCACAAAAAATTCGAGTATTTGACCACCTAAAAGACCATGAGAACCATGAGAAAGTCCAGGGGAAAAAACCCCAAACCAACCTACAACGTTCTCTAAATTAACACAGAAACAGTGTCCAGAATAGAAATCATAGAATGAAGAATAGAATACGGGAAATATAATAAGAATAGTTTCTTGTAGTATCAGAGAGACTGCTCTTCTGGTTTTAGGTGGTTTTTTTTTTTCCATTATCTGAGTTAATGCGATTCTGTAATCAGAATAAATTTTTATAGGGAAAAATAATTTATAAGTTCTCAGGCTTAAAAAATTTCTATAGTTTACGTGGCAGTTTTTATCTTTTACAATTTATATGAATCATGCTAATAGACTGCAAGGGTTACAGAGAGCTTAATGAGTCTTCCTTTTTTAGAAAAGAAGGGATTTATAAGAGAGATTTATAATTAACTGATAGTAAATAATGAATTGTGCATGACCTGCTTTGAACTACTGCTTTCTCTGATGCTAATAAGTAAGCATAATGGTCATTATGCTTTTTGAGGACTTTAGTTCACTTCAGGTGATTTCAGTGGATAACAGGAATGGTATAAAGTAAAATTAGTGCTTTTGGTTTGTTTTATGGCATGAAGAAATTGATCTTCAGAAAGAAAATTTACTGAAGCTCACAAGTAGATTCGAAGTAGCAATACAGATAAGGATGTGTTAGCATTTATTCTCATTTCTTATGCTCTTGTGTGAAAGTGCCTTCCTAGTGTGAAGATGGATTTTTTTATTTAAATTAATATATTCACAAATTGGGCATTATAGATGCAGGTTTGCTTTGTGACACTGGAACAACTCTCTTTTCCTTTGCCAGCCAGCCCCAGCACAGAAATGACAGCTCACACTTTACAGGTTAGAGTTTCATGGAAAATTAAGTAGTAGATAAAATTTATGCTTTCTTCCCTCAGATATTTGCCCATATAACAAATATTTATTTCAATGTCAGAAACGTAATTGTTTAAGTAGTTTATATGGAACACTATTTAAAATTGTGCAATTGGGACTCAAATAAGGAACATTTATTATGGTAGAAAAGTAAAAACTACTTTAGGCAATAATTAAATTTCCATCATGCTACATATGAATTGTAAAAACTCCTGTATCCCTTATGCTCAGATGTATGGACTTTAATCCTGGAGAAGCATGCATCTTAGGAGTAATGTTACTGACCACTATGAATAACTTGATCCAGCCAGGGTTGAGAGGGCTGTTCAAATACCTAAAAGTGCTCCTTGCTGCAGCTGTTGCAGGAAAGGGGCTATAGTTATTGCTAGCTATAATTACGGTAGCTAGTAATATCTAATGCTAATATCACTGCGTGTGTTTAACAGATTTGCTCAATACTAAAACCATGGCAGCTGCCAAACTCTAAAAATGACTTTTTAAAGAGATCATGTTTTCATTAGGTAGGCATATTAAACATTGGAATTGGCAGATGTTGTTAGCTACAGGCACTCACCTATGTGGGACTCTTTTTTGAGCTCAGGATGAGCTAAAGGGAGGTCCTCTGAATACATCTGCTCTGAAATCACTGTTGTAGTTGCATTTCTGGCCAATTTCCTCACTCACTCTGAATTTGTATTTGTTGCTGCAGAGTAACTGGTTGGGTGAAAAAAAAGGAATAGACTGTATTGTCCTGTGGAGAAGACATAAATGCCACACTGACACAAACATCTATTTTACAAGAGTACAAGTCTTATCAAAATACTTGATGCTGTCTTTGGGGCCACATCCAGTCCCCTATGATCAGAATCATAATTTTCTACCAAAACAGAGAGCAAGGGTAAAATACCTCTTATCTATATGAAAAGAGCAAAATGGTTTGCATGTCAACCTTTTTGGACTTCAGAAAAGCTTTTGATACTGTCTCTGACAATATCCTGTTAGACAAAATGTCCAGCACACAGCTGAATAACCATGTACCATTATGGGTGAGCAACTGGCTCATGGATCAGGTTCAAAGATTCATAGGGACTGAGCTTACATCGGGATGATGACCAGTCACTACTGGGGTTCTGCAGGGCTCCATCATCATCCCAGTTCCCTTCAACATCTTCATTAATGACTTGGATGTGGGACTGAATACTAAGTAAGAAAGAATACTAAGTAAGTTTGCCAACAACACTAAAATGGGAGGAGTTGTTGACTCTCTCAAAGGCAGAGAGGACTCGAAGAGAGACCTCAACAAATTAGAGATGATCATTCACCAGCTGCATGAAATTGAATAAGGGATTCTGCACCTGGGATGGGGCAATCCTGGTTGTGTGTACAGATTAGGGAACAAGGGGCTGGAGTGCAGCACTGTGGAAAGAGACCTGGGGGTCCTGATAGATGGCAAGCTGAATATGAGTCAACAGTGCCCTGGCAACCAGAAGGGCCAACTGTGTCCTGGGGAGCATCAGGCAAAGCATCACCAGTAGATTGAGGGAGGTGATGCACTGATGTGGCCTCACTTTGAATCCTGCAGTTCTGGGAGCCACAACATAGGAAAGACATTAAGATCTTAAAGAGTGTCCGAAGGAGGGCCATGAGGATGGTGAAGGGTCTAGAGGGGAAGCTGTATGATGAGCAGCTGAGCTTATTCATTCTTTTTAGCCTGGAGAAGAGGAGACTGAGGGAAGATGGTCTTCAATATCCTCATGAGGAGAAGAGCAGGGGCAAGCAGTGATCTCTTGATTCCTGTGACCAGTGGCAGGACTCAAGGAAAAGGTATGAAGATGTGTCAGGCGAGGTTTAGGTTAGATATCAAGAAAATGTTTTTCACCCAGGGGATGTTTGAGCACTGGAACAGGCTTCCCAGGGAAGTGGTAATAGCACCAATCCTGTCTGAGTTCAAGAAGTGTTCAGACGCCACTCTCAGGCACATGATGTGATTCTTAGGGTGCCCTGTGCAGGGCCAGGAGCTTACTTGACGAATCTTGTGGGTCCTTTCCAACTCAGCATATTCTATGGTTCTAAGAAGTTAATGAATTTGATACCCATCTACAAGAAGGGATAGAAGAAGACTTTAGGGAACTACAGCCCTGTCACTCTGATCCTTGGTGCCGAGGAAGATCATGGAGCAAATCATGTGGTCTCCTTCTGTGACAAGGTGACCCACTAAGTGGATGGGGGAAAGGCTGTGGATGTTGTCTAGATGAACTTCAGTAAAGTCTTGGACCCAGTTTCCCACAGCATTCTCCTGGAGGAGCTGTCAGCCCATAGCTTGGACAGATGTACTCACTGCTGGGTTAAACACTGGCTGGATGGCCATGCCCAGAGAATGGTGGTGAATGGAGTTACATCCAGCTGGAGCCTGGTAATGTGTGGTGTTCCCCAGGGTTCAGTATTTGGGCCATTCTTGTTTAATATATTTTTTGATATTAATTCCACTCTAATTAAGGTGAAAATGAAACCATATGCCAAAGTCAATAATACAGATTTTATTAAACAACAAACTTGAGGTAGAGAGATGGAAAGAAATAGAAAGGAAAGAGAGAGAGTGAAAGATGAAGTAGAATATAGTCACAACCTATGGATCCAACGTCATCCTGTTGGTCCTTCTTCACCCTGGGCTTCTTGTTGGTGGGGGTCCCAAGGTCATTCAAAATTTTTCACTGTTTATTCATTTCAGCAAACAAAGAAATAAAAGTTAATTGGCCACACAGTTCTCTAATCCTAATTCATACTCTCTAACCCATGTTCAGTCTTTCTTTTCTTTTGTGTCAGTGGTTTTCTTGTGTCGGTGGTCTGTGAATCAGTGGTTGTGATCTCCCCCTGCTGGAATTACCTTTTACCCAGTCAGAGCTGATTTTAGCACAGTTGCTGAGTTGGCCCATAAATTCTGCATTCTTTCTGTTCATTACCAGTGATGCATTCTTCTTCCCCAACTTTGCTAACCTCACCCTGTGTCTGAGATTACACCCAGACAACAATACCATTTTGTCTCAAGTTCCCACTGTGGTGGTTTAACTTACAGTCAGAGTTTCAAGGCATGTTCAAGGCAGGGGCTTCACTGTTTGTTGGTGGTCGCAGCTGGCATCTGTCTCATAACTTGAGGTGGTATTTGTTTGACTGGTGATAGGCATATGAGAAGTTGCTACATGGTTTGCTACAGAGGTAATTTTTGTCTGGATGCATTATCCAGGATGAGCTAACTACATCTTGCCTCAACCAGGCCTGGAGTTAACGCCATTTTGTCCCTCCCTTCTCTGTTTATCTCATGCCAAAGTCCTTCTGTGGTCTTAGTGTTTGAGATAGGCAAATGTGCTCATTAAGTCTGTGCAGCCCATTCATACCAGTGTGAGTCAGCAGATTTGAGCACCTGCTTGTTTCTGCAAGCAGACAGTTTTGTGGACTTGGAAGTGGTGGATGCCCCATGGTTTAAGGGGCATGTGCTGACAACAGGTTTTGTGGATTAGTGGTTACAGCCCTGAGTAGTCCCTGGACAAAGCAAGAGGAAGTTTCTGTCGCTGTTGTGATGACACGAACAAACGCAGTTGCCTCTATGTGCTCCTAAATTGCAGAAAGCTTTCTGTATAGTTTTTGCAGATTTTGCTCATTAAAATCAATGCAAGACATAGCTTTTACATAAATTTGGAATTAATTGTAAAGTAGCCTGATACACAAATACAGCAAGATAAGAAAATTTCAGCACTTTCATAGATGAACAAGCAAATCCAAAGTGTGTCTGGGCCATTTTCAGATCAAATCAAATCTGTGTCTTCCTGTACAGTTAAATTCCACATGTTGATATTGTATTTCTTTTGAGCTCCAGACATACAAGACAAATAGCTTTCACTTTACCTTCTATGGGAATCACTGGTTTGTCATTAATCTCTTTCTTTTTAGACAGCTCAAAAACCACTGCACACTGTAATATGCTTTGGCAGTTAAAATTACTTGCTATTTATAAATATAATTTGAATGTAAACATATTTATCTCACTTTTACTTGTGACTTATCTTTTATAATTAAATATTGTGTTTCTTTACCATGTACACAGATTTTATTGTTTCACAGACTCTCTTGGAAAATATAAGTATCTTCTCAGGTACGGAAAAAACATTTACCCATTTATCTTGTTACCTTAGAATAAGTAAGAACTATTTTTTATTTTCTTTTTCTGTCTTTGCTGTTAGTTGTTCTCAATAGGTCTGTTAGTATTGCATTCCTTCCCTCATCAAAATTCAGAGTCGAACCTATCCTAAATCTTCAGCTTTTCTCTTGTGCTAAAAATTGAGAAAAAATTTATCATGCCAGTCCTTCCTGGTTTGGTATGAGTCATGAGGAGTTTAACAGTTGTCTTTGCCCTCTGTTAGGGCACATGCGTAATCTGGCCAAGAATAGCACAGAATTGCGGACACAGCCAAAGACTGGCTAGCTTCGGGGGTGTATGGGACTACATTTGGCAGATTTGGGGATCATCCTGGCTATGGTCCTTGCTATGAATGTCTGATGCTGTAAAAAGAGTGTTTTTATATTTTCTGTGAGGTAAGCTTATCCAGTTCAAGTTTTGCCACTCAGTGGTTTGTTTGTCCTTTTCCCTGTCATGTCATGAGAAATGCACCAACTTACAAACAGTATGAGATAATCAGCAGTTCTACCTCCAAGGATAGATGTGATTCTGCACTAAAAGTGGGACCTAAAAAACAGGTAATGACTGAGATAATGAAGACTCTTAAAAAAAAATAAAATTACTCAGCCTATCCACTAAAAGAAATCTGATTTATCTATGGTAACTACTCATATAGTGACAGCTGATTAACCTTATTGAAATGCTTCATATAAAAAAAAAAAAGACAAGAAGTGTGTCGGTCTGCATAGCAAATCAGTTGCTCAAATTATTTGGAAAGCGTGCTGTGACATTTGAAACAAGCCACAGGTAGAGGAGTTTTTGAGTTTTTACAGCTTGTGAAGTGGGACTTAATTGCACATTTTGGTCATGTGAGCACATCCTGCTGTTGCTAGGTTATCACAGGGTGAGAATGGGTGCTGTGTCTGTTGATTGCACCAGGGGATGAAATGTTTTCACATCACATCAGATATGCTGAGACTGTGACCTCATCCCACACAGTTTTATTAGCAGTGTTGAGGATGTGTTAGGTCTGTCCACCCAGCAAGTAACTACTCTGAAATATCCTGTCTATGCTTAGCATTGAAATGACAAGCCCAGTATAACTGATAAAGCCTTATACATATTCTGTACAAAGGCAGGCTACATCTTTTTATGGGAAATAGAACACTAAGACAAGCTGCACTTTAAATATGTTGCTAGTAATGTCTCCATTTTTCCAACCGTTTGCCATGTGTCATGCCAGAAATCTGTGCTCTCCATTCACTGTACAGGCAACAGCCATAACTTATTTAGAAGGCGTCGCTTCATTTCAGGTGTGAGACACTGATGTTAACTAGAACAGGCAGATTATTGTTAGAAAAGAAATAGAGAGGTATCCCTGAAATCTGTAGGTGTTGTCACCAGAGTTGTAGTCATTCCTGCAGTTCTCCAGTTTTATGCCCTTATTTGTAGAGTAACACATGGATAGCCCACCACAAAACTATATGGAGAGGTACTGCTCGGAGGCAGTGAGTTCAGTGTGACTTTGACAACAAGCATAGGCTGTCCAGGAGTGCCTGTAGTGTTCTCGTCTGTGTGAAGAGCCTGTCTCAGGGACAGTTTCCAATAATTGCCTTTTAAAAGAGGACTGCTGGAAATTATGTGTTTCCAGTATTTAACACTGGATAAGTTTAGTAAAAAATAATAGTTCTCAATAAGCCATCAGGTTCTAGTGACAAACACCAAACATAAACAGGTAAATAAATTCATATGAGAGATTTCTCATTACATGCTTACTTTGATTGATCTCTGCTGAACAAAAATCCTCATTTTGGGAGATTTACTAGGAAAATTGAACTGCTATGGTTAATTGCATTTATTTTAGAGTTATTTCCACATCTGTTGTTGCTCCAAACATCTCTGTCATCTTGAAAAATTCCCTTTTTCACCCTGAATAAAATGTTGATGTCAAGAACTGCTATAAGTAGAGGGCATAAGAATTATCTTCACTGACATTAACCAACAAAAAGTGTCATTTTATCAAAGCTGGTGTTTTAGACAATAATTGTGGAAAGGACAAGAACCTTCATAAAATTAACTTACCATAAAAAACATTAGGCTGTGAAAATCAAACAACTGAGGAATTTCAGTAGTTTTCCACTATTTGCCTAACTTACAGTGGGTACTCCATTTATAAATAATTAAATTTGTATGAGATGGATGCATAACATACAGTTCAGTTACAGAGGACACTTAACAGGATTTTCTGCTCAGTTTCAGAGGGGTTTCAAAGGAAATAGATGTCTTCTAGCACAGAAGAGCATAGTTGAAAGCAGTTCAGGAGTAGGGGAAAATTTAAAAAGAACAGAGGTTCCTGACCACAATATAAAAACTTTGTTATGTTCTTAACTGTTGATTTTACCATATGTTTAGAAGGCTGATGTTGAGTATAGGACATAGA
>JAYRBT010000139.1:37410256-37427234 GCA_036023395.1 Myiotriccus ornatus
CCAATGCGCAGGCTGGAAGGTGTAAAGACCTTCCCCGGTTCTTCGTTCGCGAAGACTGGCCATTATTATTATTATTACGCTAGAGAGATGTCCTTACGTTTTCTTGTAATCTCCATTGTCCTTGCTGAGTCTTAATTTTAAATTATTGATATAATTACAATGAAATGAAACCATCCATGACTTAGTCATTAGATTATAAAAGCAACATTGTTTGAGATTATGCAAATTAAAATAATTCCTGTTTAACTCAGCTGCAAACTATCTGCACTCCTCTGTTCAGAAAATTTGCATATACATGTATTTGAGATCCATCTCTTTCTTCAACATTATTGAAAAACAAGCTTGAGAGCTTATTGAAAAAGCTTGGTTTTGTTAATATTTCACATCCTCCACTGATCACTCATTTTCAGGAAGAACATTTCTGTACTAAACTAAATTCAAGTAGTGTTCAGACAGAACTATTTGCTCTGGCTATTGTATGTATTTTTCCACCCACACAAAGCAGCATGAATGGTTATTAGAGACTGAATCTCAGCTAATTAATATCCTAGCTTTTAAGTAGTAGAGCAACCCATGCTGAGCTATTTTCCCATGAAACAAGAAATAAGCTTTGCAGACTCATTTTGTTTCCTTCCATCATGTCTTCACAATGATGAGATAGGTCAGAGACCTTTTGGCTACTGAAGGCAGTTTTAGGAGAAAAAGAATAAAACTTTTATTTCAAGATTAGAGTTCTGGAAATAGTCCCACTCATCATTGCCATTCTACTAATTAGTTTCTCAGTCTATCTAAGAATTAAAAAATGTTGTCTCTGTTCAAACATATATTTTATTTAAACATGATATACATTCTAAAGAACAGCTATGCATGTGAGTAGTACATTTATAAGACTATTTCAAACACTGATCAAAACCTTTCAGACTGTGGCTAAATTGAATTTGAATGGATTTAAGTATTTGTGATTCCAGAGAAAAACAAAATTTTTTTTTTTTTCATTTATAGATTTGTTTGTTTGATTGATTGATTTTGGTAATAATATAATATTTCTAAGAAATGTTGTGGAATATTTTACTTTCTGGAATCTGTTGGGGTTTTTTGGGGGTTGGTGTTTTTTTGTTTGGTTGTTTGTTTTTCTCTGGTTGATGGTTTTGTGTTTTGTTTGGGCGGGGTGATGGTGGTGGTGTGTGTGTTTGGTTTTTTTTTCTTTTTAGAGGCTTCCAAGGTGGTTAGATAAGATGTTTACCAGGTAGTCACTGCTATGGGCGCAACATTATGAACTGAGGGGGAAAAAATGCTTTTGTATTTCCTGACCTTGTCTGAAGGAAAGGTTACTTTTGGTTATCTATATTTTCATTCTTTGACAGTTGAACCTTTTTTTGTTTTTAAATCATTTTTCCAGACCTGATGTTTGTAGAGCAACAGATTTTATCTGTTCTTGGTTTTATACTGGGGTTTGGTGGACTTTTTTTGTTGCTTTGTAGGTTAAGTTGTCTGAACTGATGGCTTGACATACTTTTAAATAGTTTAGGAACATATGATTGTATTTCTTTAGTCATGCTCTTTTGTATTGATTTTTCTTTGTGTATTTGCTCTTAGTGAATGTTGGTAAAAATGAATTCCTAATAGTTTTTTTGACTCTTCACTATCTTTGAACTAAATAATATTTACTGTAGCTATATAAAAATATTTTTTCTGGGGTTTCAGTGAATATTGTAGCCTTGTGAAACCTATTCAGAAATCATTTTAAGCTTAATAAGTTTAATCTAATGCCATTGCTCTCCTTTTGTCAATAATCCAACTTTATTTTATCAGTTGCTAGAGTGTTTTTTACTTTTGCCTTGACACCCACCTTTGTGATATTTATATGCATTAATGAGATACCATCTCAGTTTCCTCTTCTCTTGACTAAACAGGCCCAGCTCCCACAGTATCTCCTCATAGAAGAGACGCTCCAGTCCCTTAATCACCTTTGTGGCTCTCAGTTGGCCTCTCCAGTAGTTCCTTGTCTTTCTTGTACTGAGGAGCCCAGAAATGGACACAGCACTCCAGATGTGGCCTCACTAAGGTCAGGAAGAGGGGGAGGATCACCTCCCTAGACCTGCTGGCCACACTCTTTCCAGTGCACCCCTCAGGATACCATTGGCCCTCCTGACCAGAAGTGCACACTGCCAACCCATAGTCAGCCTATCATCCACCAAAGCTCCCGGGTCCATCTCAGAAGAGCTGCTCTCTAGTGGGCCAGCCCCCAGCCTGTACTGGTACTTGGGGTTATTCCTCCCCAGGTACAGGACCCTGCAGTTGTCCTTGTTGAACCTCTGTAGATTTCGCACCACACAACTTTCCAGCCTGTCAAGGTCCTGCTGAATAGCAGCACAACATTCAGGTGTATCAAACCACTCCCCCCCCCAGTTTCACATTATTGTTTTGCTTGTTTGTTTGTTTGTTTTTTCTTCATAGCTCATCACTTAATTTATTTTTTTTTTAAATGCAGAGTTTGTTTACTTTTTAGTTATATTTCTTGTTCATCTTTTTCTTCTTCTGAACCATGTTATTTCCACCCGGTATACTTTCCTGCTTTACCTGATTATATAGCAAAGTCATACACATTGTCGAGTTGCCTCTCCTCAGTCTGGTACAGCCCTTCCTAACTTGCCTTGGTGATTTCCAGTACCATCTGAACATGTATAATTTATGCCTGGTCAATGACTATGTTTATGGAAAGATCTCAATAGCTGTTTAGAGAAGGCAGAACACTGAAGATTATACACTTGGTAATCTTATTTATTTAAATGTTGAAGGTTCTGATTAGAATATTATTGCTTTTCATTGAAAGGTACGGTAATAATTATTAAGAGAAAAAACATGCAAAAGCTTTCTGAGAAGCAGAACATGATTGATTCACTGTAAAGTAATATGCGCTGATTTTAGTAATTGCCATTTCGTTATTTCAATTCTCTGTTTTCAAAAGCCAACAAATTTGTGTTCTGCCCTGGAATGAACACTGAGTGTTTAAGATGAACCTTTTCAGTTGTTCTATCTCTGCCTGAGTGTTGTCTAAAGAAAAGAAACATGGGGAGACCAGTTAGAAGGAAGTTCTGGTGCTGGCTGCAAATCAAAACCACTGAGAGGCGAACAGCTTCAGATCTTGCTTCTTCTGGATTTCACTGTCTAGAAAGAATCCAGTTTCTTAGGCTTTTGAGTATAGAGTAGTTTATTTCACTCTTTATCATGAAATGTATATATTTTTTGAATTTCTCTATGGACCAAAATGCTGGCCTTGAAATGAGCATTCAACCCAAGTCTACATTGGAAAATATTTCCTTTCTTCCTTTACTGAAGATAAAAGTTTTAGAGACTATTTGAAAATCAGTAAATCATATTTAAATCAATTTATGTTTAGTGACAAGCTATATATGTCAACAATTAAAATCGTAGGCTCATAGAACGATTTGGGTTGTAAGGGGCCTTAAAGACCCTGTAATTCTAACTCTCCTGCCATGGCCAGGGACAACTTCTAGTAGACCAGGCTGCTCAAAATCTCATCCAACCTGCCTTTGAACATTTCCAGGGATGGGGCATCCAATTTTTACTGTCAAACATGAAACATGATTGCCTTTATGTAGGTCATGTCTTTGTGATTATTTTTTTTCCTTCAGATAGCTGAAGTTTTGGTTGAAATATGTGATTCAGCAATGTGTTTTGCTGACACAAAGATAAAAATGAAAATATATTTATGCAAAATCATGTAGGCATAACTTTAAAAATGTGTTGCACATAGAAAATACCTCCTAAGAGTTTTTACCATCATGATAAACTAAACAGTCTGGGAGCCTGAGGCTCTGAAGAAGCTTTTGCTCTCCTGTGACAGTTATTCAAAATATAGCTTGAGGTCAGCTTTTGCAGTTGGACAAGTAGACCATGACAGTTCTTCCCTGAGGTTTAAACATGGTACTGACATGATACAAAATCCATTGTTATTTCTGTGTTAGTTTTAACACTGACCTACTCTCATCCCTTGGATTACTGAACAGCATCACAGCATTTTATTTTGTACCTTAATTAAGTAATGATCTCTGGGAGCCACGTGCTATATATGTAGTATATATATATATACTGACCTCAGTGGGAAGGAACAGTATCTACTTTTCTCAAGGCAGAAGAGATTATTAAAAAACAAAAGTAATTAACTGAGGCATGGGAACTTAAGTTTAGTCCTAGTCTGTATGTCATTCTCTCTTTTTCCACCTCATTCTTGCCCTAAATGTCTTTTCAGGGATTGTTAGAGGAAAAGCATAATGGCAATTGCGGTTTCCTGTACTTTCCTAAGCTAGCAGACAACATTAACCTTAATTTTGCTACTGCTGGTGGTGTAGACCATCTCTGGACAGTAGTCTGGAATCTTATTGAGACCTAACACTTTAGAGGGTTGATGCTTCCTTTTTACAGCATAATGATTCTCAAAAATGCAGAAAGGTTTGGGTCAATAAGGGAACTTTGAAATTGTGCCCAGTCTCTATAATGGCTTGTGATATTTAATACTTATGATGCTTTAATATTGAAACAAATTTGACATTTTAAAAATATTTTGGGAAAAATAATTATATTCAACTATTAGTTATGTTTGAAATCTTATCCAGAACATTATTCAGTGTTATGGAAATGCAATTTTTTTCAAATACATATTTTCTTTAAAAAAAAGGTTAAAATATTTCTCTCTAGAAATAAATTTAGTCTCTGAAGGATCACTGGGAGGGAGTTTCTCCTGAACAATTCCAACAAAACTTTGTGTTAAATAACACTGTGTGTTTAATAACAGAGTTTGGCTAGACAAGAATAGTTATAGAAAAGAGGACCAGCATAGCTCAGGACATGCTGGATATATTTTGAATATATATTTTGAAAATATTACTTTCCATATACATATTGACTCTCTGAGTCCATGGGGGTATCTAGTGTGCAGAGAGACTCGAATGCTTTCCCAGAAATTCTTAGTATGATGAGTATGATAACTTAAATTAACTTAAAAATGCTTGGAGTAGTATTTTTTTCATTGCTTTTTAACCAAAAGAAAACTATAAGAATCCAGAGATTTTGATGAGAAATCATTAAATTAAAAGATCCAAGTATTTTAGAAAGTTTTCTGTCCTCCTGAAACTGAATGTGAAATCAACTTTTTAGTTCAATTTTAATTTGAGCTTGTACACCTCCAGTGTTTATTAACTTTATTTTTTTTAATTATCCACTTTATTATGCATATTATGAAATATTTGAAATTTTACATGGATTCTTAAAAATTGACTACTTTAGGTAATTTATATATTTTCATGACTTTAAAATGTGAGATAATATAAGTTAATGAAAAATTTTGAGTCTTCTGTTATGGTTTAACCCTAGTAGGCAGCTATGTCCCACACAGTTTTCTCACTCCCCCAAGTTGAAATGGAGGAGACAATCGGAAGACTAAAAGCTAGAAAACTCATGGATTGAGATAAGGACAGTTTGATATGAAAAGCAAAGGCCATACATTTAATTCAGCATTACATACATACATACAATTAATTCACCACTTCCCATGGGCAGGCAGGTGTTCAGTCATGAGCAGTCCAGGAAAGCTGGGCCTCATCACATGCTAATGATTTCTTGAGAAGACATACACCCTAACTCTGAACGTCCCCTTTCCTCCTCCTTCCAGCTTTTATTCCTGAGGAAAAGTGTTATATGTTGTGGGATATCCCTTTGGTCAGTCGGGGTCAACTGTTCTGGCCACATCCCCTTCCAGCTTCTTGTGCACCCCCAACCTCCTTGCTGGAAAAGGAGTGTGAGAAACAGAAAAGTACTTGACTCTCTGTAAGCACTGATCAGCAATAGCTGAAATATCCTTGCATTGCCAACACTATTTTGGTCACAAATCCAAAACATAAACCCATACAAGCTACTGTGATGAAAACTGAACTTGTGACTCCCAAAATCAGTACAGCAGTTCATATATGACATGGCTAAAACAAGTAGCACTTGGCTTTCTTTTTTATTATAAACATTGCCACAAAAAGGAACTTCTATAGAACACCCCTGTGTTATCAACACTGTTTTGGTCAAAAATGCAAAAGTAGAGTGTGATGGTTTTCATGTACATTTTTTACATTGAAGTGGTTTTAGCCACAGTTTCTCTCTTTCTTTGACTGCTAGGCAGGAATGGAAACCAGTCCTGAGCTCTTCCACCTTTTTTTTCCTTACATGAGTGTGTATTACTGATAGTTAGTGTGTATTTGCATGAAAACAAGTATTTATGCCAGAAGTTTGGAAGGCTTGAGGTCATCTAGTTGCTAGCTGAACACTGACAGAACTGGGATACGTTTTGCATAAAATGTATACAAAAACAACATCTAAAGGTAGAAATCTCTTTGCAACAAATGTCTAAGAAACGGAATTTGAACTACCCTACTGGTCTTATTGGCTCACTTCTATTGAGGGGATGGGGGTTTTGGCCGCTCATTTAGACACACTCACATGCGAAACTCTCTTCAGCACACTGAATGGTGTAGTCTCACTTGAAATGTAGTCCTTGTTCAGCACATTTGCCAGTGAGCACTGACATCTCTCCCACAGTCATGGAGGCATTTGCAGGATTTTGCAGCCCATGGGAGCATACACAATTGTCAAATGAATGATTTCTTTTTGTGCATCAAAATTGAAATAGCTCTTCTTAGGCATGGGATTTCACACTTCTATTGCTGCTGGCTGCCATCGTGAGCTCTTAACTTGCTTTCAAGGGTGGGCAATGTATATTCAATTTCTTCTTGTACCAGTTGCACAAACCCAGACAGTTCATCCAAAATACCATTAACAATTTGCAAACTGTATTGAAAATCAGTAGATATTTATCTTATGGAGGATTATAAAATGTAAAAACTTGCATTTATATCTCTGCAATATTTTGTTAAGAACAGAGTAAATAGTTTAATTGTGTTTGTTTTATATACCAGATGGCACTTGGCTGATGTTCTTTTAGTTCACTTTAAGAAAAGGCAAGGAAATATACGAGCAGTAAAGATGAAAGAAGATCAAGAAGACATTAAAAAGCCTAGGAAGTATGCAGGGCGGGGACTGTGTATTTAAACAGCACTGATTTAAAAGCAAACAGGAAAAAATATTAGGAAACGTGTTTGCTCATTAGTGCACAGCAGACTACAGTTAAAGCTTAAGAACACTTAAGCTAAAGCTCTTAGGATACTGATATAGTTTCATATATAAACAAACATAATACTCAGTGGTTATTGGGGAACAAAACTGAAAGCAAGAGTTTTTAGAAGAAAAAAACCAAAGAGAATAATTTAGTCACTTCTCCAGAATTTCCATCCCTCATCTCAAAAATGATGTAGTGGAATGGAAAACAGTTCAGAGAAGCACAAGAAAGATGAAAAAAGGCCTTGGAGCAACCTTTGTGCAAAGAATGATGTTCAGAAAGAGATGAGGGGGAATAAACTAAAAGTGAAAAGGAACAAAATATTAGGCTCTAAAAGAAGGTTAAGGAAAAGCTAATCATCTCTTCTGTGCAAAAAAAGATCTCGAGAAATCAAATTAAAGTAACAAGAGGCAGATTCAGAAGTAACAATGCCATTTCCCATGTAACAGATCACAATTGTGAAATTCCTTGTCAAAGTTTGTTGTGCATGGGAAATTTGCATAAACTTCAAGTAGAGGCTGAATAACTGCTGGATAATGCATACCCTGAGCATGCTAGACAGACACAAACCAAGCTTGGCTTAGAAATAGATGAAGAATGAGAGAATACTCAAAGTATCATCACATTCTTCACCCTAAGCATCCACTTTTTAGAGGCTATCAGAGGAAAAATCCTGAGCTAACTGGACTTCTAGTCTAACTTATGGCAGATTTTTTGTCTCAGTCTCAGTTTTGTTTCAGACTTGAGGGCTTGGGTGTTTTGGGGCTTTTTTTGCGGCTTGCTTTAATTTCTTTTTTTAAAGGAGGAAAACAGGTTTATAGTGTGTGAGGAGTTATAACATCATGATAAAGAAAAGGATGGGCCAGGAGAAGAAGACAATATCATCATACAAACTGTTAGTGTGATACCTTGTATACACAAGATCTAGTTTATTTTCCATTATTGCCAATATTAAAATCTTGCAAAATCTGCATAATTATTTTCATTATTATTTTGTAGGAGATTTTTAAAAAATTAATTATTTTAAAAAGAGTTTCCCTTTCTAATTTCTTCAAAGAAATATCTTTAAATGAAAAACAAATAAAAAAGTAAAACCAGAAAACACAAATAAACAAACCCAAACAACACAGTTGCTCCTGAAGAAAAGCAAGGTTGGCTCAGACAGGAAGATACGTTTCAATGATTCAATGATAATAGACTGTTTTGTTCTAGACCCATTGACATTGGTTGTGGTGGGAAACAGCAAAGGGCTATTAAGAGTGTTTACTGCTCTTCAACTCGCTGATTACTTTTCATGAAACTGCTAATGATATTCAAATTGTACAACAGTGCTTTTGAACAACATATATCATGAAATTCCTCTGCCAGTGTTGCTGTGGTTTTGCACAGCATGTGACAGATGGGTGCACCAAACTACTCTGCTCCTGCTCAGCAGGGTGTTCCAATGAGTGCCCCAGCAGGAACGCTCTTGTTCTCATAATGGGTAGCTTTGTGTTAACTATCAGCATTGGGTCACGGGGCTGGAGAAGAGTGGTGGGCTTCAAGTGCCTGCAAGGCCAGTCATAAACTTTGGAAAAAAATTTTACAAGGGCTCTGGTGTGAGGTTGGATATAAAATTGGGAAAAACAACAGGTGTTTGAGTGAAGAAAAGGGTACCTGAGGAACTCACGTTGAGGGGTACTAGTGTCGAGTAGAGGATGCAAAGAAATGGCAGGAGAAGGGTGGATAAGGATGATAAAATGCAAGATATTTCCCTTCTGTTTTCTAGTAGGCTCTTATATATACTGAATTAGCGTAAGCATTGCTAGCTGTAGGAACCAGAAAAGATGGATGACAAATTTCACCTGTTGAACAAATAAGAAAAATGTGTTTGGCCCCAGAACAATAAGAATAGAATTGAAGATATCAATGTTATTTTTCAGTCTGAATGTTGCATCCTTTGGAGACGTGACAGTATAGTCTTGCAGTTGTGTGCGGATCTTAAATACTTCATAAGAATTACTTTTCTATGTTTAGCTGTCAAGGCTTAGACTTCCCATGACAATTCAATGCTGGCAACCTACTTGAAACTGAATGTAAAACAGCTTGTTATGGTTTTCCAGAATGGGTCCTTAAACTGTCTTGGTTCTAAGATTAAAGTATGAAAAGGAAAATGTGGAAAAAAATTTAATGAACAAAGTAAACTTCTGAAAGCATTTTCAAAAATAGAAAAATTATTCCAATTACTTGACAATATCTTTCATTAATTGTTAAGATTATGCACAAGAAGGTGTACTAAATTTTATGGTCTTACCTCAAAAATCTCTTTAGTTCTCATAGGAGATCCTTTGAATGCTGTTTTATTCTAGTGGAAAAAATGAGGTGGGATTTTTGTTTTCTAGGCAGTATAATTTTTTTTCATGAGTTATAATCCCATGCACAAAATCTAACAACTCTAAACACCAATCTGCCATGCCATGAAAAAGAAATAATTTTCCTAAAGAGTATTAAAACTCTTAGTTTTACACCACAGTTTAGAAATAAATCATACTAGGACCTCTTGTTTCAATTTTGACCAGTCTAGGAATATTATATTTCACATAATGGATTTCAGAAGAAATGCTTACTTATTTGAGAAAAAGCATTTTACTTCCTGGAAAAAGTTTGAATATAGGTGTCTACATTGTTAATGGAAAATATTCACAAATGTATATAGGTGAATACACCTTGGTACTATGTGGTGCCCTATTTTTTTTTATATACGTATATATATATATTTATATTTATTTCATTATTTTTTTATTTTTTTATGAATACCAAGACTTTTGATATCTTCATTGATGAGTTTACTTGTTCTGTTTGTGAGTGGTTGAGACTTTTATTTGCTTTGGTTTTATACTTCATTGAAAATTTAATCAGAATTACCAGTTCTATGAACTGAATTCTTCAGCAGGGAACTCAGTCATGTGGGAACATCCTTCTTCTGACTAATTAAAGCAAGCTGATGTTCTTTTTCAGGTTACTATATCTGATCTTTGTCATGGTGATGTATGCAATCTATTTAACTGCTCCAGCTGCACAAAGATTAGAATAAATGAATATGCCTGTGTATGGTTGTCAAATATTTAGACAATTTTTCTTATCTATTTAGGTTGCCAAGATAAATTTAGTTAATAATTTTTTATTCCCCTGAAAACTAATCGCAACCCTTTGAAAAGCTCAAAACTAATTACGTCTATCTATCTATCTATCTATCTATCTATTTATCATTTATCTATCTCAATTGGTATTAACAGTTAATTTTTAAATATTGGGAATATCCTGAAATTCCATGGCTACATGAAAAACATTCATGTCTGGAAGCATTTCAGACATTCAAACTCTGGCAGTGTGCTCTTTTATTCTCTCCAATGCACTGTACTTCCATGTTCTATAGAAAATAGCCCACTGTGCATTAAGAGGTAGACAGAAGATACATTCTGTCTCAATTGTTGTAGAATAAACCAAAGAGGAAAAAAAAGACTACCAAGTGATGTATTTTCATCATGTATTACTGACTTAACTACCATATTTTTTTAAAAGAACATGTCTGCAAATATACATAATCTGTCTACCTAGACTGAAAATCTTTTGCCTTAGAATGTAGAAGATAAGGAACTTTTAAAGGTGAATTTTACCCCACAAGCATGACAAACAGTTTTGCCTGATTCTGAATTCCTATTGGTACTATATTTGATACTCAGCCAACAATTCATAAAATGTGTGCACTAAATATGTAGAATCAACTCATGAGCTAAAGTACTATGAAATAACTAACATTCTATCACACAAGTTAGGTCTATGTTAGGTCTTCTCTGCTTCTCTTAACCCATAGTTAACCCATGTGGTTAAACCACATTCATGATTTCTGTATTAAACAGAAGGATCTATGTTGCAGCATTTGTGAGACTGAAGTATTTTAAAAGAAAACACTAGAAAACAATGAAAGCCAACCTGTGTATAGAAGGAAAAGGAGCTCATGTATTGGAGAGATAAACTCCAATAACTGGTATAATAACGACTTTCTTTTTCTCTCTGCTTACATGCAAATGTTCCATTACCAAACACTGTAGAACACTAAAAATTTTGATTGCTAATTTTTTTTACTTGAAAAGCAACTGAATGAATGACTGGAATAATTATTCTTGGAAAACTGCAGAAAAAGAAAGGAGGGAGTAGGTAATTTTAAATTGAAGCAAATCAACTTCCACCTTGAAATGCCTGTTTACATATGTTCATAGGTGAATTTGTCCCTTGGATCTTCTAGAGTTCAGTTCTGTGCCTAATTTCAGCATGGACAAGTTTTGTTCAGGTATCTTGAGCTGGATAAGCCCTGAGACTCTTCCTCTCCTATTTCTGAGACACTGTATGTTGTTTCATAACTCTGATGTTTTCTAGGATTAAATGAATGTTTGGGTACCTAGCATTTGTTAGTAAAAACATGCTCTAGTAAGAAGCGTAACAGTTCTATGTTTACATATCTTTAGTGTTCTTGATTAAGGTATTAGGCAATTTGCATTCATTAAAGATGCTTCAATTTTCAGCAGTGCCCATGTACATGTACTCATGCCATAAATATTAAATATAAGAAATAGAATAAAATCTCAGTACTATAGTGATTCATGTTCATGCCTTGAAAGATCTCAGACTTTTTTGGTTCTGATATATCTCTTCTGCAAAATTATAAAAGTCACCCTTCTTTACTAGGGATTTAAACTCGACTTATACTGAAGTGAATACATAAAAGGCTTTTTGATTAATACCCACGTTTAAGGTTAAGTGACATAAAAGAAATAAAATCTTTTTATTTCCTTCACTATCTGAATTACTATCTATAACTCACTGGTGGACCTTCCTTGAGTATTTCATCTAGCTGACCTGCCAATTTTTGCTTTAGTCCTCCGTAAGAATAGAGAGAAGGTATTTTCACAGAGACAGGTTAAATTTTTCCACTTGGAATTCATGTTGTCTATTCTTATTCCTTTACTTTGTATCCTTTATTCTGATTTTCATAGGATGTAACCTTTTTAACTGTCTTATCTTCTCCAAGTTACTTATTATCTGTGAGTTGACCTGATTGTGTCTGGTGGAAATAAAAGAGTTTTCCAATGTGTTTTTTGGGGTTTTTATTGGGGGGAGTGGCAGGAAGGGACTTTTGAGGGGGTTGGGTTTTTCCTCATTTGCAAGGGCACCAAATGTCATGCTTAAGATCCACATCATCATTAATTTGAGAAAACACCAATCCAGTTCATCCAGCTGGCACTTGTTCCCATGCATCTGCACTGACAAAATTTTTGCCAAAATTTATTTTCCAGACTTCTGCAGATTTTCAGATGTAGTCTAACACTTGCAGACCACAAAAATTCTGAAACACACCTTTTAATATTTCTATGAAGCTTTCTATATGGCTATGTCTAAAAGTTTACAATTTGAAATAATGAGTGATATTTAATTTTAAATATTGAGTTGGTGTTTAAATACTCTAATCTAGATTTTCTTTTAAAAGAGTACTTGAATTGGAGGGTGCAGACAGGATTCATTTTATCAAACTGACACTGGCTAGAAAGTCTAGTGGTGAATGTGGAAAGTAGTTTGAGATTGCTTTCATTGGCAATAGAGAAGATCACTTCTGAAAAGTGATTGATTTTAGCTATTATGGACATTATTTTTAGGATAGGAATCAGTCTTCATATGTAAATGCTACAGTTTGAAACTGAGGCAATCACCATCCCTGGAGGTATTTAAAAGATGTGTAGATTATTATACTTAGGGACACACTTTAGATGTGGGCTTGGCAGTATTAGCTTTACAGTTTAACTCAGTGATCCTAGAGGTGTTTTCCAAACAAAATGATTTTATGTTTTATCTCTATAGCAGATAAAATGAAACAGCTCACTATAGTTACTGTGTTGCAGCCTACAGTAAGATGTCTGCAAGAGTCTAGGAGAAAGAAAAATGTAGCAGGAAAGAGGAGAGAAATATCAGAAGATACAGAACAGTGTTTTAGCTGTGTTTGTTCATATCAAGACACAACCTGAATCTAAAGACTCCTCTGCACCTGAACCTAAAGACTCCTCAAGATCTTTGGATTTGGTTTGTAACTGTAAGAGTTTCATTCAGTTCAGAGTCTGGAGCAAGGATAAAAAAAGTCAGAAACAGTTGCCCTTAAAAGCATGTTAATTTAAATTTAAAAGCCCTTTTACTTAATAGTGGATTAGAAACAACCTCTCATGAAAGCAGACTGGGAAGGAGGAAGTTGCCATTCACTTTTCGGAACATTAGTCATTCTGTGTTGTTAAAAAGCACAGTAACAGCATGTTCTTTAATTTTATAACAAGTTTTTGACATGGTTAGGGCTGGGCTGCTTGCATACATTGTTTAAAGAGCACTAATATATCTTTCTGTTCACCAACCGCTCAAATTGGGTACAGATTATGCAGTACAACATGAAAACAGGCAAATCTGAAACAAAAGCAGAAATCTAGAGGAACATTTGTGTGTCTAAATAGGTGTGTGATATGGGAAAGGTGGCAGCAGTAATTCAAGAAGAAAAACCAAAAAAAAGTAGTTGGTGAAAAATATCGTTAAGGAAATTAATAAATGCCTTCTTGCAATGTTTTTGGCTTAGCAGATCTTTCTCATGAATATGTAGAAGTTTCACATTGTGACTTCGGATTCTGAAAATTGCAAATAGTATCCCACTATGTTGATTACAATGGTTGTTTTAAAACTTTTCAGGATATGGGAAAATATATTATATATTACCTGAACCTGAATGCCAGCATGTGTATATAAAGAAGGAGGCTGAAAAAAAAAAAAAAAAAAAGAGGCAGGGAATGATACAGAAAGAAGGGGATACTGAAGATGTGTGCAAAATAGTTTGATTTAATGGCAAAATTGTGGCAATTTTGCTCATCTGTTTCAAGTATATTTTTAAACAAATATTTGTGTTCAGATTTTTATTAGTTATGCAATAATGTCTTTAACTTCTATTCGTGTAAATATTTCACATAGAAACTTGCTATAGGGTAACAAAATAGATTGTGTTGTTATTTTAGTCTCTTAAATTGAAAAAATCTTTACTGGTACTAGTTAATTTAGACACTTAATTTCTGCCTACCTAAGCGTGCTAAATTGCAGTCTGTTCGGTACAGCTGGCAGTGTTTGAGAGTTACATCCAATACATTTTAGAGCTCACAAAAAGCAAGATATGTTGTGATTCAATTTAGAATGGCACTATTTAGGTAAAGGGGAAAATTAACTCTTAAAACTTACGTTCAGTCTGCTACCTCACTGCTACCTCAAAAAATTGTTTGGCTATAACTTTTCTTGAATGATTCCTTATAGTTTTTTGGCATTTAGCAATGCTGCAATAATGCTAGAAGTAACACAGTTTGCTCAAGAATGTGTTTTGCTTCCATAAATAGAAGCAGTGTGTATTAGGCTTTCAAACTATTTGCCATTATTTATTTGGAAACTTGTGTATAGAAGTTAACAATTACATTTGCAGAAAGTAATACAATGAAAAATGATAGTGGTTGCAGTTGCTATTACTTGCTGCATGCCAATAGATATCTTTGTTGGTTTTTCATATGTGAAGTCTCAAAAAAAAGATGGAAGATGGGAAGGAATTGTAAATACTTTATACAATTGAAGTACAAAGTGACAATAAAGTCTGATGTCCTTGATGGCAAACTTTCATTTGAAGATGTGACCTTGAAAGGTTTTAAAGTTTATATGATATGTTTCCTCAGGATTTTATTTGGGTAGATTTGCAGTTAGTCTTACCAATCAATATGGCCTTTAGATACCAGAAAGGAGATTAATCTAACACTGGCATCAGATTCTGCCTCCAGAAGCCTTCTAAATCACTTGAAAAGGAACAACAACAACAATAGCTGTAAATTTTGTACTCAATCTATTAACACAGTAGCAAACTCTGGAAATCTAAAAGCAAAGCCAAGTTGGTTCCACACTATGCATAAGGATATTCTCAGTACTCCATGATCCAAGAGGTATGCCAGCAGTTTGAAGCCTGAAATCTTCTGGTTCTTTAGAGGGTGCAAAAGATCTAGAGTCAGTTTACAACCCAGCTGCTCATTTTTGACACCGGGCATAAATAATTCTGTCAGTCAAAATTAGTCTAAAACTTATAAAGACTCAAATCCAGAAGTCTTTAAGGATTTTGGTGACTTTTTTTTTTCAGAACAAATAATCTCTTAATGAATTATTACTATTATTAACATAATAATTTTTAAGGGCCTCCTATTATTCAAAACCATTTTATTCTTGCTCATTTTCTGTTTCTAAATAGTAAAACTCCAAATGAGTGTTACTTTCATGCACTGTGATGGTATACAGTAAAAGAAAACGTCCTGATCTAAATACTATTTGTCAGCATCAAAGCTGAGACTCATTGCTTGGAGAATAATGATTTTTTTTTTTTTCCTTCTCTGCCTTCCGATTTCTTCAGGCTTCTCTTTTGATTTACTTTCCTGTTTTTTCATGTCTTTTGTTAATTTTGCATGTTGTTTGGTATTCTGCATTTATTATTCTAAGAATAGCTCAGTTTTTGTTCCACTATAATAAAATAACAAAAATTCAGAACCCTTCATAATTTATTCTTGTGATATGTTAATAGTATTAGACTTCCTGACATCGACAACACTCTTGTAGAGCTACCCCAAATCACATCATAACAGCAGGCTACATTTTTCATTGAAGGTAATATTGATCATAGTGACTGTGTTCTAAGATTAAGAGTCACATGCCATGTTTCAGCTACTTTCCGTGGAAGACTTCCCTTTTCTTTCCTCTGTGCCACTTGATGTTTCAATCAGAAATCTGATTGTTTGAATGTCCATCACAAGTTGTCTTGGGGGCTTTCTGTGTTTGACTGCTGAGCACTTGAGGTACTTTCAAGGCAGTAGTCTTGCTACAGTTTTTCTAGCACTTGGCTGAAGATAGAAACGGTATTTCTTATACTGTTTTCTAATTTCTAATATCTGCAAGATGTAGGTTCGCCTTGCAAACTGCAACTGAATCCATGTTAAAGTACCGTTAAAGACACGCATGAGCAGCACTGCTTGGAAAGACAGAGGCTCTGCTGTGGTGGCCTTGGCCTCTGCCGCAACAGCAGTGAGGCAGAACATGCCAGCTGAATGTTATCTCTAAAGAATCTTGAAAATCCCTCTTAGCATAAACATCTCATTTGTGTATCCAAGTGGACAGAGCCTGGATTAACCAGGCTGTGCACCACCTGGAATGGTTCCGCAGATTGGGGTATGGCAGATGGCTTTGCAGAAGCAAAGGAAACTTCATCTCTTTGCCTTCAGCACATCCATGGCTCTGTGATTTCAAAGTCATTTGGAGTAGTTAAGAAACCTAGAACACCTGTGTTTTACCAAGCTCTCCTCCTGCTTCAATGTCTTGAGATTTTTGGATAACAAGGTACATTCTGAGGATGGAGAGGATTAAAAAAAAAGCGGAAAAAACCACACTAATGGGAAGATTCAATGTTTACAATACAGAAAATTGTTAGACATTCTTGCTGTTGTGAATGGTCTGGTGAGTATACCGTGCTACCCAGATCATGATTTTCTGTGGTGATGTTTTCACTATTACTTATTCTTTCCATTCTTAGCTTCTCTAGGATTTATGTATAACTTTCAATTTGTCTTTTGTAAAGATCTGTATTCCTTTATAGACTATTTTATGTCCTTTCGGTTTCTCCCCATCCTCCAGGAATCTTCTGGACTTCAGCAAAGCCTTTGACAC